>OX419610.1:0-590000 GCA_948473455.1 Teleiodes luculella | reverse complement strand
GTCAGTAAACCGACTTTACGGACAACCGCTTTTTTAGGCATATCAATTTCCTTGTAAAACCTGATAGAGGTCATTGGTGTATATTATGAATAGCAGAGGGCCAAGTATACAAATATTAGAAATAAGGAAAGGCTTAGTATACTTCCTTGTAGAACACTATAGGAGAAACAATAGTGAAGGAACAAAATATGCTTCCTTGTAGAATCCTAAGGAAAATTAAATAGCTAGCCTTGGGTGGGAGCAGAACTTCTTAACCCGCCTGCTCCTCTCAGGCGGTGGTACTAAACACGGCGTTTTAAACAACCGGCGCCTTTAACGAGATCATGCAGCCAGTTAAAAAAATCCCACTTGGATAATGAAAGCTAATAATGGTTTTAATGTATATGCTAACAACGGCGTCAAATTGTGAACTTGCCTCGACGTAGAAAAGTTATTTGTAAAATCTTACTTCAAATAAAAACTTCTTGAAGTTTGAACTTAATTAAACCTTATTGTGTTGTGTTAAGGGCGAGCGAGGCTGGGCGGTATCCCGGTGGGGGTGATAGCGGTGGAGACGCGGTCTGTTGACGTCACCATCCCCGCCGACCCCGCCAACGCCGACTCCGAGGCCAAGACCGTCACGCAGTGCGGACAGGTAACATCCCACTTCTGATATACATTTGTAACGACAACCAACATTGAAATAATAATAATAAATATGTGGGACATCTCACACACGGCCATCTGACTCCAAACTAGGCAGAGCCAGTACTATGGGTGTCAGACAGCTGATATACATACATATATAAATATACAACATCCAGACACAAGGCAAACACAAGTGCTCATCACACGAATGTTTGCCCTGGGCGGGATTCGAACCCGCGACCTTATGCTTCGTAGGCAGACTTACTACAAACTAGACTACGAGGCCGTAAATAAATTGTTTGTAGATGAAATAACCCCCGACACAAAACCGTTACTTGATCCTTTTAACAACTAGAAAAGAGCTGATCTTCAAATGGCTGAAGATATTTTCTTGGATCATAGATAAGAACACTCTCGATTGTGTAAGCTTGCAAACAAAAAAGCTAATCAAAATCGGCGCTTCCGTTTAGGAGCTACGATGCCACAGACAGACAAACACACAAGTCAAACTTATATATGACACCCCTCATTTTGATCTAAAAAATATCTTTAGCCATTTGAAGATTATCAGCTCTTTTCTAGTTGTTGAAAGGATTAAATACGGTTTGGTGGCGGGGACTTTTTTTTTTTAATTTAATGCTATTTCTGAGGTAGCATGTTCTGCCATCCAACCTTGATGACATTTTGAAAACTGAGCACTTTGTTAGACTGAATTAAAGCCTGACCAAAGAAATAAAAAACCTGCTCTGGGGGCGCCACGTGTATATTTTTACGACTATGGCAACAATTTCCCTTATAAAATTAGTTCCATTGAAATTCCGCAATATGGCGAGGTTTTTTATTTCTTTACATCGAAATCTATTTCTATTTTAATGTATTTTTTATTTTTATTTCTCATGTAAGTGTCTCAATGAGGGTAACCTATCACATTTTCGAAAAACTGAAAACCGAATTTCAATATTCCGTAAACGATTCATACATTTTTCAATTTCCATTGTATGACTTGACATATTTTTAAATCACTACAATAACACTACAGAATTATTCTTTTTCCGCACAACGTTATTCCGTTTTACGATTAATATTTTTTACTAAATACCGTAATCTCACTTGGTCTTTTTTTAAACGCTAGATTTTTTTTTGTTGTGTTATTTTTATTATTCCGAAGTAGGTAACAATTAGTATTTTTTTATAATTACGACACATAATGTTTTTGGAGTTCGGGGCACCCCGACATCTGTCGGTTAGGTTTGACATGTATGCATGCCTGCTTGTGCTTGGTTGCATGCTTGCTTGCTTGCTTGCTTGCTTGCTGGCTTGCTTGCATGCTTGCTAGATTGCTTGCTTGCATGCATGCTTGCTTGCTTGCTTGCATGCATGCTTGATGGAGTGCAGAATGTAAAATGGAGAAATTAAATTTGACCTTGCAATATAATGGTTCAATTGAGCTATGGCACATGTAAAAAAATGGTTAACGTTGTCATGGATTTTCGGTATACTGGTAAAGAGTTTAGCGGAAATTTGAAACATCGGTAAACAAGTAAAAAGGTAAATTAAAACGCGGAAACATGATACAATGGAAAATGTTATTTTGGATAATAAATAAATTTTCTAACTGATAAATGTCAAAAAGTTAGCGGAATAACAATATTCGGAACAAAAAATATCGGAAATACAATAGGTAACCCTCAATGAGAATAAAGATTCTTTAAACCTAAACCTAATATGCGTGTAAATGTGTGTAATATAATGTGTTATGTTATGTACACTAGGTGTGGTTCCCCGACTCCGCTTACAAGACGGCGGAGGCGATCAACGACTTCTCGCGCGAGAGCCTGCCCATCATCATATTCGCTAATTGGCGCGGCTTCAGCGGCGGACAGAAGGGTAACCAAACCACATAATAACCAACCACTAACCACTTTCCCACTAATATAATATAAATTTAAAGAATGTACATGGTGTTGTGCTTTGTGATGCAAAATGCCTAAAATGTATGAGATTATATTTATGATGTTTTGTAATGGAGGATTTTGCTACTTTATGTACTTCCCATTGATTGTGAAAATTAATTTTATATTGCTATGTTTGTATGCTAAGCTATTAGCGAAACATGTTTTGTACTGCATCGCCTATTTATAACATCCTTTATACCATGTTTGACACAAATAAATAAATAAATGATAAATGTAAATGTAATATTTTAAATGCAAAAGTAGGTAGCTAGCGGAGTTGCCACAAAAATAGCTACCGCGGGAAAAACTTGAATTGAATAATCAATATAGTCCGTGTGTTTATTTGTCAGACATGTACGAGCAGATCCTCAAGTTCGGTGCGGAGATAGTGCGGGGTCTGCGCGCCGCCACCGCCCCGGTACTGGTGTACATCCCGCCTGGGGGGGAGCTGCGGGGGGGCGCCTGGGCCGTGGTCGACCCCAGCGTCAACAGCGCCAGGATGGAGATGTACGCCGACCCCGACACCAGGTGAGACTGTGTACATCCCGCCGGGGGGAGCTGCGGGGGGGCGCCTGGGCCGTGGTCGACCCCAGCGTCAACAGCGCCAGGATGGAGATGTACGCCGACCCCGACACCAGGTGAGACTGTGTACATCCCGCCGGGGGGAGCTGCGGGGGGGCGCCTGGGCCGTGGTCGACCCCAGCGTCAACAGCGCCAGGATGGAGATGTACGCCGACCCCGACACCAGGTGAGACTGTGTACATCCCGCCGGGGGGAGCTGCGGGGGGGCGCCTGGGCCGTGGTCGACCCCAGCGTCAACAGCGCCAGGATGGAGATGTACGCCAACCCCGACACCAGGTGAGACCGTGTACATCCCGCCGGGGGGGAGCTGCGGGGGGGCGCCTGGGTATGGGAGGCTACATGGGAATATCGGACCAAATCTTGGCTATGGAACATTCGTAAGTGGACCGAGACTGCCAGTGTCGAAACGCTGTTCCGTAGCATTTATTATCAGCAGAGTACTGTGTACTATGTAGCACTGGTCGGTCACTCCATACAGCAAACGCGTTTTTAAATACTGAATAACAACTGAATATCAAGTACTTGTGAATGGCGCTAGGCGCTATATATGCACACCCCCTCCACCCCTGGTAGAGTCCCGCGGCGCCTGCGGGGTGCGGGGCGTGGGGCGCTATATCGGACGGGGGGGGAGTGTCCTGCAGGGTAGGGTTAGTACTATTATTTTCTTCTGTGGTAGTACTAGGGATACCCCTAATCGATAGATGTTGATTTCCTCCGGGTTACAGTTGGTTGTAAACACAACACACACAGAACATTTAAAAGAGGTTAGAAAGGCGCTGTGGGCGGGGCAGGCACGCCAAAGATATATCTTCACGCAAAGACGCGATCGCGCTGTTTAACTCACACATAGCTATAAAAATGTACATCGGTATGCGTGCATGCGTATGATTCGTTCCATTTAAAATCGCGTGATTGAGCGGCGCTACGATTGGCTAGATTTGAAATTGCAAATACGTGCGTAAACTGCATCTTTATTTATGTACAGATGTAGTGGAGGTGAAAGGTGGGGTGGAATCGGCGACACCGGATTTCATACGAACGGCGCATTATCGCCATTCTAACCTCTTTTAAATGTTGTGTGGTAGTGACATAGTGTGTGTCGGTTGCAGGGGCGGAGTCCTAGAGGCGGAGGGTATCGTGGAGGTAAAGTTCAAACAGAGGGACATCCTGAAGACCATGCACCGCATCGACCCCGAGCTGCTGCGGATCACTGCGCGCACCAACGGTACACACACACAAACACACACACACACACACACACACACACACACACACACACACACACACACACAAAAAACAGATGTTAAGGGGCCTACAGGAGCTAAGTGGCGCCGCCACCCTTTAAAAATTAATAACTCGAAAAATAATCAATATTTCAAAAATTTAAAACGGCGAAGAACTAGACGGTGTTCTGGAGCCTGTAGTTCTTCCGCAAAGTCTATTCTATCTTTGTGCCAACTTCGCCCGCTTTGACAATTTTTCCCGTGGGAATGAGAAATTTTCCCGCGATAAATTGTAGCCTATGTTGGGTTACATTATTAAGTTTTAGCAAGGATCCCAATTTTTTTTTTTATAAATTATAGCCTATGTTACTTAGGGTGAATGTAGCTTCTCAACAGTTTTTAAAATCAATTCAGTAGTTTCGGAGCCTATTCGATGCAAACAAACAAACAAACAAACAATCGAACCTTTCCTCTTTATAATATTATATTATGACTAGAGTAATTTCAGATGTTTTATTTCCTACATAGTGTAAGATAATTTATTTTGAATACAGTCAACATACATATTGAAAAATGTCATACTGTATTACAGAACTAAAGGAGCAGGTGAAGGAGATATCCAAGCACCTGGACCGGCGCGGCTCCGTGGACGAGGCCGTCTCCACCGAGGCGGGCAGGCAGGGTGAGCGCACCACTCACACCACTCACACCACTCACACCACACCACATATACACTGCAGGTGAAGGAGATATCCAAGCACCTGGACCGGCGCGGCTCCGTGGACGAGGCCGTCTCCACCGAGGCGGGCAGGCAGGGTGAGCGCACCACTCACACCACTCACACCACTCACACCACACCACATATACACTGCAGGTGAAGGAGATATCCAAGAAGCTGGACCGGCGCGGCTCCGTGGACGAGGCGGGCAGGCAGGGTGAGCGCACCACTCACACCACTCACACCACTCACACCACTCACACCACTCACACCACACCACATATACACTGCAGGTGAAGGAGATATCCAAGCACCTGGACCGGCGCGGCTCCGTGGACGAGGCCGTCTCCACCGAGGCGGGCAGGCAGGGTGAGCGCACCACTCACACCACTCACACCACTCACACCACACCACATATACACTGCAGGTGAAGGAGATATCCAAGAAGCTGGAGCGGCGCGGCTCCGTGGACGAGGCCGTCTCCACCGAGGCGGGCAGGCAGGGTGAGCGCACCACTCACACCACTCACACCACACCACATATACACTGCAGGTGAAGGAGATATCCAAGCACCTGGACCGGCGCGGCTCCGTGGACGAGGCCGTCTCCACCGAGGCGGGCAGGCAGGGTGAGCGCACCACTCACACCACTCACACCACTCACACCACACCACATATACACTGCAGGTGAAGGAGATATCCAAGAAGCTGGAGCGGCGCGGCTCCGTGGACGAGGCCGTCTCCACCGAGGCGGGCAGGCAGGGTGAGCGCACCACTCACACCACTCACACCACACCACATATACACTGCAGGTGAAGGAGATATCCAAGCACCTGGACCGGCGCGGCTCCGTGGACGAGGCCGTCTCCACCGAGGCGGGCAGGCAGGGTGAGCGCACCACTCACACCACTCACACCACACCACATATACACTGCAGGTGAAGGAGATATCCAAGCACCTGGACCGGCGCGGCTCCGTGGACGAGGCCGTCTCCACCGAGGCGGGCAGGCAGGGTGAGCGCACCACTCACACCACTCACACCACTCACACCACACCACATATACACTGCAGGTGAAGGAGATATCCAAGAAGCTGGAGCGGCGCGGCTCCGTGGACGAGGCCGTCTCCACCGAGGCGGGCAGGCAGGGTGAGCGCACCACTCACACCACTCACACCACACCACATATACACTGCAGGTGAAGGAGATATCCAAGAAGCTGGACCGGCGCGGCTCCGTGGACGAGGCGGGCAGGCAGGGTAAGCGCACCACTCACACCACTCACACCACTCACACCACACCACATATACACTGCAGGTGAAGGAGATATCCAAGCACCTGGACCGGCGCGGCTCCGTGGACGAGGCCGTCTCCACCGAGGCGGGCAGGCAGGGTGAGCGCACCACTCACACCACTCACACCACACCACATATACACTGCAGGTGAAGGAGATATCCAAGAAGCTGGAGCGGCGCGGCTCCGTGGACGAGGCGGGCAGGCAGGGTAAGCGCACCACTCACACCACTCACACCACTCACACCACACCACATATACACTGCAGGTGAAGGAGATATCCAAGAAGCTGGAGCGGCGCGGCTCCGTGGACGAGGCCGTCTCCACCGAGGCGGGCAGGCAGGGTGAGCGCACCACTCACACCACTCGCACCACTCACACCACACCACATATACACTGCAGGTGAAGGAGATATCCAAGCACCTGGACCGGCGCGGCTCCGTGGACGAGGCCGTCTCCACCGAGGCGAACAGGCAGGGTGAGCGCACCACTCACACCACTCACACCACACCACATATACACTGCAGGTGAAGGAGATATCCAAGCACCTGGACCGGCGCGGCTCCGTGGACGAGGCCGTCTCCACCGAGGCGGGCAGGCAGGGTGAGCGCACCACTCACACCACTCACACCACTCACACCACACCACATATACACTGCAGGTGAAGGAGATATCCAAGAAGCTGGACCGGCGCGGCTCCGTGGACGAGGCGGGCAGGCAGGGTAAGCGCACCACTCACACCACTCACACCACTCACACCACACCACATATACACTGCAGGTGAAGGAGATATCCAAGCACCTGGACCGGCGCGGCTCCGTGGACGAGGCCGTCTCCACCGAGGCGGGCAGGCAGGGTGAGCGCACCACTCACACCACTCACACCACACCACATATACACTGCAGGTGAAGGAGATATCACCTGGACCGGCGCGGCTCCGTGGACGAGGCCGTCTCCACCGAGGCGGGCAGGCAGGGTGAGCGCACCACTCACACCACTCACACCACACCACATATACACTGCAGGTGAAGGAGATATCCAAGCACCTGGACCGGCGCGGCTCCGTGGACGAGGCCGTCTCCACCGAGGCGGGCAGGCAGGGTGAGCGCACCACTCACACCACTCACACCACTCACACCACACACCACATATACACTGCAGGTGAAGGAGATATCCAAGAAGCTGGAGCGGCGCGGCTCCGTGGACGAGGCCGTCTCCACCGAGGCGGGCAGGCAGGGTGAGCGCACCACTCACACCACTCACACCACTCACACCACACCACATATACACTGCAGGTGAAGGAGATATCCAAGAAGCTGGAGCGGCGCGGCTCCGTGGACGAGGCGGGCAGGCAGGGTAAGCGCACCACTCACACCACTCACACCACTCACACCACACCACATATACACTGCAGGTGAAGGAGATATCCAAGAAGCTGGAGCGGCGCGGCTCCGTGGACGAGGCCGTCTCCACCGAGGCGGGCAGGCAGGGTGAGCGCACCACTCACACCACTCACACCACACCACATATACACTGCAGGTGAAGGAGATATCCAAGAAGCTGGACCGGCGCGGCTCCGTGGACGAGGCGGGCAGGCAGGGTAAGCGCACCACTCACACCACTCACACCACTCACACTACCACACCACATATACACTGCAGGTGAAGGAGATATCCAAGCACCTGGACCGGCGCGGCTCCGTGGACGAGGCCGTCTCCACCGAGGCGGGCAGGCAGGGTGAGCGCACCACTCACACCACTCACACCACACCACATATACACTGCAGGTGAAGGAGATATCCAAGAAGCTGGAGCGGCGCGGCTCCGTGGACGAGGCGGGCAGGCAGGGTAAGCGCACCACTCACACCACTCACACCACTCACACCACACCACATATACACTGCAGGTGAAGGAGATATCCAAGCACCTGGACCGGCGCGGCTCCGTGGACGAGGCCGTCTCCACCGAGGCGGGCAGGCAGGGTGAGCGCACCACTCACACCACTCACACCACACCACATATACACTGCAGGTGAAGGAGATATCCAAGAAGCTGGACCGGCGCGGCTCCGTGGACGAGGCGGGCAGGCAGGGTAAGCGCACCACTCACACCACTCACACCACTCACACCACACCACATATACACTGCAGGTGAAGGAGATATCCAAGCACCTGGACCGGCGCGGCTCCGTGGACGAGGCCGTCTCCACCGAGGCGGGCAGGCAGGGTGAGCGCACCACTCACACCACTCACACCACACCACATATACACTGCAGGTGAAGGAGATATCCAAGCACCTGGACCGGCGCGGCTCCGTGGACGAGGCCGTCTCCACCGAGGCGGGCAGGCAGGGTGAGCGCACCACTCACACCACTCACACCACTCACACCACACCACATATACACTGCAGGTGAAGGAGATATCCAAGAAGCTGGAGCGGCGCGGCTCCGTGGACGAGGCCGTCTCCACCGAGGCGGGCAGGCAGGGTGAGCGCACCACTCACACCACTCACACCACTCACACCACACCACATATACACTGCAGGTGAAGGAGATATCCAAGCACCTGGACCGGCGCGGCTCCGTGGACGAGGCCGTCTCCACCGAGGCGGGCAGGCAGGGTGAGCGCACCACTCACACCACTCACACCACACCACATATACACTGCAGGTGAAGGAGATATCCAAGAAGCTGGAGCGGCGCGGCTCCGTGGACGAGGCGGGCAGGCAGGGTAAGCGCACCACTCACACCACTCACACCACTCACACCACACCACATATACACTGCAGGTGAAGGAGATATCCAAGAAGCTGGAGCGGCGCGGCTCCGTGGACGAGGCCGTCTCCACCGAGGCGGGCAGGCAGGGTGAGCGCACCACTCACACCACTCACACCACACCACATATACACTGCAGGTGAAGGAGATATCCAAGAAGCTGGACCGGCGCGGCTCCGTGGACGAGGCGGGCAGGCAGGGTAAGCGCACCACTCACACCACTCACACCACTCACACCACACCACATATACACTGCAGGTGAAGGAGATATCCAAGCACCTGGACCGGCGCGGCTCCGTGGACGAGGCCGTCTCCACCGAGGCGGGCAGGCAGGGTGAGCGCACCACTCACACCACTCACACCACTCACACCACACCACATATACACTGCAGGTGAAGGAGATATCCAAGAAGCTGGAGCGGCGCGGCTCCGTGGACGAGGCCGTCTCCACCGAGGCGGGCAGGCAGGGTGAGCGCACCACTCACACCACTCACACCACACCACATATACACTGCAGGTGAAGGAGATATCCAAGAAGCTGGAGCGGCGCGGCTCCGTGGACGAGGCGGGCAGGCAGGGTGAGCGCACCACTCACACCACTCACACCACTCACACCACACCACATATACACTGCAGGTGAAGGAGATATCCAAGAAGCTGGACCGGCGCGGCTCCGTGGACGAGGCGGGCAGGCAGGGTGAGCGCACCACTCACACCACTCACACCACTCACACCACTCACACCACACCACATATACACTGCAGGTGAAGGAGATATCCAAGCACCTGGACCGGCGCGGCTCCGTGGACGAGGCCGTCTCCACCGAGGCGGGCAGGCAGGGTGAGCGCACCACTCACACCACTCACACCACACCACATATACACTGCAGGTGAAGGAGATATCCAAGAAGCTGGAGCGGCGCGGCTCCGTGGACGAGGCCGTCTCCACCGAGGCGGGCAGGCAGGGTGAGCGCACCACTCACACCACTCACACCACACCACATATACACTGCAGGTGAAGGAGATATCCAAGCACCTGGACCGGCGCGGCTCCGTGGACGAGGCCGTCTCCACCGAGGCGGGCAGGCAGGGTGAGCGCACCACTCACACCACTCACACCACACCACATATACACTGCAGGTGAAGGAGATATCCAAGAAGCTGGAGCGGCGCGGCTCCGTGGACGAGGCGGGCAGGCAGGGTAAGCGCACCACTCACACCACTCACACCACTCACACCACACCACATATACACTGCAGGTGAAGGAGATATCCAAGCACCTGGACCGGCGCGGCTCCGTGGACGAGGCCGTCTCCACCGAGGCGGGCAGGCAGGGTGAGCGCACCACTCACACCACTCACACCACTCACACCACACCACATATACACTGCAGGTGAAGGAGATATCCAAGAAGCTGGAGCGGCGCGGCTCCGTGGACGAGGCCGTCTCCACCGAGGCGGGCAGGCAGGGTGAGCGCACCACTCACACCACTCACACCACTCACACCACACCACATATACACTGCAGGTGAAGGAGATATCCAAGAAGCTGGAGCGGCGCGGCTCCGTGGACGAGGCCGTCTCCACCGAGGCGGGCAGGCAGGGTGAGCGCACCACTCACACCACTCACACCACTCACACCACACCACATATACACTGCAGGTGAAGGAGATATCCAAGAAGCTGGAGCGGCGCGGCTCCGTGGACGAGGCCGTCTCCACCGAGGCGGGCAGGCAGGGTGAGCGCACCACTCACACCACTCACACCACTCACACCACACCACATATACACTGCAGGTGAAGGAGATATCCAAGCACCTGGACCGGCGCGGCTCCGTGGACGAGGCCGTCTCCACCGAGGCGGGCAGGCAGGGTGAGCGCACCACTCACACCACTCACACCACACCACATATACACTGCAGGTGAAGGAGATATCCAAGAAGCTGGAGCGGCGCGGCTCCGTGGACGAGGCCGTCTCCACCGAGGCGGGCAGGCAGGGTGAGCGCACCACTCACACCACTCACACCACTCACACCACACCACATATACACTGCAGGTGAAGGAGATATCCAAGAAGCTGGACCGGCGCGGCTCCGTGGACGAGGCGGGCAGGCAGGGTGAGCGCACCACTCACACCACTCACACCACTCACACCACTCACACCACACCACATATACACTGCAGGTGAAGGAGATATCCAAGCACCTGGACCGGCGCGGCTCCGTGGACGAGGCCGTCTCCACCGAGGCGGGCAGGCAGGGTGAGCGCACCACTCACACCACTCACACCACACCACATATACACTGCAGGTGAAGGAGATATCCAAGAAGCTGGAGCGGCGCGGCTCCGTGGACGAGGCCGTCTCCACCGAGGCGGGCAGGCAGGGTGAGCGCACCACTCACACCACTCACACCACACCACATATACACTGCAGGTGAAGGAGATATCCAAGAAGCTGGAGCGGCGCGGCTCCGTGGACGAGGCCGTCTCCACCGAGGCGGGCAGGCAGGGTGAGCGCACCACTCACACCACTCACACCACTCACACCACACCACATATACACTGCAGGTGAAGGAGATATCCAAGAAGCTGGAGCGGCGCGGCTCCGTGGACGAGGCCGTCTCCACCGAGGCGGGCAGGCAGGGTGAGCGCACCACTCACACCACTCACACCACACCACATATACACTGCAGGTGAAGGAGATATCCAAGAAGCTGGAGCGGCGCGGCTCCGTGGACGAGGCCGTCTCCACCGAGGCGGGCAGGCAGGGTGAGCGCACCACTCACACCACTCACACCACTCACACCACACCACATATACACTGCAGGTGAAGGAGATATCCAAGAAGCTGGACCGGCGCGGCTCCGTGGACGAGGCGGGCAGGCAGGGTGAGCGCACCACTCACACCACTCACACCACTCACACCACTCACACCACACCACATATACACTGCAGGTGAAGGAGATATCCAAGCACCTGGACCGGCGCGGCTCCGTGGACGAGGCCGTCTCCACCGAGGCGGGCAGGCAGGGTGAGCGCACCACTCACACCACTCACACCACACCACATATACACTGCAGGTGAAGGAGATATCCAAGAAGCTGGAGCGGCGCGGCTCCGTGGACGAGGCCGTCTCCACCGAGGCGGGCAGGCAGGGTGAGCGCACCACTCACACCACTCACACCACACCACATATACACTGCAGGTGAAGGAGATATCCAAGCACCTGGACCGGCGCGGCTCCGTGGACGAGGCCGTCTCCACCGAGGCGGGCAGGCAGGGTGAGCGCACCACTCACACCACTCACACCACACCACATATACACTGCAGGTGAAGGAGATATCCAAGCACCTGGACCGGCGCGGCTCCGTGGACGAGGCCGTCTCCACCGAGGCGGGCAGGCAGGGTGAGCGCACCACTCACACCACTCACACCACACCACATATACACTGCAGGTGAAGGAGATATCCAAGAAGCTGGAGCGGCGCGGCTCCGTGGACGAGGCGGGCAGGCAGGGTAAGCGCACCACTCACACCACTCACACCACTCACACCACACCACATATACACTGCAGGTGAAGGAGATATCCAAGCACCTGGACCGGCGCGGCTCCGTGGACGAGGCCGTCTCCACCGAGGCGGGCAGGCAGGGTGAGCGCACCACTCACACCACTCACACCACTCACACCACACCACATATACACTGCAGGTGAAGGAGATATCCAAGAAGCTGGAGCGGCGCGGCTCCGTGGACGAGGCCGTCTCCACCGAGGCGGGCAGGCAGGGTGAGCGCACCACTCACACCACTCACACCACTCACACCACACCACATATACACTGCAGGTGAAGGAGATATCCAAGAAGCTGGAGCGGCGCGGCTCCGTGGACGAGGCCGTCTCCACCGAGGCGGGCAGGCAGGGTGAGCGCACCACTCACACCACTCACACCACTCACACCACACCACATATACACTGCAGGTGAAGGAGATATCCAAGAAGCTGGAGCGGCGCGGCTCCGTGGACGAGGCCGTCTCCACCGAGGCGGGCAGGCAGGGTGAGCGCACCACTCACACCACTCACACCACACCACATATACACTGCAGGTGAAGGAGATATCCAAGAAGCTGGAGCGGCGCGGCTCCGTGGACGAGGCCGTCTCCACCGAGGCGGGCAGGCAGGGTGAGCGCACCACTCACACCACTCACACCACTCACACCACACCACATATACACTGCAGGTGAAGGAGATATCCAAGAAGCTGGAGCGGCGCGGCTCCGTGGACGAGGCCGTCTCCACCGAGGCGGGCAGGCAGGGTGAGCGCACCACTCACACCACTCACACCACACCACATATACACTGCAGGTGAAGGAGATATCCAAGAAGCTGGAGCGGCGCGGCTCCGTGGACGAGGCCGTCTCCACCGAGGCGGGCAGGCAGGGTGAGCGCACCACTCACACCACTCACACCACTCACACCACACCACATATACACTGCAGGTGAAGGAGATATCCAAGAAGCTGGACCGGCGCGGCTCCGTGGACGAGGCGGGCAGGCAGGGTGAGCGCACCACTCACACCACTCACACCACTCACACCACACCACATATACACTGCAGGCAAAATTCAACTTGTCACACAAAGTGGCCGGTCACGTGACTGAATTTTATATAAAAAATTTAAAGCTATGTTCCTTAGGGAATGTTGTTCAGTTTCGTTCGGTAACCTCTAAACCCATACGATGAGCAAAACATTGACTGTGGCTGAGTTAGTATTTTAGAAGACAAGTACCAAAACCTACCTATCTATACCTTTCCTTTTTTTTTCAGGCCAATTTATATTTTTACAGGTTGAAAATACCATTAAAAAGATGTCTGTTTAATGAGGGATTTTCAAGATGGCATTTAAGAAAAAACAAGGTTCTGTTGACTCAAATAGATGGCGTGCATGTCGAATAAAATGTCAAAAGCGAGCTTGTCAAACCAATCAGGGCTGATAAAAAACTGGCAACACTGTTGTTGTCACGTCTATTGTCACGCACTTTGTTGTGTTTTAATTTCGTTTCGTGTTTTTGCGTGCTGAGTTGCGTTAAAATTTTTGATTCGTTTTACTAGTGACCTTTTTGTGACTTCTGTCTCTACCTTCAAGCACGTCTATTTTATTTGACGTAAGAGTTAGTGCAGCGCCATCTCTTATGACCATAATGAAACCTTTTTTTGTTTTTAGAACTGTCAAAATTAAAAATTGTTGTTTCCAGCGGAGAGCAAGGTGCGCGAGCTAGACAGCATGCTAGTGGCGTGCGAGAAGAAGGCGCGAGCGAGGGAGAAGGAACTAGCGCCCATCTACCACGAGGTAATGCTCCACTGTATTTCTTTCTCTCAACAACAGTTGTTTCGCCCACTATTGGGCATAATGCTTAAGAATAGTGTTCAAATTTTAAATTATTAATTTAAAAAATCTTACTTTTTATCATGATACTGAAAAATATAAAACTTTGACATATTGCGGATTTTCAATAAAGCTAACTTTCTAATCTTTACTTCTTGACATGAGTTAATTTACCATTATGGTAATACTACTTATTTTTAATTCTGACATATACATATTAGTTTTTAATATTTCCTTGACATTATGTAATGAATTTCTTTAGTTATATATTTTCCTAATTATACATACTCGTATTGACAATCATACTACGGATGTCCTTTTTATAATAATGTAAAAATGTTGCACACATCTACTGATATGAGATAAATAAAACTAAACTAAACTAATAGAAATTGTTGCAACAAACAAAAATATACACGTGGCGCCCCCAGGGCAGATTTATACACGTGGCGCCCCGTGGGCAGGTTTTATACAGGTGGAGCCTTCAGAGCTTTTTTTGAGACACATTTTAACGCGTGTTTAGCTTTTAAAACCTGACTAAAGAAATAAGAAACCTGCTCTGCCACGTGTATATTTTTCCCTTATAAAATTAGTTCCATTAAAATTCCGCAATATGGCGAGGCTTCTTATTTCTTTGGTCAGGCTTTAACTGTTGTAACACGGGTAGTATTTTTGTATAGCAACGAATTACTATTTTCTTTTTGTCAAGTATATAATAGTAATGTATGCGTGTGTTGTTGTTCAGATCGCCGTCACGTTCGCAGAGCTGCACGACACTGCGGAGAGGATGCTGGAGAAGGGCTGCATATTTGTGAGTACTTGTATTATAAACGCCTTATTTTTCACCCGCGACGAAACAAAGGGGTGTGTTAGCACGCCATCTATGAGACGTGACTGCTAACAGTTAACAACTTACATAGGTTTAGGCTGTATTGCATGTTATTGTTCCTTGATCATCGTGGTAGCTCAATTAAGTAAGTAGTTTGACCTTAATTCAAAAGATGGCGCTGCTCCGATTGTATATAAAGAATGTCATAGCTGTAAAAACCCTCTTTCAAATAAAATTTACCTTTAGATAACAATTTATATGTTAAATTGCTTGCCCACTTTCTAATTCCGCATCGAGATTTACAGGCTGTTATAAGTTTGACGTATGTGTCTGTCTGTGAAGGAAAACATCTTGAGGAAACCTGCAACCTGCGAAGTAATTCGACTAGGGCCTGTTCTCCCTAACTACAGGGTAGGCTCGAGCCCATCGGTGGGGACGTATAATGAGCTGATAATCGTGAAAAAATTAAACTATAAATAATATTACATACATACATACAATCACGCCTCTTTCCAGGAGGGGTAGGCAAAAACCACTTGCTACGATCCAGACACACTTGTTTCGCTTCATCCACATTCATTAATCTCCTCATGCATGCTCGTCGGTATAGTTCTCTAAACTACTAGTCCGAGCTTTTGTCAGAACGTCCCCAATTTGTATTCCAGGACATAATCCCGTGGAAAGACTCGCGGCGTCTCCTGTACTGGCGTCTGAAGCGGCTACTGCTGCAGAACGAGCAGGAGAGGCGCATACAAGCAGCCGTGAACACGCACTGCAGTCAGACCATGGACCAGGGCGCTGCGGCCGCTACCCTTAGGAGGTGGTTCACAGAGGACCGCGGCGAGACACAGGTAACAAAACATGTTTGCTTTTGTTTTCATTCATTTGTTTGTCCCGTTGAAATAAGTTTTTTTTTTGCGATAATAGGTAGCCTATGTTATCCCCCAAGATTTTAACCCAGTCAAAACATCAGTCAGGATTGATTTGTCAGTTAGACATTTGAATTAGCTGAAATTACCAAGCCAAATGTCTGTGAGACCTTGGGTATACCATTAAGAATAAGGTGTCTAAAGTCCTCATCTAATTTACACATGTCCGCATGTGCTGGCTACTTTACGTTTATTCGACGCTCTTACGGTGAAGGAAAACTTCGTGAGGAAACCTGCACACACCTGCTGCGAAGTAATTCAAGGTTGTGTGTTCGTGACCAACCCGTTAAAGATCTATTCACCCTGATTTCAGGGTAGTCTCAAGCCCCTCGGTGGGGACATATGAGCTGTCAATGAATGTAGGAGTATTGCTTACCAGGGATCGGAACCGGTTTTTCATACACTTTTTAAATCAAAATAGTTCAAACCCTATCCGACTATAGCTCTAACTAAGATCACTAAGGGTAGGTTTAGTCCTGGGGGAACATAATATGCAAAGCAACCGGCAGCCATGGCCTTCGCCTGCCGCAAAAACAATTACTTTAATAATTACAAAGTCGATTGAAACCGGTATCATTCCATTCTTTATCAAAAACCGGGTAACCAGAATATTTTTGGTTTGTTTCAATAAGTTCCATCTATTGCCGGTTAATTGGGGAACGGAATTATATCTGTTTTTCGAACGATATTAACAAGGATTTCAAAACCGGTTTCGATCCCTGCAGGTAACACATACAGGCCGCCATTCTTCTTTCTTCTTTAGCGTGTGGGTTTCGACGTTAACCTACCTCACAAACCCTGGTGTCGGAATCATTAAGCCGCCTATGGCTTCTGACATGGCTCATGTAACGACTACAACCGTAGATAGTAACCGGGACCTTCCGAAACACGGAATCATCTCCCTTTTCGGACAATCAGGTGATTCAGCCTGCAATGTCTTAACCAAACTAGGGGAAAGTCTCACAAAGTGATATTTGTTCAACGAATCCCCACCGGGATTCGAACCCGGAACATCTGTAACGTCAGGCGAGCTTCTGACCACTCGACCACGGAAGCTGCCGTGCTCAGTGCCGCTGTTGAAAAAGCCTATCACTTAAGCAACTATTCCTTCTAACTATTGTAATCTTCAGGTGGCCAAGTGTTATAAGTTCGCGGGTTCGAAGCTCGGCGCGTACCAATGTGTTTTAGATTTTTGAATTTATGTGTACGTGTATTCGACGCTCTTATGGTGAAGGAAAACATCATGAGGAAATCTGCACACACTTGCGAAGTAATTCAAGGGTTGTGTGTTCGTGGCCAACCCGCCAAAGATTTATTTACCCTGATATCAGGGTAGGCTCGAGCCTCTCGGTGGAGACATAATTATGACCTGTCAATGAATGTGAGGGTATTGTTAATTTATATTTGTTGTGTGTACTGTGGCATCGGATATGCCGTCTCTTTTACTTTTGGTACTGGCCGCATGTTTGTTCGAAATTTAAATAAATTTCGAGTAGATTGATTTTGACAGTTTGAGTCAGTTGTAACGCGATTCTTCCCTGAAGCTTATGTAAAACGCTCCGGGATTATCCAGTTTAAAAGTTTGATAACGTATCGGGTTTCTAATGTGATGTGCTGTTGAGTTTACGTGAAATAAATAATTAAGTTTAGCTTCAGTGAGTTAAATTTATATTATAGGCTGTGCCCGTGCTATGGGCACGTCGGCAGCAGCAAAAGTTGCGAACATTGCAGTACGCTTAACTGTCCACGCAACCACAGTTGTTATAAAAGTTCGCGCCAAATCGCGCCCGTTGTCTGGTCGGTGTCTGGGGGGTTTTCGTATGAAACTTGCATTCAATCGCCACTAGATGGAGCTTAAATGTATAAAGATTGGCTGTATGGCAGTTTCCATCGCCTGCTAGAGAAAAAAATTCGAAAATAAAATTTTTGATGTTGACACACTGACAATAGTGTATGTGTGTGTTTGCAGGCCCACTGCTGGGAGCAGGACAACGAGGCTGTATGCCAGTGGCTGGAGCAAGCGGCGAGGGACGAGGGAAGCGTCCTCCAGAGGAACATGCGCGCGGTCAGAGAAGACGCCGTGCTCAGCGCAGCCAACCAACTCGTACTGGTCGGTATACCACCACACAACACACAACACACACTAGTACACCACAACACACACTACAACACCGCAACACACACTACTGCACCAAAACACACTACTGCATCACAACACACACTACTGCACCACAACACACACTACTGCACCGCAACACACACTACTGCACCACAACACACACTACTGCACCACAACACACACTACCGCACCACAACACACACTACCGCACCACAACACACTACCGCACCACAACACACACTACCGCACCACAACACACACTACCGCACCACAACACACACTACCGCACCACAACACACTACCGCACCACAACACACACTACCGCACCACAACACACACTACTGCACCACAACACACACTACTGCACCACAACACACACTACTGCACCACAACACACACTAGTACACCACAACACACACTAGTACACCACAACACACACTACTGCACCACAACACACACTAGTACACCACAACACACACTAGTGCACCACAACACACACTAGTACACCACAACACACACTACTGCACCACAACACACACTACTGCACCACAACACACACTACTGCACCACAACACACACTACTGCACCACAACACACACTAGTACACCACAACACACACTACTGTACCACAACACACACTACTGCACCACAACACACACTAGTACACCGCAACACACACTACTGCACAACAACACACACTACTGCACCGCAACACACTACTGCACCACAACACACACTACTGCACAACAACACACATTACTGCACCACAACACACACTACTGCACAACAACACACACTACTGCACAACAACACACACTACTGCACCGCAACACACACTACTGCACCACAACACACACTACTGCACCGCAACACACACTACTGCACCGCAACACACACTACTGCACCACAACACACACTACTGCACCGCAACACACACTACTGCACCGCAACACACACTAGTGCACTACAACACACACTACTGCACAACAACACACACTACTGCACAACAACACACACTACTGCACCGCAACACACACTACTGCACCACAACACACACTACTGCACCGCAACACACACTACCGCACCACAACACACACTACCGCACCACAACACACACTACCGCACCACAACACACACTACTGCACCACAACACACACTACTGCACCACAACACACACTACTGCACCACAACACACACTAGTACACCACAACACACACTACTGTACCACAACACACACTACTGCACCACAACACACACTAGTACACCGCAACACACACTACTGCACAACAACACACACTACTGCACCGCAACACACTACTGCACCACAACACACACTACTGCACAACAACACACATTACTGCACCACAACACACACTACTGCACAACAACACACACTACTGCACAACAACACACACTACTGCACCGCAACACACACTACTGCACCACAACACACACTACTGCACCGCAACACACACTACTGCACCGCAACACACACTACTGCACCGCAACACACACTAGTGCACTACAACACACACTACTGCACAACAACACACACTACTGCACAACAACACACACTACTGCACCGCAACACACACTACTGCACCACAACACACACTACTGCACCGCAACACACACTACCGCACCACAACACACACTACCGCACCACAACACACACTACCGCACCACAACACACACTACTGCACCACAACACACACTACTGCACCACACCACACTATTAAAAATGACTTGAAACTAGATTTGAGCGCCGATAGGGTTTGGGTCGGCGGCGGCGCGCCGGGCGGCGTGACCTTGTTCTTACTTGACCAAAGAAAATTTTTGAAAATAAAGTAAAAAATAATGACAATTTTGTTTTTTTCTCACAGTCTGTTGTCAATCCTACATTATCACAAATAATAATAAAATATTTTGAATTTTTTTGCATTGTAGCCGCGGAACATTACTTAACAAGTAGATGTCGGCTGCTTTGAAAGCAAAATAAGCGAAGGAAATTCTTAGTTTGTAGCAACAGTAGACAAATCAATTGATAGATATGTTATGAAATAATGTAAAATGTATTAAATCAATTATTTATAATAAAAATTGTGATACAATTTTGGTATCGGTGCGCCGGCGCGGCGCTCATATCTACTTGAAACCATTGAGCATAATAATATTATATCCTTTCAGTATCTGCGCCAAGCCATCACTTGCGCTCCATATATCTTTAACACTTCGTTAGATTTAGTTTGTCATATTGTATTTGTTACAGGAACTGACGCCAGCCCAGCGAGCGGAGTTCATAAGAAAAATATCAGCACTAGAGCTCAACTAATAGATAATAGTTAAATGTCACACCTCACATAGTTACTAGCGAATATATCACAACACTACGCCACGTAGCAGCCGCAGATATTGACGAGGAAATATTATAGTTTTATACTTTTGTTAGATCTTTTAATTCTTTACTCTAATTAGACGTAAAATAAATCTCAAACTCTTTCATGATATTTTAATTCTTCGTCTAGAAAATTCGATCAAATGTAGTGGTGTTTTACGCTTTAAATGAAAAGATTGTGATGAAAAAACTCTATTTGCAGATAAAATACATGCCCGTCCAAAGAAAGAAACGGTAAAAACATAGTTGTAAATAGATATTTATGAATACCTCGAAAATAATCATTAAATACATAGTATGCATTTTAATGTTAGTGTGTTCATCACAATCGGAAGAGACGTTTTGCGAAAATGACTTTCAACCATGGAACTTTATAGTTCCGTAACTATGGAAGTATGCATGTATCACTATATTTGAACGAAGTCTAGAATTCTGTGATCTGCCCTTAATTTATTTCGGCTATTGAGAAATCTCCTCTTAGAATTAGTTTTAGTTGTTTATATAACTCTCATGATACTTACTTTGATGTTTTTCTATGTTTCTCATTATTATTATGACAATAATACGAGTATCTTCCCATTGTATATCTGCGGCGGTAGAGAACAAATTTAGCGATGTTGAATTGCATTTTAAACGAAAGGTTTATAATGTTAACTCGACAAATATAATGTTAATGTAGAAGTTATTTATTGAATTGTTTATTTATACCTATAGATCACCCTGTATTATAAGGTACTTGAATCAATAACCCTCCTTTTTGCTATGTGCTTTCGGGTAAAGAGGTAAAAATGATATAATGTGCACCGTTCCAAACGAACTTACAAATTATTACAAAGTTTATTTGCCGTCCGTATGCAGTCAGTTGAAACAATGCGACAGCAATTTATATGGTTGAAATGGTAGTAATAAGTTTTTAAGTCAAAGTCGAATTCATAAATT
The DNA here is from genome assembly GCA_948473455.1 of Teleiodes luculella. Taxonomy (NCBI): domain Eukaryota; kingdom Metazoa; phylum Arthropoda; class Insecta; order Lepidoptera; family Gelechiidae; genus Teleiodes; species Teleiodes luculella. The sequence goes on along the minus strand of OX419610.1, from coordinate 568,243 downwards.
AATTGAAGGTTTAAACTAACTTATTGACATCAAAAGTCGAATAATATTGCTATGTGTTTATTACAAAGTTGTTTTTTGTGGGCTTAACAGAACCGCTATATAAATTTCTAATGATTGTACTTACATTTCAGGCAAGTTGCATCTTTAGTCTTAAACCAAAAAGGCTTGATCGCAATTGATAAAACAGGTATTTTGAATAAATATGATGCAATTTGCTATATAATATATTTTTTGAATTCGCACCACAGTTTGTAAACGCTTTAAAATAGTAATAGTTGGAGGTTCAAGTATCTTATTCTACTATTATAGCTATATTATAACGTTTTAGTGGGTGGTCTAACAGCTGGCTATTAAGTATAATCATATTTTGACAGCGTACTTTTATTCTTTTTCTGGGCAGTTGGTACAATCAACAGCACGATAAACTGACCACTTTGGATTTCGCACCGTTCTAATAAGGAATATAATCGCGATGCGCGTGTTCTCCTTACCCTGTACTTGAGTGTACAATTCTTAATTTGTACCACTGTCTGTAGCGCAATTTTTACATAATATATGTTGGGGAAAGAATTTTCAATGTAATAGAAATAGTAAACAAAAAAACCAGCCTTAAATATTTCGCAATAGTTCTTGATCATGAATTGCGCTCAAAGGTGAATAGAATTCTGAATATAATGTGATACATTATTTATGTTAAGGTTTCTGGGTTTCCATTCCTTTAAACGAATGAATGATCGTCAGTTCTCCATTTTATTATTTTATGTACCTATTTTATGAATAAAATATATATCTAAAAAAAGTAAAACGAAATCGTGTCCTGCCAATTCATATTTTGTAAAGGCTTGATCCTGGTCACGGCACCAATTTGATAGCCCCGTTGCCTAGTTGGTAGTACGTCTGCCTTCGAAGTACAAGGTTGCTGGTTAAAATCCCGCCCAGGGCAAACATTCGTGTGTTGAGTACTTGTACTTTTTTATCTGGATGTCGTATATTTATTAATATATAATGTATGTATATTCAGCTCCCTGACACCAATAGTACAGACTCTGCCTAGTTTGGGGTCAGATGGCCGTGTGTGAGATATACCACATTATTCATTTATTATTTAATTTTTATATCACTAGGTTAGAAATAAATTTACCTTAAATTGATCATAGATATTATAATTTTATAGGGAATTTTAACAACTAGAGTCTGACAAGTACTGAAAGTACTATAAAGAGCACAAACAGGTAGAAACCTGTTTTAAAATATCTCATATAATTTATGGTTCTTTTATATTATTTGTTGTATGATGTGCTAAATGTAGAACATTCCTATTTTATTTTACCTGTGTATGAACGTTGTGTAAAATTATGTTAGAGCCTGCTTTGTAGAATTACAATTTATTTATTATATTATTTAATTTTCCACGCTCTGACTTGATGTCATGACCGTGTGTGAGATATCTCAACATTTTTATTATTTTTTATTTTCACTTGATGTACAGAGGCCAGCACATGCGGTAGGACATTCGCGCTATGAAATTCACCCTTACCGCTATAGTACAGTGAAATTAGGTTTTAACTTGGACATTTAAAATTACTAAACGGGATCTTTTGGAATACGTTCGGACACCTTCCGGGATGATGCTCAAAAAAGTCCCAGGACCTCCTTAGTGGGATACCCTGGAAATCCTGGAAAAACTGGAATTTCAAGGAAATTCTTGGAGCGTACCTAAGATTGTTATAAATAACGCAATTTTTTTTTACATACAAGACATCAGAGTTTTTAATTTTATTATCCAATACATTTAGTGTCAAAAAACCTGGAAAACGTATTAAGTATTAGGAAAATAAAAATATGTTAATATGTTAATATGTTCGCAAAATATGCTGAAACAATGGAGTTTTTGAAAGAAACTAACCTGAAGATAAACTCGTAATGAGTGCTCTCTAGTTGAAGACGATGTGGGGGGCAGCTGGGCCAGATCAAATTTTTTGTTGGTGGGGAGCCGAGAATTAATTTTTACATAATTCTCAAACCTTCTCTTTCCAAGATCATCCGAAGTTTTCCCTGGATAAAGAGACATGATGAACATCTCTCCAGCAGTGGCAATGTCGTCGGGTGTGGCGTTTGGTAAGTTGAACACTCCAACCCGCTGGCGCAGTGCCTTATCTTTCTGCAAGCGCTTGAACGGCTTCACTTTTTAAATAAGGCACTAGTTGTGTCACACCCCATTGCAGCGTGCAGGAAAAGTATTAAGTCCTTCATTTCTCCCAAAGATTCCTGACATTTCTTGCTGCTGTATAATTTAGCTGGTTTACCCTTGATTCCAGGTATTAGTAGTTTGATTTCAATCTGAGGTGGAGACAGAGCAGTAAGAAGAACAGCAAGGTCTGTGTCTTGTCCAAACAACAAACTTGTTCAGACATTTTCTTGAAAATCCAGTTATTCCAGGATATCCCGGTTATCCCACTACGGAAGTCCTGGGACTTTCAGGAGCGTCATCCTGGGAGGTGTCCAAACATATTCCAAAAGGTCCCGCTTAGTAATTTTAAATGTCCAACTTTGGTCAAAAATTGCCCTAATATGACTGAGCTACTACGGAATACGGGCGCTTTCGAGGTCAACATGTCCAGCCGCATGTGTTAGCTACTATGTCTCTCTAACTTATTGTAATTCTATGAATATAGGCTCAAAAAAACCTTTGAATGCTTTTTGCGGTTATGTATGGTACAGTCTCATTTGAACTTGTTGTTTTGCTGTAAATAATAAAGGGGTGAGCAGAGCCTAGGTTGCTCACAGAAAATATGCAAGCGTCTGTGTCTGTGTATCGTCTCATTGAGGTGCAAAGATGGGCTTATGCCATTAAAGAGTATAATGAAATAAACAAATAGGGTCTTATTGCTAAAGGTAGACATTTCTACCAGGCAACCATGAAAGATATCTTGAAGGTGTCCAAATCAACATGTTTAAGTTAGACTGTACAAATGATGTGTCATAAATTATTTTAATAATAATAATTATCATTATTGATTCCGACTTCTGTATACATGGTGCGTTGCGCGTTTAAACGTGTTAAGGGCACCTGTATAGTACGGGCTATGGGCTACTCAAATTTGTTTGTATAAAATTGTATTTTATTAATGTTTCATAAATAAAAAAAGATTTATAATTTAATTATGGTGTTTTATTTGTTAACAAGTTATATATGTAATGTAAGTTCATTATTATAAAACGAAAATAGATTTTTACACTTTTTTGCTACAATCTAATAAATCGTACATAGAATAAAATATAATAGCTACCTCAATATTACAGGGTGTGGACGCTGTCACACTCTATATACTTACTAAATGTAATACTAATAAACGTAAATATACTTTATTATGTTCTATCAATATAAATGGAAACAAACATAAATTACATCACAATCATATACGTACTCTACTCGTATCGTACTTAAAATTTGATTTGTAAAAAATAGAATCTTTCATAAATTTTCAAGTAAAAGTGAAATTAACGGTAAGATGATAAATAAAGAAAGATGTTAAAAAGGTTCTTTTTACGGTTCATTCTATGAATCGAAAAAAAAATCTTTTTAACTTAGTTTTAGTCAGGTAAATAATACAAAATAGTAAGTAGTAAATAAAATAATGCTTGTCTGTAAGCTTCGCTTGAATTAAAAAAATAGTAAAGCTCCTATTTTGGCAACGAGTTTAACTATTTTTATCCGTTTTTTTGCCGTTCTAAGGTACCTTTTATATCCCCGATCAACATCTTAAATACTTTTTACCACGGGAAAATATTATCTCATTCCTACGGGAAATTGTACACGGAAAAGTCGAAAAACAACGCGGGCGGACTGTAAGGCCGAAGTGTTTAACAGGGATGTTGACTGTTTTTGCTAATCTAAATAAAAATCTTACAAAAACTATAACAAAAGCTTGTGACGTCATAAACTAGTATTCCCTTTAATTATTCATATAAGATGTTGGGCTTAATTCTGCCGTGGCCGCTAAAATATTTAAATTTAAGTTGTTGGTCTCTTTCATTCATATGGGAATCGAAAAGAATGGGGATATGAATGAAGTTAATTTTGAATGAATGATATTTAAAATAAGCAGCGCAGCTGTTAAATTCAGTTTAATTTAGTCGGGATGTTCGTTCTTAAGAACGTGAAAGAAACATAACAACTTAAATTTAGATATTTTAGTGGCCACGCAGAATTAAGCCCATTGTTTTAGACATTTCATAAAAAGAAGCTCTTTGGACTAGCCAGTCAACATCCCTATTGGTTGCATTGGTAGCGGCCATCTTGGTTGCTCGCTCACTCTTTGGACTAGCCAGTCAACATCCCTATTGGTTGCATTGGTAGCGGCCATCTTGGTTGATCGCTCAGTGTCCTATCTGCTGTAAGTGTTGGCGCGGTAGTTGGTCTCGAAGTATACGATGAAGGTTCGTATCTGCGTGGGGCGCAGCGTCACCACGAAGTCGGGCTCCTCGGGCTCCGGGGCCTCCGCCGTGCGCGCCTCCGCCCCCTCCTCCGCCGGCGAGGGCGCCGCTCTGATGGAACATTCACCAACATTGTTAAAAGACCCACACACTAGTGTCATTCGGGCTTCGTCTAAGACGATAGTGTGAGTGAGGTCTAAGTCCGACTAGAAAAGTGAAAAATTTCGCTACCTAATTAATAGTTTCATCTTATAAAATTTTTATAATATAAACAGCTAGTTGCTTTGCTAACAATATAAAAAAATAAGTTAAGCCCGGCTAGAAAAATAAGAAACTTCGCCATATTGCGGAATTACAATGGAACTAATTTTATAATGGAAATTGTTGCCATAAACAAAGATATACCTACACGTGGCGCCCCAAGAGCAGGTTTTTTATTTCTCTGGTCGAGTTTTATGTAGGTACCTATTTTATTTCGTAGTTTTCATCAAGCTCTTTCAATTATTATATCTAAAGTCTGACCAAAGATATAAAAAACCAGCTCTGGGGGCGTCACTTGTATATTTTTACAACTAAAGCAAAAACAATTTCCCTTATAAAATTAGTTCCATTGAAATTCCGCAATATGCCGAGGTTTTTTATTTCTCTGGTTGGGCTTTAAATTGTAAAAACCGCATTCCGTTATTTTTGGCGGCCGGTTATATTAGATTTTTTTTTTGTGGTTAATCTACTAGGCAAATTTTTCGTTTGTCATCCATATTGAGGCGTTATATGTAGTGGTACCGTTTGTTCCGGTTGGGTTCCCTCTCCGGTTCCTCCTCCTCCACCAGGGCTTCCTCTTCAGGAGTCCCCGCGTGCTCGCGACGCGACCGGCGCGACGACGCCCCTTCTATCAAAACAATAATGTTAGTGTTATTGAAATCGGTTCAGAAGTTTCGGAGCCTATTCAATGCAAACAAACAATCAAATCTTTCCTCATTATAATATTAGTATACTAGCGACCCGCCCCGGTTCCGCACGGGAAAATGATTATTGTGGGTTATCCTTCAGTATATTATGCATGTATTATACATATAAACCTTCCTCTTGAATCACTCTATCTATTAAAAAAAACCGCATCAAAATCCGTTGCGTAGTTTTAAAGATTTAAGCGTACAAAGGGACATAGGGACATAGGGACAGAGAAAGCGACTTTATTTTATACTATGTAGTGATATTAGCAAGTAATGTAAAAAGTGGGGTCAGTATTAGGGCACATGGTCTAAGAAAACAAGTCAAAAAGTCAAAAGTCAAATAGTGTTTATTCGAAGTAAGACTTCACAAAATCATTTTTTGACGTCGAGGCGGGTTCACAATTTGGCTGTCTTCTGTGGAGAAGAACCCGCCGGAAGAAACTCCACAAGGCGTCATCATGCTGTTAATTCTTGTTTATTAACACGCATTCAACAAAGATAAACAGCATGATGACGTAGGCTTGTGTCAGTCACGTGGTCCAGGTCCTGGGCGAGCCTGCGTGGGCGAACAGAAAGATGAGGAACGGGCGAAACGTAGTAAAACACAGATTAACACTGTTAATTTATATTAGTTACACTGTTAGTAAGAAAGTTACGATTGTGAAAATGGCTAAGCTGGTTGAGGCCTGGAGAAAAAGGGAAGTATAAATGAATGAAAATGACATATGAACGACGAATGAATTCCAAAATTAAATATTCAAATTTAGACGTAAAAGAAATTGAGAACCTTGTTTTCTTAGACCATGGTAAGGTATACCTTTGTCCTGTTCCTGGCTGTCAGTGTAGTAGGCCCTCTTGGTGTTGTGTGTGCGCGTGCGGCGCGTGTCCGTTATGAAGAAGGGCATGTCGGCCGACACCTGCGCCGGCGCCTTCCAGCGGTGAGCCTGCCAACCAATAGCAACCACACATCACATACCACGATCCGACCAGTCATAGTGACAAACAATAAAATATTTATAGCACTAAACTCAACATTTAAAAAACCCCCGCCACCAAACCGTTACTTGATCCTTTCAACAACTAGAAAAGAGCTGATAATCTTCAAATGGCTAAAGATATTTTCTTCAATCATAGCTAAGAACACTCGATTGTGACACCTTGCAAACAAAAAAAAAACTATTTAGATCGAAATCGGCGCATCCGTTTAGAGTTACGTTGCCACAAACAGACAGACAGACAGACACACACGTCAATCTTATAACACCCCTCTTTTTTGTCGGGGGTTAAAAATAAATGACCAATGGTGATGGATAACCTTGTTTGTATCACCATCCATCTTTTGTTTTTCTTTTTTCTATTCAATACTCATCCTTCTCTCCTCATTCTCTATTATCAATTATAATCTTTTTTCTTTTTAAGCCCCGAAGAAAAAGAAGGGTGTTATAAGTTTGACGTGTCTGTCTGTCTGTGGCATAGTAGGTAACAGTTGTTCTTAAACGGATGCGCTGATTTTGATCTAGTTTTTCTTTTTCAAGGTGTCATAATCGAGAGTATTCTTAGCTATGATCCAAGAAAATATCTTTAGCCATTTGAAGATTATCAGCTCTTTTCTAGTTGTTGAAAGGATCAAGTAACGGTTTTGACGCCCCGTAGCCTAGTAGGTAGTACGTCTGCTTACCGAGCACAGGGTCTTGGTTCGAATCCCGCCCAGGGCAAACATTCGTGTGATGAGCACTTGTGTTTGCCTTGTGTCTGGATGTTGTATATTTATATATGTATGTATATCAGCTGTCTGACACCCATAGTACAGGCAGGAGGCAGGTGGCCGTGTGTGAGATATGCTTTACATAAATTATTATTATTTATTACAATGACAGGAGATTTTTTTTTTTTTATTTTAATGTTATATGAAATGTGCAGCTGTTGGGGCACGCGGGGCATTGTAGTAGATGGTCCATTCGATGACCTCTTGACGGCTACCGAGGCTGCGGTCCAGATAGCAGAGTTTTGGGCGGGGAAAATATAAATGACTAACTAATTACCATCGACTCGACAGAAGAAGAAGAATGTTATATCTTATGTAATCTGAATAACCTTAGGTTTCCTGTTTCCGCCCTCCTCGCTATCGTCCCTGCCCTTGTTATCTGTCACCAGATCCTCGTACTCCACCCTGTGAGCATCCTGCTTCGCCTCCAACGACCGCCCTTCCTCGGGGTAGTCGTCGTTGCCCTGAAATTTATACTTTAAATCAAGTACCTAGAGCTGAGGTAAATAGAGGGATGCCTGTCAATGGTACCTAAAATGCCAGATTTTCAGAAAAATGCCTGTCAAACTAAAGCAAACCGCTGTGGTAATAAGTAAAAGCCAACAGATAATAATAATGAAGACGAATATTTATTACTGATATTTGTCAGATGACATTATTTTTTTAATAGTTCTTTCTTTTCTAATAAGTACATAGGTAAATGTAAAAATGTTCACGAGATAGTTTTGTAATATTTCGGAATAATCAATATTGCTTTTACCGATTTCTTTCTTTTCTCCACTGGGCTTTGACGAGAGAAAAAGTATTCAAGTGCAAGTGCGAAAATTAAAAATGCCTGACTAAGATCAATGCCGGCCGCACGCCTGTCTAAACCTTTAAATGTCTGTCAAATGCGGCAAACGCCTGTCATATGGTAACCCTTGGTGCGGTGACTTGTTTTGGGGTTGTGATTGCTCCGAAGGGCATGCAGTGCAGCTTTCTATTGGTCACTTTATACTGACCGAAATTGACGGAAAACAAATACTTATCTCAGTCCCAAATCACCACTATTGGTGTATAGCCGACTTTCGGTCGGGCGTAAATCAACGGAAACTTATTCTATAGAGCACATATTATTTTGTCGCGTTAAGTTCGGCGCTATGGTGTATCATATCAGCCGATACGTCGGAACGTAAATTCAGCGCCGAATTTCGGTTGCGTAATTTGGGAATAGTATGTTTAGTTTGATGCGCTATGTATGTTAAGTTCGCTGGATGCGGGCAGCGCAGGGCCGATCATTGTGGAGATCCTTGGGGAAGGCAGCAGTCCAGCAGTAGACGGCTACAGGCTGAGATGATGATGATGCTGATGATGTTTAGTTTAGACACTAAATTTTAATGTAATTCACCTTGTACCGCCTCATCTTGAGCTTCTTGCGTCCCTTCCTCTTGGGCGCGTCAGTGGGCGGCGGTCCAGCTGTGGGCGTGGGCTTCAGAGTGCGCGCTCGGCTCGCGGGCTTGGACTTATAGTACATCTCGTACATCGACTTGGTGATGCCGTCGTCTGGTCCGCTGCGCGGGAGTTCTACATAATAGGTACTATATTAGCATTAATTACGTAAAGCCCCACCAAAGAAATAAGAAACCTCGCCATATTGCGGAATTTCAATGGCATTAATTTTATAAGGGAAATTTTTGCTATAGTTGTAAAAATATACACGTGGCGCCCCCAGAGCAGGTTTCTTATTTCTTTGGTCAGGTTTTACGTGAAAATATCCGTTTAAGCCTCAAAAGGTGCGGTAGTACAGTCAAGTGCAGGGTAAGCTGAACATGCGCATCACAATTCTCTTCTTTACGTACAGAAGAAATGTGCAAAGTCCATAGTGTTCAGTTTGGAGTGCTTTTCACTGTATAGTTTGTTTAAATGTTTGCATACGAATTCAAAGTACAAGGGTCCATGTCGTCGGCAAATTGTAGATTTTCTGACATCCAACTACTACTATCTCAGACCGAGATTTCTCTAATTCGGATCCACAACAGCAACACGTAATGCGTAGGTATCATATGTGAATATGAACGTATTAAATCAACCTACATCGTGCGTGGTCCACAGGACACGTTCATTTAGATTTTAGTTCCTTGTCGGTCTGTAAAGCGAAGCACAGAGCGAAGTAAGAATAATATGTACGGCGTAGACCATCCCTAGACCACTACTGCTACGGCGTAGTAATTACGTAGCAGGAGCTACGAGATGTAGTATCACTTGGTTATACAGTCCGTGGCGGACCTAAATGAGCGTGACCTCGGGCGCTGAGAGCTATACAAGAGACTGACAAACATATAGTGAGCAACACGCAAGGCGACACAAGACACGCTCATTTGGATCCTTGTTAATGTTTGTATCAAGTTGAGAAATGGTTGTATAATAAATTGTTTTAACTGCTAGAAATGAATGATAAATAAAATATTTAAATATTCTATTACTTCTTACCTGGATCTTTACCTCTTCTTTCTTTCTTAGCGTTTTTATTACTTTTCCTTCTCTTCGCTGTTCGCTTTTTCAAAACGGCGAAATCTTCTTCAGAAGACGGGTTGTTTTCAGCCGATTTAGCGAAATTCGTAAACGTTTTTCGTTTCCTAGTTTTAAGCGTTCTGTGACTATTAAAATTCCTGGGTCTCCTCGTAACCTGTGCGTACATATCTTTAATGTTCGCTTGATACGTGAAAGGGTTCGTGGAAACGGAGATATCTGGTAGTATAGTGACATTAGATGTCATATACATGCCGGCATCTAAACCCATTTCAGTTGTCGCAAACATATTTTTTATCTCAGTAACTTTTTTTGTAGTTACCATTTCCTGATCTTCTATTGTATTATTAGGTGCTTCAATACGAGTGTTCGTAAACTTTTCATTGTATTTAATGTCGCTGAAAGAACTGTTTATAACATTTTCAAGGACGTTTTCAGTTATATTGTTAACCGATCTCCTTTTTCTGTAGTTGCTCTCATATTTTTCATCGTTTTGTTTGGATTTGACTTTAGATTTTTTGTTCTTTTTCCCGGCTGTAGGTTTGCGACTGTATTCTTCTTCTTCAGAATAATTTGCTGTAAAAAAAAAGTGTATTCCTTCTACTTTTCTTTATTCAATTTAAATGTACGATTTTATTTTCAATCATTACTTTGAATTTAATACATTATTTTAAGCTTGTATTAACTAAATATTGTAGTGACGTAAAGACAATTCTGGTTTGAGTAAGATTTTAAGACTTCGAGTCTGTACCTTTTAAAATCCTACCTTTGCGGGTTACCCAAAAGACATTTTTTTTTATTTGCTATGGGTTTGCGTTTGACCACAATCTCACCTGGTGGAAAGTAATTTAACATGCTGGCTAATCGTGGTTAATCTACTATCTATAATATAAAAATGAATCGCAAAATGTGTTGGTAAGCGCATGACTCAGCAACGCCTGGATCAATTTAAACAATTTTTTTTAATGTTCGTACAAGTCCAAGGATGGCTTGTACAAAGAGAAATAAAAAAAAACTCATTCCCACGGGTAAAATGTTTAACGCGGGCGGAGCCGCGGGGCGGCGCGGAAAGCTAGTATTTAAAAATAATAGTTTGAAAAAAGGTATAAACGGCGATATACCTACCTGGATCCTTATAATCCTTCTCGTCCTCCTGTCGGTCTCTGACCGGCTTCGAGTCATCCTTGTAGTCCACGTTGTCTTCGGCGAGGATCTCATCATCAGCACCTTGGTACACGTATCTGATGACAATTTGTAGATACTCATTTACTTATTTTTGGGAAGACTTTTGACGTTTCCAATCGATAAGAGTTACCAGCATAACTAAACGTGATTGCGCGTGTCTACGTCATAGGCAAACTCAAAGATATCTGTTTAGGCTGGTGGTACTGTGGCGTGCATGCATCCTACATGCTCGCCGCGTTCGTGCTGGCAGCCTCTTTCCGCGTTTTGAGCCATTTAATTATGAAAAGCGAAAAATGATTTGAATTTGGCGGTTGCCACCTGAGACGGCCGTAGCTCCAGCTACGAGCTGGTCTTTGTACCATGTCTTCAAGAAATAAATGATCTTCAACTAAAGTACGTGGTATTACTGCTGAGGGTGATAGGATTAGGACAGCGCTCCCTCTGAGCGCAACGACGTGCTCCTGCCGTCGCGACGGTACCTAAACCCTGTACTGACTGTGGTGAGAATATTGGGATGTTCCAGTCATTGAGTGCCAACCAACAGAATCTGACCACGCATAGATCTACAAGTAAAATAAAGCGGTCTGATTACGCTGGTGAATGTATCTAAGCTTCTTGGTGACCAGACTAAGCTGATCCGAATGTCCACCTAGTACACTCAAGAGGTCTATTAAATCTGGTGCTGGTATCTAACCCCCTTTGGTGTCCAATATAAGCGGAGCCCTAGCTCACCACCAGGTGGAGCACCAGCTCCAGTCCATCTGTCGCGCGTCGTCAAACCACGCGTCTATTCACACTGGTTTGTGTATCTAAGCCCTCCAATGTCCAGTGTGAGCTGAACCTACATTGATTTAGTCCATCTATAAGTCTATTAACACTGGTGTGTGTATCTGAATACCCCAGTTTCCAGTATAATGTCCATCTAGTAGACTCAAGAGGTCTATCTACGCTGGTGTGTGTATCTAAGCCCCTTAGTGTCCAGTGTAAGCTGAACCGAGCGCCCATCTAGTATATCTACTTACTAGTGGTCTATTTACGCTGGTGTGTATATCTAAACACCCAAGTTTCCAGTGTGAGCTGATCTAGAAGACTAGAGAGGTCTATCAACACTGGTTTGTCTACCTAAACCCCTGTATCCAGTATAATCTGACCCGTGGCATACCTAGTGCTCCAGTCCATCTGTCGCGCGTCGTCCAGCCACTGGTTGGCAGCAAGCGTGGTCTCCCGCACTTTTCTAATCTTCAGGTGGAGGAACAACTGACGCAGCTGCACCGTGATATGGGAAGGCTTGTTCATGAAGCCTTCTGGGCCTTCTGTCTTCTCGTTCCTGAAGCGACCTGGTTCAAAGTTTGGATGTTAATGGAAGATTAAAAACGTGAGTGGCCCAGTCGCTAAGGCCATCAAGTCATATCGAGCAGGACAACCCTAACAACCATTACATCATCTTTTTTTGGAGTCATCTAAGTTGGGTGGAACGTAGGAAATAGTGGTATTTCCATGGAAATACACAATGGAAAAAGTGAAGCGTTTTTTCCAAATCATATCGTGGTCGACTGAGGCCTTTTTACTCTGATTTCAGCCCTCGAACCCCTCGGTGGGGACATAATATGAGCTGTTAACAGGTTTAAGGACCGAACTCCGACAAGACGGTAGGTTAGGTTAGGTTTTATGTTTTGTTAGGTTAGGTTAGGTTTTATTGTTGTGTTTAGGTTTTATGTCGGTGTAGTCTTGGCGGAGTTCGGTTTTGGATTCCTGTTAACGATTGCTAGCTACAACATCTGTTTTTTCGAAAAAATAAGGTTCCTTTCAATAGAAATACGAGTTAAATCTTGTCTACCGACCTCTAGAAGCCTTCTCCAGAGTGTTCTCTAGTCTGAGCAGCACGGAGCCTCCCTTCCACGGCTCCAGCGTCAGCACGTGGATGTGGCGCGGTAGACCGTGCAGTCTTAGCGCCGAGTACTGCACAACACATTATTCAAATCAAATCAAAAGGCTATATTAGCTTTCCACCCGCGCTAACAGATTTTCCCGTGGGAATAAGGTATAATCCCGCAATAAAAAGTAGGCTATGTGTTATTATGATGTATAAGCTATTGCTATGTTGCCATCTGCACCCCTCCAGACATGGCGGTCACGATCCTCAGCATTTAGCATATAATTAGAAAAAGGATGACAAAACTGAAGCGATCGAAGAAAAGAAAAACGTAAAACTTTGAAAGTAAAATAGTAACTTTAAAAAACAAACACGAAATGTGCGAGAGAGCGTGTTGTGTGTGTGGATGTGAATCCAATATGCGTGTGTTTGTACCTTCTTGTTCCTGACGGTCTGCCACTTCCTGCGGTTGATCTTGTCCGCCGCCGTCATGAAGAGCCAGGGCTCCAGCTGCCAGCGCCGCGCCGCCGCCGCCGCGCGCTCCGAGAACGACAAACCCTCCACTAGTCACAGTCAACATTATCATTTACCACCTTTGTTGTTTAAATAAGAATGCTTGTTTCGAGAAGGTACAACCATGGTCTAAGAAAACAAGGTTTAACACTCCGACCACGTGACTGACACAAGCTTACGTCTTTTCTACGTCATCTTGCCTGTTCATCCTTGTCAAATGCGTGTAATAGACAAGGATGAACAGCGCAAAATTACGTAAGCTTGTGTCAGTCACGTGGTTGGAGTGTTAGACCTTGTTTTCTTAGACGTACCCATGTACGAGCAATTAAGCTTCACCGGATAGAATCAGATCTAGTGTAATGTTTTTATCTTATCTAGTCAGCAAAGTTAGTTGCTTACCTTCCTGGTGAATGTTCCCGAACACTATTCTATGTTTGCCGCTGATTACCAGCCCCACTCCGTAAGCTTCTTCATTGAGAGACTCTTCCAGGCCAAACCCGTCGTCAGTTAGTAGTCTCCTGTGCACCTGGGTCGGTTAAAATAACTGTGAAATTCAGTGATCATAATACTGAAGACGCTTTTCGTGTGACTACGTGTGACTATGAGCGACTCTGCGATTTGGCTACAGCTGTGATTGGACCTGCATCCTCGAATAAATTCTCAAATCAAGTTATTTGGCTTTTCTTACAAATCCCGAACCCCACGTCCGTAACATTTGGTGTCAGAAGTGTGGGATTTGGAAATACCTGTGACTCCGAGGGAGAATACTGACGGCGTCAGAACAAGGGCGCAGCTAGCTGCGGAAGCCTCGACTACAGCTCGTGAGGACATGCCAATCGGACCAGAAACCCCAGCTGGTTTTTGGGCCGAAACTGTCTGAGTTTGCTGTCGACTCGAAAAGAAGAAAAATAAGTGATCATAATATGATTTTGAAATTAGAGTCTGTGAGGTAGGTTGACCTCGATACCCTCACGACAATGTTGGATGTTGTTGCCTCGGACTAAATGAAACTCTATACATTCGCATTGGTCTTCCCCTATCCACTCATGTCTTAAAAATCTGTAAGGGTAGAAAAATATACCTTCGCCTTTTGTACACTTGTGTGATTGTAAGTCGTGTCTTCTTCATCTTGTGCGCAATAAAGTATATTCTATTCCGTTCTATTCTATAGAGAAGTAGAAGTAGCCACCCACCATGAGTTCGATCTCCCCGTCCCTGTAGGAGGTGCCCCCTTGAGCGCGGTCTGTCAGCACGCACACTCCGCTGGACGAGTTGTTCGACTGTAGGCAGATGCGAGACACCACTGGGTAGTAGCAAGCAGACACCGGCTTCTTCTGCTGCTGGACTGAAAGGAGTATAATATTATTGAATACCTTCTTATTCTTTTCGAGTTGACAGCAAACTTTAGAATAGCATCGTCAATAGCCTTCATCAAGTCCTCTCGCACGAAGGACAAGAAGGGCAAGTAATGATATTGTCCATTTGAATATTATTAAAAGATACCATCAACAACGTCAGCTCACGTTAATAAGTGCAGTCATATCAATTTATACTTTAAAATTACTTTTTTCGTAAATGGCATGATTTTCATATTTTTCTGTTACGTACGAATACAGTGAACAGGACTAAATATTTTCGTGAAATTATTATGTCTTAAATGCAGGAATGTAGGAAATGGGTCTAACCAGTGGATTCGTTCCAACAAGTCCTTTTCATCATCTGGCGGCCATTGGAATCCGTGTAGAAGACTCCGCCTGTCGTCACGTTGGTGCTGAATATAGACACCACTTCTTTGCCCAGATCCGAGCTAGAAAATGATAAAAGATGAAATTTAACAACATTTAACATTATAAAAAATATTTTAAGGCTCAGGTATTTCACACCTGCCCGTCTGTCTGTGGCGAGTAGTGGCGACGGACTTGACCATTGACTCGAGATCAGCCTACAACAGTCTGCAGGAGTGAGGACTTTTAGTCAAGTAGTGATGCTATAAATCCTGTTTTTGCTAACCTTTGGTTTGCAGGGAAATATTTGGTTCCTGAGCATTATTTCGTGCTCTAACGAGTCAACCTTCCCTCGCTGTTCACGAGACTTTGCTGCAAAGATCGGCTAGCTACATATTTACACTTCTGGTGCACTGGAGTCGAAATTTAATTTAATCCTTTTAACTGCTTTCTCTCATTGTTGTTTATTACTCTGTATTAAACAGGGTTGGTTGTTTGGCACTACTTTTATCTACGCTATTTCCATACCTAAAGGTTGACTGGTAGAAATTGCTATCTTAGTAAAAAGGCCGCCGTTTGACTTTTCTATTTTATTCTGTTCTTTTGTATTATATGTTGTTCTTTTGTATTGGGTGTCAAAGTATATTATATTGTATAGTATTTAAATTCTATGCCAAGGTCGACAACAGTGGAAAAAAAGACCAGTAGATCGTACATGTCAATGTGACCCTTATTTCCCAATGCTTACCCAATAGGAATAGGTCCAACGACCCACTCGATCTCCACAAACTCCTCTCCCCTGTAGAGGCGGATGACCTGCGTAATCCAGTCGGTGAAGCGCTGCCGGATCTCCTTCACGATCGCGCCACGGATCACCGTGAACGTAGCCTTCTGGGACACCTGGAGGAACACATTTAACCTTTTATAAGGCATAACAACTTTACAAAATGCATTCGTTTTCGACTTTATGTTGAGGGTATAAGGTTAAAATTAAGGTGGCAATAAAGTGGCCACTGTTAAGGTTTAATTATTTGAAAATACGACATGATTTAAAGTACGAGTCAAACAAAGTGATGGATGAGCTCTAATCCAAAGATTATCAGGACATTCTTCTGGTCGAAAAGTCTTCTTTACAAATGGACGCCCCGTTTGAACGACCAACCATGGAGAGCTTTGCTGCAGAAAACTAATTATATTCCTGATGAAGAGCGATGCGGGAAGGTGTGAAGATGTGAAAGACGAAGTGACATTTCGCCACAAAAAAAACCATGTTTCGATAGATCTGAATACTGTCTCTCCCTCCATCGACTTTTACTTACAAACTACCTTAAATTTAAATACTACTAACTTATACATATTTTGTAAAAATTAAAATTACTTAAGCGTTTTGGATAAGTTTGATTGGTGAGCAGTATATTAAGGAAGCCAACCTTAATTACAGCAAGGTTTTAAACATCGGCGTCTGAATAATTAATTTGAAAATAAAGCTGAAGGTAGAGGAAGATTGGATGAAACTTGTTCATTCTTACCTTGGAAAAATCTGTTAAGTCTTGGGTATACTGCTTGTATTAAATTCAAACTCTGGTCACGTATGTAATGAAATACGAGTAGCATCATCTTCAAGTATGAGGAATAAAGTTCAACTTACCTGGAGTCCGTTTAGATAAAGAAAATGTAGAAAATACTCACTGTACTGTATGCGTCAAAAATCACAGAAGGATCTCATCTTTTTGCTGACAAGAATGAATAGGAAATACAATAAAAAGCCATTAATTCAAGTTTCATAATAATGTTATTAACTAAGCTATAACAAAGTGACGTATTTCTGAAACAGGTCCAGATGATGTGCATTGTGCGCTTCGGTCGTCATCCTGTGAATTTGAACCTCCGCTTCAGGTGTTAGTAATGCCTGAAAATGTAAAAAAAGGTCATAATAACGCGGTTATCTTTAAGAAATATGTTTTTACACTAAACTTTTAAAAGAATAGACCTATTCTAAAATACCTAGGTAGTACGATAAAATAAAAAAAACTTCTCTGTTGGAATACAGCTTTTTTGGAGGCTTTAATCTCTCAACGCTGTTGATCAGATGGGATTGGCAATTCAATATTCTCTGAGCCAGGACCACGGAAATTAATTTTTAGATACTACAACCTTTAGAACTTTGTCTACGTTTAAATGCCACCGTATTTAACCGTTTGGTCCGTTTTCGTAATTATGATTTTCATAATTGACTATGAAAGAGGAAATTTTTTTCACTGTTTCGTAATTAATTATCAAAAAAGAATTGATTTTCCGTATACGAAATCGAATATTTTTCCGCGTTCGTAGTTAATTACCAACCATATTCCTTTTTCGTAATTAATTATCAAACAAGAATTGATTTTTAAGATACTTATCGAACTCTTTGATGACCTAGTTAGTTATTAAATTCATCAAGAAAGCGATCAAGAGATAAAAATAGTAGCAGAGTTACTGTGAGGAGATTGTTGCACCGTTTCTGTTTTCCATACCCCAAAACCAAAAAATATCAGGTCGCAGGTATGTCCGCCTTGGCAGGCGGATTAGCGCTTACGCGCTAATTTCCTCCGAAACTATTGAACCGATTAAGTTGAACGTAAGTATGTAAATTCGTGAACCAAAGCCATGTAATATGTATTAAAAAACCATCTGTCTGCCCGCGGCTACGCCCGCGTTGTTTATTGACTTTTCCGTGCACAGTTTCCCATAGATATGAGATATTTTTACGCGGTAAAAAATCTAAGATGTAAAACGGAGATATAAGGATCCACCATGAAAAATTTTATTTAAATCGGTCCAGCAATTTCGGAGTTTATCCCACACAAACAGACAGAGAAACGAAAAAAAAAGAATATGTTCTATTTTTCTTACATCCCCCCGACCTGGTTTTCAGCATTTTTTCCTATTACCCTCTCCACGATAAAGATGATGATGTAGTATGTTTGTTTTTATTTTCTCTGATTCTTGTTGGAGGCTTCTGTAAATTGTAATTTAGGTAAATGCACCGAAAGGAAAAAATATTCCTCTCATTATAGCCAATTCGCTGCATATGAACAAAGAAAACAAATTATTTTATCGTAGTTAATTACGAAACTAATTACTAATACGGCAAATAAATTTATTGTTTGATAATTAATTACGAAACAATGAAAAATAGTTCCTCTTTCATAGTTAGTTCACTACGAAAGAAGAAAAAAATTATTTTATCGTAGTTAATTACGAAACTCGATTTCTAATGCGGAAAACCAATTCTTGTTTGATAATTAATTACGAAAAATGAAAAATTATTGCTCTTTCATAGTCAATTACGAAATCAAAATTACGAAAACGAACCAAACGTATTTAACAGCGTTGTTCGACATGCACAGAAAAAGTTACATTAATTCCATTCTAAGTCGGAAACCTATTCAAACTCTGTAAATTTAAAAGTAAAGAAGGGTATCATGTACAAGACCGCCGATTTGGTGGGGGTCGCAAGAAACACCAGAATAATATTGTTGCGGAAATCTTTGGGGGATGGATGTCGTCTAGCAGTGGACGTCTTAACGTATAAGACAACGAAAAAAGATAAGGGAAACTTACCAAAACTCCATCTCCCGCTGCGCAAGCTACGGCCGCTTGAGCACTAACGCTCTTTGCCCAGATGTCACTATGCGTGAGGTCCCACATTGATAACGAGCCGTTATGAAGAAGGGAGTAGATGCTGCACGGGTTTGACGGAGACCAGTGGAGGAAGGTGATCGGGAGCTGTCAATGTAAAGAGAAGACATCAATATCGCGGTCGAAAAGGATAAAGAACATAGGAGATACTTAGTAGCAGAATCCTTCAGGCGATAATTAATTGCACCTTTAAACATAGAGAATAGAGTCTAGTAGGGACTTATTTCCGTCACGACTGGATGACTGGATAGAATTAGATAAAAAGAACTAGCGTGCTAGTTTCTCAAAAAATATTTGGTCGTACTGCTATTAAAATAGTACCATGACTTGTAAATAAGAATCCTGACGCAGGCTAGAACGTTTAAACGGGATTCTCTATCTCTAATATTGATGCTACTGGGCTTATACATAAATCAATAAGTAACTTTTGTATTTATAAGAACTTTTTGTTCCTTGTCACATCGTACACTACTAGTAATTATATTTACGCCAAAAGTTTCACCTTGCTGTCCAGCTTGGTCTCAAATTTATGTGCCAGAGAGCGCACCTTAGAAGAACTGACAAAACGCCCCTTGTGGTCAGACTGACATTTGTCTCCTGGGTCAGACGCAGGTCCATTACTGAAAACAGAACATGAACAAATAGTTCCAAAAATTTGCAATGAAAAGTGAAATTAAATCTTTTCCACGGGAAAATTATAATATAACACTTGTAAGTTGCGATGCAGAAAGCTAGTGATCAGTAATAAGGCCAGTGGTAACCATGAGAAGCGTACTTCCAAAGGCATTTTTACTCACCGACAATCCAAAGTGAGTAGCACCCTTGCCTCTACCAAGGCACAAAGGTTGATGGTTCCAGAATCAGTAGCAGCTAGGAAATACGGCAGACCGTGAGGAGATACGCCTAGACAAGTCACTGATGACGTGTCAGCTGTAACAAAAGAATTTATGTCAGTGTTCGACAAAATAGTGAGAAATTCGTTCTCATTCTCGTACTCGTTCAGTACCTCTACTTAAATACTTACAGCAACAGAATGTTAAAAAGAGGTAAACGATACTTTTGAATAGGTAGAGCGTCATCTCTGCCATTCACATCCACTGTAACGTTTTAGACGAAGACATAAGTAGACACAACATTTTGAGACTGGTGAACGAAATATGATGCCTCTAACTATTCCACTGTTATCTCTTTCTAACATAAATGCTGCAATATTCATCACCAGCATTATCGAGGTGATAAATCACTATATAGTACACTAAAGAGCAGCGAGAGCTTTAGTTTTCAGTATTCTTTTTAATTTTAAAAGAGTTCATTTACAAACTACTTCATACTCACTGGTAACACAAAATCTTTCCACCTTCACAGCGCCCGCAACTCTAGAACAGAAAAGAACTTCTCCGCAATTTTTGGCAACCAAATAACTGTCTATTTTATTCACACTCATGATTTTTAAATCGTTGCATAGAAGGCCACTTTCCCATGTTTGATGAACTTTTTTCTCCAATGACTGAACTCGTTTTAAACTGACTCCGCTTGCTGGTCGAGAAATATCAAATTCTGAACTGCTTGTAGATTTAGGACGAGAAACATCTTTCTTAAGCACAACTTTTTCTACCTTTTTATTAGATAATTTTCTCTTAGCTGCGTTCAAGTTGAAATTCGCAATTATTTCATCATCATCTTCATCATTATTAACTATTGTAGTAGGTAAATCAAGGTGATCTATCAATGATATGGTTTGTGTTTTTTCGAGTTTCATTTTAGACCAATACGCCTTGCCTTTATCAGCGACTTTTGTTTTATCTTGTATTATTGACCAAATTGTTAGTATTCCTATTCGTTGAAGAGTGCAAATCTGCAAAACAAATTATTAGTTATTCAAAATGGCTATCATAGAAATGAGGTGTTCAATATTGGGTTAACGGTTTTTCCTTACCTGTCCCACGATCTTTCGCCCTCCATCCATTCCTACTACTTGTCTATCACCAACAAACTCTAGTCCGACTACGTGATCTATGACGTCACCATTGGTAATGTTTTCAGCACTGTTCGTAAAAGCGCACGCATTTAACGCGTGGGTTAATGGAGCCTGTAAAATATTAATAATAGGAAATTCTAGAAAAAACGTTAACAATTCGATAATATTTCAAAATAATAAATGAACGTCATCTTTTAAATTCGTGGCTTTTACATTAGAATGGTACTAGTCTGGCTATTTTATCAGCCGAAAGACGACCACTGCTGGACAAAGATCTTGCTATTTACTTTGTAAGTATCGATATATTTAACAACTTTCCATTAAAATATCACTTTGTGTTTTAGAATTACCTGTTCATGAATATTAACGTTTTTCGAATTCCCTTCCTTTTCAATCCCAGTTTGTGTCATTTGATCTGAGTTTACTTCCAACGAGTCGATAGATTGGTTTTGAACGGCGTTGTCATTTCGCCATGTCGGTTCTTCTGATAGATCCCATAGATGAAGAGAACTAAAGACAAAATATAGAAAAAAATATGAATACTGTGATGAAATAATACTATGCCGTAAATTTTATAGAAGATGTTAAAAATGTATCTTACCCATCATCCAAAGCAGCAACAAAAATTCCGTCAGCACTTCCCTTGAATTTACCAATAGCTAAGTTGTCTATGGCGACTAGAATTTTCAATGGTCCTTTCATGACTATGCTGATATCCCAAAGGCAAATGATACATCTTCCTGAGATATTACTTGGTGATTTCCTATGAACTAACATAATCAAATTGCTTTTTGTTTCGGAAAATATCAGATTGCTTACTTTAGTATTCTTGATAAATGAAAATTGTTTATTATCAACAGTTTTAGTTGTGATTGTAAGGTACCCTTTGCTTAGTGGTATCTTTTGATTCAGAGAGTTTTTGAACTGTATCAAGTTTTTATCGTTATT
The DNA here is from genome assembly GCA_948473455.1 of Teleiodes luculella. NCBI lineage: Eukaryota > Metazoa > Arthropoda > Insecta > Lepidoptera > Gelechiidae > Teleiodes > Teleiodes luculella. Next base: position 546,678 of record OX419610.1, on the reverse strand, counting down.
TGAATTTAAAATACTGATTACTCTACCTTCAACTTTCTTTAAAAATTTTCTTAACTTAGCTGCATTAAAATCGTTATTTTCAATTTTATTTTTGTATGTTTCATATGATAACATTTTGCAAGTACCAACGCCATCTTTTTGTTCAAAGTATATTCTCAAAGGATTATCTTTAAAGTCTCGTTCTATATTTATCTTATTATGTTTATCAAGATCAGTATTATTATTTTTATTTATCAAACACGTAAACTTAGTTAAATAATCTTCATCATTTTTGCCACCGTTTCTGCCTTTATCTTCCGGATATAAATAAACGTCATGTTTTGAAAATTCAATGGGATGTTGCGTCCATTTGTGTTCAACTAAAATGTCATCAGTCTGAATTTCCTCTGTGATACCATCATCAAATGTTTGTACAGCTATTTGCGTGTAATTAGCTCGCCCAAAAGTTGCCATATACAAATCGTAAGGTATTGGTTTCATTTCGAATAAATTGTAAGACATCTCGTGCAAGGTTATCATGCTGAGTAAATCTGTAGCGCGTTGCTTTAGTTTTTCATTTACTTTTCTTTTGCGCTTAGTTTCGTTTGATTTTGTGAAATCTATAAATAGTGGCCTAAAATGGTAAAAATATACGTTACTACTGTGATTAGTATAATAATAACTTGATAAAAGTAATAATCTCATACAAGCAAAAATCGAGGGGCTTGAGCCTGTCCTGTATTCACGTGACAATCATCATTAAAAGTAATAACAGTCCATCACTGTTTAAGGCCATTTTCGAAGGAAAAAAATTGTGGGCAGCTGCTGCCCATTTTTTTAATCTTTGGAGACGTTAGAGATTTACCACAAAAAAGTATACCTAATACAAATTAAAAACTATAAAAAATGTCTTGTATGAAAATTGGAACGCGCTCAATGCGTGTTTAACTTTTTTGTGATAAGATGGTAGGTTGCGTTGTGTCTCTAACATTAGCCGCCTTTTATGATACCCTGGGTACAATATGTTGGTGCTTTCTTAGTCTGCTGAATACCACACGGCTACTTATTGGTGGTATTCAGTTTCTTCTCTTTGACCTGTGAATTTTGGCGCGGATATATGCAGGTATTTTCGCTTACGATGTTTTCCTTCACTAACTAAGCCGTTGTAGTAGATGCTAAGCCTTTTTAAATTGATTCCACTTACTTATCCAGCACATCGACGTGACTCTTCATCGTGGAGACGGCGCTGGAGCTGGACATATCCTGGAACCCCTCATCAGTGAGGGAGGTTCGTTTGTCGTCCTCACTGCCTTCCAAAATGAACTCCATGACCGGAGGACGCGATTTTGCTGAACGGTCTCGGAGGTCAAAGTTTCCTGAAAAAATATTTTTGTACGTATTAATATTTTAGCTAGTATCACCCTAAGCACATTCTTTTTGTACGTATTAATATTTTAGCTAGGCACTTATTAAAAAAAAACATTTGAAATTAGGTTTTATAAAACGCTTTTCCCGCATCACAATTAGATTCCGTTGCTTTTTCGTAATTTATTAACTGGCAAAAAACAGATGATATTAATTTACCTCCAGCTGACCGCAACTGTAACAAAAAATTTACCTCAAGCTGAATCAAAAGCTTACCCGAATCCAACATCTTTTCTTCATCCTTTCCATCTTTCATATTAGTATCTCCATTAAAGTTTTCTCCGTCTTTGTCATCCAAGCTTTCATTGTCATGGTCATTTTCACTTTCAGCTTCATTTTGATCATCATCTTGGCTATTTACACCTTTATTTGAACTGTTTGCTGAATGGCTACTGTGGTAAGAGTCAAAATCTGATTCGTAACTTTCAAAATCATCTTCATAGCTTACGTCATTATCACTTATTTGTTCGGTTATCTGTAATATACAAATTGCAAGTTTTATATACCTCAGTAAATTGAAAAAAGAAAGTATATTGTAGTATACTTATTAGTTTTCATTTTATCTACCTTTGTATTTTTTTCTTCTATTTCAACATAAAAAGCTTTAGGTTTTGCAACCAAACGTTTAGAAAGATTTAGCATTTCCGCATTATTATCAACAACATCAGACGTCAACACTTTAACTTCATTTTCATCAAGAGTTCTAGTTTTAGTCCTCTGTCTGTCATTTATATCCCTTGAATCGCCTCTTTCTAATACTTTTGAGCTTAGTTTCTTGGAATTCTCTGTTTTTGGGTCAACATTTTTCAGAGCTTTGTCTCCAATGTCTTTTTTCGGTAACTTTTGTTCAACTATATTGGTTAATTTGCGTTTAGATACAGGTGAACATACAGTCACATTTGAAAAAGGCAAATCTCTTGCCGTTCGAGGCGTTTTCTTCGTAGAACTTAAAGAAGTCTTTGAATCCGCCTTTAAATCTAACTTCTTTTGCGCGCTAACCCTAGATGTTTTTTCGTAAGAACTTTTAACACTAATTTGACTGACTGATGAAGGCGAAGATTTTAAATAATCTTTTGTTGGCGTTACATTGCTACTTGTATGAGTAGCTCCTGAAACCTTTTTTGGAGCTCGCGTGGGTTGTATTGCAGTCTTTTTCTTTTGTCCATAAATATCTACTGTAGAAGATTTTTGTAGAAAATTCCTTGGCGTGGAAACGTTCTTTTTGATAATTTCTTCATCTTTGACTGGTTTTCTGGGTGTCGCTGTGTCTTGTTTTACCTTTTCTTTAGGTTTAGCTTTTTCGCTAGATCTTTTCACTGTAGCTTGCATATTGTGATTTTAATAAATATCTTAAAATATTTGCAACGTTAATAATGTTATGTTATATGACGATAACATCTGTCTGTAATGCTGTGTGTGTATGTAGCTCACTATTAACTGAAAAAATAAATAAAAATATGTTGTTTATTTAGATGTATGACATTTCTTGAAGTGAAATTAAGTCGTTTATTCATTAGAGATTTTTAATACACACAACGAAGTCAGAAATAATTAATAAGCTTTTTAACAAAGGCTAGGAACAAGTCTAGAACAGTTTACAGTTAGTTTTATTTATTTTTAATGCTCATAATATAGATCCCGACCTTTCAAGGTTACAATAGGTGAATAATTGATGGCGTCGTCATTATTTGTTATCATTTCAATTTCTGACAATGTATTTACACGTGAACACGCACACAATGTAGGCCAGACTAAACTATTGATTAGTTAGCGAATTAGCTCTAAAGACTAGCCGGGTTTAATGGTTGGCTATCGTTTACATCAATCATTACAAAATCTAAACGAGAATCTTCATTTTAAGGTCGTACGTGGTATACTCTGGGGTGGTGTCAGAATCATAGAGCTTTGTAAGGCATAGGACAATATGGTTCGTGTAACGAACGGGACCATCGGCTTTACGTGCTTTCCGAAACACAGAAACATTTTCATTCCGTATGAACAAGTGATTCACGTCGTGACATGACTAATACAGAAAAAATATTTGGTAGAGTCCAAAATGAATAATAGTGTATGAAACATATTTCTTTGATGTATAGAAAAGTCGAAATCTTTGTTAAACCGTGAAAAAACACTGTAAGCAATACCAATAATAGGTGATTAATAAATAATTAAAACTTACCTTGACACGTTTAGAATTAGGTCAAACTTACTTAACCACATTTGCACTTAGAAACGGATTATTTGCGATATTTTCAGTGACATTTAATTCGAATTTAAGCAATTTTCACTTTTATCAAATTATGATTCATCAGTAACTATTTTATTTTACAATATTTCACGTTTTTCCATCTATCACCACTTTATCACTGTGACAAAACATGATGTACACAAATTAGGTTGCCATGGCAACGCGCGGTACAAACATTTAAACAGAAATTACTTGCAAAAATCAACCGTTACTGGAGGTGATAAAGACTCGAATGCAATCAATGATGGTTTTAGTTAATTTATACAGTCTGTTGCTAGTTAATGGAAAGAGGTTTGATCACGTGACTTTGAGAGATATGCATCAAAGTTTTCGTGGCATCCTGTAAAATGCCTCTCCCCACAGGAAGATAAAATAATTCATTGAATTGAATAAACATATTAATAAGTAATAGTATTTTAAGTTTTTTGTTTATTGAATAATATATAAATAATTTGTTTTTAAGGCATTTACAATGTATATTATTGCGTCCTAAACCTATAACATATAGATTTTATAGTCATCATTTTCAATCAACTGATGCAAGAATGCAAGAACTGCAAGAAGGCCAAAGCCGATACCATCTCCCGTAAAAAATAATGAATAATATATTTTTTTAATAATTTATGTTAATAAAGCTTATTTGTGTCCAGTGCTGGACATAGGTACTTGTAAGTTCCAAGGGACATAACTTAGCGTAATTCAGCTGCTGCCAGGCACTTTAACCAAATGGCATCCAAAAATTCGTCATAATTGCTAAAGTATTGCGTAAGATCAAAGCAAGTTTTATCGAAGTCTCGGAAACCAAGATTCACTGCAGATCGTTGACCAGCAGAGTAGATAAGTGATTACTGATTTCCGATCGTTGTTGTGGAGATCTTTAGGGGCGGTCTTTGTACAGGCTGAAATGATGATAATACTTCTGAAGTAGTGCTATTGGTATTCCTTAAAAGTGCAGCTTAATCCTCGCCATCCATGTCACAATCAGCTCTGCTGTGGAGACCAGGGTTACTGCTGTGAAATTTTACCTGCTCAGACTATTACGAGTGGAAACTCAGCTCAATTCTCACCCTATCCATGTAGCGGCTCTCAAACGAATTGCGATTGTAATAGCAAACACCAGTATTGGTTATTGGAGTGTGTAATTACCGATGTGGGCCTGGTGTTCTCCGGTCAGAAGCAGTAGGTCCCCAACTGCTGTCTGTAGTAGTGGAAGTTCTAAGACACCTTTACCTTCACGCTGTTCACGTGATGAACGAATTGCGATTGTAATAGTAAAGACTAGGGTTGGTTATTGGAGTATGTAATTACCGGTGTGGGCCTGGTGTTCTCAGGCCGGAAGCAGTAGGCCACCGACTGCTGTGCCAGCTGACCCTGAGAAGTGTAAGTTCTGAGACACTTTTACTTTCACGCCATCCAGGTGTTGGATAGATTCTAGCAGAAACCAGTCTTATATGGCTTCAAGTAAGGATGGGAGTCAAGGACGCTATCCACGTGTTGGAATACAGCTGTGGAATTTTACCTGCTGATTACGAGTGAAAACTCAGCATAATCCTCGCCCTATCCATGTGGGGGCTCCCAAACGAATTGCGACTGTAAGAGCAAAGACCAGGGCTGGTATTGCAAGTAGATTATTACCGGTGTGGGCCTGGTGTTCTCCGGCCGGAAGCAGTAAGCCCCTGACTGCTGCGCCTGCTGACCCTGGCTGTAGTAGTGGAAGTTCTGAGACACCTCCACCTTCACGCCGTCTACGTGCTGGATGGACTCCAGTAGACCCGTCACCTTGTTCGCGGTCACTTTCAGGTACTGGGGAAAAAGTTAAACAAAATTAAAATAAAAAATGTTTTTAAACGAAGTAAAATTTTACAAATTACTTATCGACGTCAAATTTTGATGAATTTTCAAAGTTTTTCTTAACCAAGGATGGCTCTCGTTTTGCAATAATGAAGAAAAAAACACTCAAAATTTAAAAAGGCGTTGCGATATTAGTTGACTTTGAACAGAACTAGCAGCAGCGAACTCGAGCGTTGAATCATTTCATCATTTCAGTCATTTGAAGATTATCAGCTCTTTTCTAATTGTTGAAAGGATCAAGTAACGGTTTTGTGGCGGGGGTTATAATTTTTTTTATTTAGTGTTTTATAGTTATTTTCTTCAATGAAAAGTCTCACCTCGTTGGAGATGCTGTTCACGTTATTCTCGTCACTGCCTTTGTCTTTCTTGTGCTTTTTCGCAAATTCATTTTCTTCCTGTCATAAAAAAAATAAATTAGTTTCAACAAAAATTTGTCATATATTTTTCTCGTTTAAATAAGGTACAGTAGGCAGCGCATTCTTATCAGTTAGTCTCTAACAGGCGCTATGTAGTAGGAGGAGTAGCCCAGCGGTGGGATGTTCTTACCAGTTGGTCCCTAACAGGCGCTATGTAGTAGGAGGAGTATCCCAGCGGTGGGATATTCTCAGCCTCGAAGTACAGCTCCTGGATGACGGTGGAGGATCTGCCGGGGAGGTTGATCACCGCAGTGGGCAGAGGCACCAGCTGGTATTCCACTTCTTCATCTGGATTATAATTTAATTAAATGTTTATTGAACAAAAATTCACAACATGAAAGTAAGGACTTTGCTAAAGCACTACTAAAATTATAATTAAAGTAAAAACAAGCTTTAATATTTTTTTGTTCAGATTAGCTAATGAGTCAGCAAACAAGTCGACGTGCAGCGCTATACATGGCTAAGAGCGAGTTGAATTGGCTAATTTTACGAACCTAATAGTAGGTAACAATCACACACAATGTATTAATTTGATAATCAGGATTCAAGCTTAGCCATAGCATTTAAAGTAACAAAACAAAGTCTTTACCAACTTTAGAAGATCCTACGTCATCCAGGAGCACCGTTGTGATGTGTGTGGCGCAAGATGATTACAAATGAAACGGGATAAGGCTAGGCGTAGAGAGAGAGTCTGATGAACAAAACGAAAAGAAAAATAAGCTAACCGTTCCAGTCTCGGATGGTGTAGTGGAGCGCAATGGCGGGCAGTCGCACGTAGTGGTAGGTCTTCACACTGAGCGGGTTGTACACTATCAGCAGGATCGATTCCTGGCTTTCTGTGAACTGAAAGGACACGGTTGTGAAGATAATTTTTGATTAAAATGGCGTCATCTCACAAACTATTCTCAAACTAAGCTTTCAACACCAAGATTTGTGATTTCTGACACCAAGATTTGTGAAGTAGGCTAATGTCGTAATGACGATATGCAGGTTACTAGGCAGGACCTGCAATATCGGGTTCAGACAGCTGATATACATCTATGGTATAAATTGGTAAACGCTCGTATAAATATACAACATCCAAGGCAAACACAAGTTTGTCACATGAGTATTTGCCCTGGGCGGGGGCACCTAGCCTACGAAGAAGGCAATGAAATTGTATGAAACAATATTAAATAAATGTTATACTGCTCTTAATTTTCATGATATCATTCCAACTGTGGCATAGTGGGTAAAAATCAAATCAAATTAAAACATTTTATTTGCAAAAATCCATTCTTCAATAGATGTTTATAGAAAATGCTTATTTAAAAAGCGTTGCTTGTCTTTCGGAAGGTAACTAAGTACTTAGATAGGCTCCATCCACCTTTGGTCCTAAGCTAACCGTATTAAGTAGATAAAACGATAATGAAGATGGTGACGTAAATGATAGAAACTTACCCTGCACTGGCTAATGTTCAGCTCGTGGCAGACGATGAACTGCTGAGAGTTTTTGGAGCGTCTGGTTCCGCCCCACGTTGGAGTCAAGTAGCTGGAAATAAAAAAAATAGTTCAGTATAAGTTTCTTAAAAACACCAAATTAAAAAATTTAATAACCTCGGCACAAAACCGTTACTTGATACTTTCAACAACTAGAAAAGAGCAGATAATCTTCAAATGGCTGAAGATATTTTCTTGGATCATAGCTAAGAACACTCTCGATTGTGACACCTTGCAAACAAAAAAAACTAGATCAAAATCGGCGCTTCGTTAAGGAGCTACGATGCCACAGACAGACAGACAGACACACACGTCAAACTTATAACACCCCTCTTTTTCGTCGGGGGTTAAAAACACTCTTTCAAAGTCTTGAGCTTCATAATTTCGATTACTCGTTCCTATTACATACAATAGTCTTAAACAGTTCACTATTAGAATTAGGCCCTTTTCTCTTTACATGCCCGTCAAGTGTGTCGTCATTAACAGCTCATATATGTCCTCACCGAGGAGCTCGAGCCTATCCTGAAATCAGGGTGAACAGGCCTTAGTCGACCATGCTGGCCCTGGCCAAACTTCACACACACGTTTAAATTACTTCACTTCACTTCAATCACGATGTTTTCCTTCACCGTAAGAGCGTCGAATAAATGTACATAATGAATTGGAAAATCGAAAACACATTGGTACGTGCCTAGGCTGGTACGTACGTGCCTGGTACGGCCCTCCCTAGCCACTTGGCCACTTCAAAGCTCCCCGTCAAGCGAGGGAATCATGTTTCCACCTCCCTTTCAGAATCATTGAGCCGCCTATGGCTACTGACATGGCTCATGTAACGACTACATCCGTAGATAGTAACCGGGACCATGATTCCGACACCAGGCTTTGTGAGGTAGGTTAACCTCGAAACCCACACGCTAAAGAAGAAGAACCGAAGAAAATATTGTTATGTAGGCTGTAGTAGGTAATTCAATAAGTGACGTACGAGTAACCTCACCTGAGTAAGTTGGATACTTTCTTGGTGCAAGCGTCCACAGCATCCGATAGCATCCTCACGAAGTCATTGGTAACGTGCTGCTGGCTGGTGCCTGGATGAAGTTATACAATAAAGTAAAAAAAAAAACTATTAATAATCAACAGATATTAAAATGACAAAGAAAGGGTTTTCGTTTGTTTTACTTACATCAGCCGATAGACTTTCACTACTGGACAAAGTTGAACTTTAACGACACAGGCTTAAATAATAAAAAAAGTCCTCTGGGCCTTGTTTGACCCACATGTAGTGTTCTGTCGCGATTCTCACATTAGTCAGAACTATTAAAAATCTTGTGGGATTTGAATGGCAAGAGATATTATTTAATCAGGTTAATTGAAGAATCAATAATCAGTATGTGTTTATTTTGAATAAGAATCGTGATTGTTGTACTTAATTCTTTGGTGCTTGCTTGTTGCTTGCAGTGCACTAATTATGGTGGTTATTCTTCATCATATCGCATCGCCTCTTTAAATTTTGAGAGTTTATTCTTCATTAGGAGACAAGAGCCAGCCTTAGTACCTATGAGCAAAACTTTATCAACTTCATTTGACGTCGAAAAATGATTAATAAAATTTTACTTCGAATAAGAACCTTTTGATTTTTATGTGTAAAAACTTGGAAAATTTTGAATACTTGGATATTATGAAGAAAAATCAAATTCTGTCGAGTTAGTTAGTAAAAAAATTATTATGTGTGTTATAAATAAATAAATAAATAAATATGTGGGACATCTCACACACGGCCATCTGACCCCAAACTAGGCAGAGCCTGTACTATGGGTGTCAGATAGCTGATATACACCCGTCTATACTAATACTAATAATATTATAAAGAGGAAAGGTTTGATTGTTTGTTTTTTTGTTTGCTTTTTTGTTTGTTTGTTTGCATCGAATAGGCTCCGAAACTACTGAACCGATTTCAAAAATTCTTTCACTGTTGGGAAGCTACATTCACCCTGAGTAACATAGGCTACATTTTATCCTTACTAAAACTTCAATAATGTAACCCAAGGTGTGAAAAAAATACGTAAAATATTCCTAATAAAAAAAAAAGAAAATTTTTCATTCCCACGGGAAAAACTATTAACGCGTGCGGAGCCGCGGCGGGAAGCTAGTAATATATAAATATACAACATCCAGACACAAGGCAAACACAAGTGCTCATCACAGGAATGTTTGCCCTGGGCGGGATTCGAACCCGCGACCTTGTGCTTCGAAGGCAGACGTACTACCTTATCTCGAGTACCAATGAGCGGTAACGGTAACGGTACGGTACGATATACGAAATACGACAGAGCATTTAATTTTCTTCGTAGAAAGTGATTTTCATTCAACACTTCGGGTAATGTTTAGGGTGATGTGTAATGGTACGGGGTGATATCACCTTTTTGAAATGTGTAATGTGATATGGCATTATAGCGTACTGTTTTGCACATGTCTAATCTGTATCTGTGGGGTCTCACCAGTGATGGCGTCGTGGTGTAGTACCAGGTTGGCAGCATGTCTCAGCAGGTGCAGCTCGAACGAGTCGCCCATGCGAGCGATCACCGTCAGCTGTTTCACCACCTGATTCATGGGAAGCTCATATTATGCCGCCAAAATACGTGTGCCGTGTTTGCTAAACAAAACAGTGCGAGACGCAGTTATGCGCTAGAGTGAGCGCGGTGATTTGCATCTCATTCTAACGCATAACTTCGTCTCGTTCTGTTTGGCAAACACGGCACACCGGTGGAGCCGGATTTATATTTAACGCATTTTATTATACGCCGTGAAATTCAACTGGTTGTTTATGCGCAACATAGTGGTAGTACTCATGAAACTGAACAACTTTCCCCTTAGACTGCTTTTCCACCAGAGCTGTGCGAGGCAGCTAAGCAGTGTGCGAGGAAAAAATCCTCCAATAGAATCACTTCATTTTCCTAGCCTAGTGATTCTATTGGTGGAACTTTTCCTCGCACACCGCTTAGCTATCTCGCACAGCTCTGGTGGAAAAGCAGCCTAATACAACAACAAGTGGCCGGTCGCGTGACTGAAGTTATTATGAGAAATGAAAATTTAATTTTGGGATTTCGGTTTAAATTATATTCCTATAAAGTTATAATTTACAAAATTACACACATTTTAAGAATAAAAAAAAAGCGGCCAAGTGCGAGTCGAACTCGCCTATGAAGGGTTCCGAATCAGCAAGTAACATAATATAAAAGTTCTTGTAGTTTGTTGTAACTTTGATCGATGTTTTAGTAATAGTGAAAGGGAAATTGCGGTTTTCGGTTTATGACGTATTAAAAAAAAACTACTTACTAGATCCCGTTCAAACCAATTTTCGTTGGTAGTTTGCATGGTAATGTACATCATATATTTTTTTTAGTTTTATCGTTCCCTTATTTTAGAAGTTAGAGGGGGGGGGGACACACATATTACCACTTTGGAAGTGTCTTTCGCGCAAACTATTCAGTTCAGAAAAAAATGATATTAGAAACCTCAATATCATTTTTGAAGACCTATCCATAGATAGCCCACACGTATGGGTTTGATGAAAAAATTTTTTTTGAGTTTCAATTCTAAGTATGGGGACCCCCAAAATTTATTGTTTTTTTTCTAATTTTTTGTGAAAATCTTAATGCGGTTCACAAAATACATCTACTTACCAAGTTTCAACAGTATAGGTATTATAGTTTTGGAATAAAGTGGCTGTGACATACGGACGGATGGACGGACAGACAGACAGACAGACATGACGAATCTATAAGGGTTCCGTTTTTTGCCATTTGGCTACGGAACCCTAAAAACGGCCGTCCAGGCCAGAATTCAAAGGGAAAACATGGACGAGGATGACGTATGAATAATGAAGGAATTCCAAAATTGAATGTTAGAATTTGGACGAGAAAAAAATGGAAAATGAGGTGGAAATGAGTTTGCAAAGCATCTCGTTACAAGCTGAACTTACCTGTAGGAAGATATGAGCTCTCCTGACGAAGTACTTGAGGCTGGGTCTAGAGGAGTAGTAGCCGGTCCAGTAGGTGGAGGAATCGCTCCCGTATGGCAGGTGGTCGCCCTAACACAAATCATTACTATTATCAGTACGTTACTTGATATAACAAGCGAAATAAATCAAAAAAGGTCACTCGAATATCCTTTCCGAACCTGACGACGGAATCACTGATGCAGTTAAAGCAGCCAAATAATTTAGATCACACCTCACAGAATGCCCTTCTGGTAGCGAATACCCTTCAGCCCACCTTCTCAGTGTAAATAGCCTTGTCTCGTCGTCCATACAAGTAGATCGCCTTCAGATAGCAAGATGGCGTCGAATAGAAGATGTTGACGTCACTGATGTTGCCAGGATGTGTGTTGACGTGGCTGCAAGGGAAATATTATTTGATGAGCCCCCTAACATGACCAATATGTGACAAACTGTATATCCCTTTCTAAGCCCTATATCTTCGGACAGGCTATCAGTAAACGCACGACAAAATTGTGTCTGTCACGCATCTGAAAATTAGAAACCTGACCTAAACTTTACTTCCCCTACGAATTTTTTTACGAAAATGGCTTGCCTGGTAGTAAACGCTACTTTAAAAATAAGGCCACCTTTTGTAATTTTTTACTGATCTAAATTGTTTCTTTTTTGTATGTTATGTGTGCAATAAAAATGACGCAATGTTGAGTTCGGATTCTGTTTAAAAATTTCTAGAAAGTTCTTCAATCAAGGGGTTAACACCCCCACGCACGTGGTGTGCATAGCGCATACAATCATAGGCAAGGGAGTATAACAAAAGAAGGACGCGGATAATTGTATGCGCGTCGCACGACGTTGACGCTCGAAAGACGCTAGTGTGGGGGGAATGTAAAACTTCAATACTGACTTGATCAGTTTGTCCATGTTCATGAACCAGTTGGCAGCGCTCTGGTAGGTGAAGTCTCCGCCCATGGTCACTACGATGTTATCGTGGTCGTAGTACTTAGCCTGACGCTCTATCTGGGCTATGAAGTCGTTTACCTGAAATAATTTGTTGTTTTAGGGCAATCTTTGTCGACACCAGGGTTTGTGAGGTAGGTTAACCTCGAAACCCACTCGACAGAAGAATACCTAAACATTTGTTCTTTATTGTTTAGAAAAGTATGTTTGTTACCCGTTTCTCGGCGTTGTACACGGGGTTATCGGGGTCGTCCACTATGGGCTCGTCGCTGCATAAGAAGTCAAAGCAAAACCCGTCCGGCGCGTTGTACAGGTTGAACAGAGTGTGCGTCATTATGTCCGACATTTTACCTGCGAACATTTCCGGGGAACTCAAAATTAATGGGAGATTTTCTGACAGCTTGAAATTAAAGAAAAACGAGCGTTCTTTAAGATTTCAATAGATGACGCTAGTAAAATAACGAGAACAGTGAGATTTATTGTAAACTTTTTGACTTTATTTTGTCGGATTGTTCATGATTCTGACTAAGATTAATTTTAGCATAATTAGTTGATTAATGTGAATGTTTTTTTTTTATAATCCAATACTTCGGTATTTATTCCTCACTATTTACTAGTGCCAGCTGCTGAGCCGTTTCGAAAGGTTTTTTTTTTAATTTGCTACTGGAAAACTTCCCATTATATTTTGGTCAAGGATTGGAAGCTCTATATAAAAAAGAGTCTTTTCATTGCAGGTAGCCACAGAATACCTACATAATGTAGTCTCTAACGTCTCTACAGAAGGTTTTAGCAAACCCAATAAGGTACATGATGAAAGAAATGCGAGGCGACGACGTGGAGACACTCGATCTTAGATGATTTGATACTCGCCGCATATTTCCCAATATGAATGTCACTATTCTATCTATCATAGTATTTAGACGCCACTTCACAAATTATTCTAATTTGTACTTAATTTTATGGTTTGTCTTAAAGAAAAGTTATATGTAGTATAGGTAACATCTAATGATATAATAATGTCACAAATACAAACCCAGTACGTCACTGCCTCTCCACATGTATTCCATCCTGTCTTCTTCTATCATGCTTTCTCTTTCCTTGTGGTCTACTCGACCTAAAAACCATACAATTTCTGTATCACCAATGTTCTACAATAAGATAGCTTTACATAGGTACAGGAAGGCTCGAAGTTCAAAGTTAGGTTTACTTTTGTCTGAGAAGATACAGTTTGGAATACCTAAATGAAGGACTGGACTATAATAATATCAGCTGATGACAATAAATCTTAAGATTCTTTAAATATTTACTAACGAACTTCACAGATCCTGATTTAATCAACAAGTCAACCAATCCACCTAAATTAAGTAATACTGGAAAGGCACATATACGTACGTACCTACAGTACCTAGTGATGTGCCTTTCCCGGGAATATTCCCACACTAAGAATGCTTCTTTCCGTTTGAGGCCAACTAGGACGAGTCAGTGAGATCTGTAGGGTCGGTCGGGTCGTTAGGTACCTAACCGGAAAACACCAACCACTCTAGCCAACTTGAACAGCAAATTATGCTGGGAATATTCCTGGGAACGGAAATTTCCCCTGGGAATGGTGGGAATATTCCCGGGAACGGGAAAGACGATGATATTTCTGTAACAGACTCACCAATAAACAGTCCGTCGAACCCCATCTGGGCCAGTAGCGAGGTCATCTCCCGCGAGTGACCATACGTGTCGATCTGCCACGAGGCCTTGGGTTTGCCACATGGACCCAGGGTGTCGTTCAGCTTCCTGGACCAAAGGAGATATTAGTCTGGATCAGAATTACAAAATATGGTTCTTATCGTCGTGGTATATGGTTCGTAACAAATACATCAATGGGAACAATGCAAGTTCAATGAAATGACTGATATAGTGGAAAATCATAAAAGACGATCCTATATGTATTTATTACTTGATGCTTATGATGAAAGAATCTGATGCTATTTTATATCAATATCTACAATACTATAATGTACACCAGGCTCATTTTTCCATTATAAATCCCTTTTGCCCCAAGATATGATAGAAATTGCTACATACACTAGCCAAAGGGCCATCTATAATGTACCTTTCTACATACACTGGCCAAAGGGCCACCTGTAATGTACCTTTGCTGTACCTATAATATATGTAATATTGCTTAGCCAACCGACGACGATCTGACGAGGAACGCGGCAAACATTTTGATGCGAACCGCACAAGACTAATCACCGTGGAGATCTTTCGGAGAGGCCTTTAGTTGTGGACGACTTTTGGCTGAAAAGATGATATTCCAACCCACCAGCTCCCCAACCCACCTCAGTCCCCAAGTGAAGTGGTCGATGATTTGTAGGTAGTCGACGGTGGCCTCGTCGTTCTGAGTCCAGCCCCCTCCCGCGAACTCAACCCGCCCCTCCTGTACCAGGGTCCTGAAGGTGGTCCTGGTGGCCGGCCGCTGCTCCTTCCACCAGCGCCAGAAGTAGCCCGTCTCCGAGAACGTGAACCTTGGAAATAAGTGTTGAGTTACTTGCTTGCGTTGTGTGGGTTTCGAGGTTAACTTACCTACAAACCCTGGTGTCGAAATTATTGAGCTGCCGAAGGCAAATAGACTACATCCGTAGATAGTAGCCGAGACTAACGACTTTACGTGCCTTCCGAAGCATGGAATCATCCTTCTTTTCGGACATTTAGGAGATTCAGCTTGCAATGTCCCAATCAAACTTGCTACCTAATTTAACTTTCCAACCCGGAACCTCCGAAACGTCAGGCAAGCTTTTGACTACTCACCACGGAGCCAATGAAACGGTTCAGTGGAATACTTAGAATAGCACCCAACAAGGTGAACCGAAGTTCTGGAAACTAAGGAACCCACTCATACTATTTACGGATGTAGTCGTTATAGGAGCCATGTCGGAAGCCTAAGGCGGTTCTATAATTCCGACACCACGGTTTGTGAGGTAGGTTAACCTAGAAATCCACACGATAAGCAAGCAAGCTTTGTTAGGACATTGCATGATTGTCTGAAAAGAAAGATATTGTTTTTCGGAAGGCACTTCTCGCCGTCGAATACTATTTACGGATGTAGTCGTAACAAGTTATCCAGGGGCGTAGCTACCGCCGTATCAGCCGTATCAATTATACGGGGCCCCCGAGCCACGGGGGCCCCCAACGTGCGTAAGCAAAAATTAATAAAAACTTCCCAATTGTTATTCTATTTCACAAATGACATAAGTAAAAATACAGAAATTTCTTTCGATAGATACATAATTATGATGAATAAATATTTCTTTTAATTTTATGATTTTTTTGTGCTAGTTTCCCTGGCCACCACATAAGAGATACATGCATGTTTGATATACCAGATTTTCGAGCATAATTTCAGCTATCATAGTGCCAAATTCCAGAATTAGAGACAAAATTCGAACGACGCTATGGTCTAAAAACAGTGTGTTAGCTGGAGCACATCCCGCCAGCCGACACAAGTGAGATCTTCGAAACAATTTTGAATATTCACAAGTATCTTTCTGTCCATATCATAACTCACAAGTGTGGTAGAAGACCTTCAAAATCATTAACCCCAGAATAAAAAAGTATTCACTTACTTTCTTCTCTTATCATGCAAGAGCTCTGACAGCACGGAGTGGAATATTAAATGCACGTTCGCCGTGCTTATCGAAGTCCGCGCTGAAAATGTAAACTACAATTTAAAAGCCATAGAAAAAGATAAATTATTTGACTTCGATTGCTTTAAAATGGCGGGTTTCTTAGTTAGGCGTCGATGACAATAATTTATTAATTAATACTTTTTATGAAAGGTACAATTCATTAAAATTTTACATCAAAAAATGATTTGTAGAATCTTACTTCGATCGAATAACAACATTAAGATTTTTTTACGGGGTGATTAGATTTTTTGTTATTAAATCAAAAATGCTTATTCTCTATTATTACTTAATAGTCGTTTTAATCAGGTGCTCTAAAAAACAAAATGTTTTGACTATTTGGTTGGGAGGAAGCATTGCGCCTGTTCAAAATAATAATAGCAATAGAATAGCAAATTATATTATTGCTGCGCGAGGAGCCTCTAGATGGCTTTGTAAATCTAGGTGCCTTTATTTTACCGTACCTTTTTCACGTAGTTTCTTTAACTTCCATGTGGCTACTTGTTCTTCTCGAGTACCCAATCAATTGTGTCAGACACATGGCAAACACAAGTGCTCACCTTTACGTCGATTTTGAGACACAAACATAGGTGAA
This sequence comes from Teleiodes luculella, assembly GCA_948473455.1. NCBI lineage: Eukaryota > Metazoa > Arthropoda > Insecta > Lepidoptera > Gelechiidae > Teleiodes > Teleiodes luculella. The sequence goes on along the minus strand of OX419610.1, from coordinate 530,057 downwards.
TTGAAAAAAAAAACACATGTGCTCATCACACGAATGTTTGCTTATGATGATGGTTATTTTTAATTGACTTTTGCTTGTATCGAAAAGATACGATCAATCAAGCTTCACCGGACTTACGGGGGAGCTGAAGGTTCTACCCCAGAGTAGTCACTAGTCATATACCAACGCGTCTAGGGGCGGGGAGAGGGAGCCTCGAATAACGCGTTGATACGAAAAAACATCGTGAAGGAGACGACGCCTGAGGAGCTCCGTTTTTGATTATCAATTTTAATTTTGATTTTGGCCGCGTCCCCGCCGGCGGGTACGGGCATTGTTACCTGAAGGTATGATTATGCTGCGACTTACTTCCATAGTAGTATTCATCGAAGGTCTTGACCCAGCCAGCGTCCATGTGCGAGTGTGGAATGAGGTGGACATTCAACGCTCCGTCCCGGGTTTGAGGACATTGCTGCAAACACATCATCCGTCACAAATATTTTACTAATTCATCTTTGAAGAGCAAAGGGGAATATGATTCTAATTATTGTGGCTGCAGCCACTATTTTGGGAAACGGATAAGTTAATGTTGCAAAAAGCAAAACACCTGTCGACTGCATAAAAAACTTTGTTACACTGATGACTATTTTTTTATATTATCCCAAATATTTAAATAAACCATATCGTACCGGATTTTTGGCGTCAGATTGTCTTAAAAAAAATGTATTCAAAACTTATTGAATGGGGTATCAAAACAATATGACACGATATGGTTTATTTAAATACTAGCGACCCGCCCCGGCTCCGCACGGGAAAATGGTTATTGTGGGTTATTCTTGAGTATATTATGCATGTATTATACATATAAACCTTCCTCTTGAATCCCTCTATCTATTAAAAAAAACCGCATCAAAATCCGTTGCGTAGTTTTAAAGATTTAAGCGTACAAAGGGAGGGACATAGGGACATAGGGACATGGGGACAGAGAAAGCGACTTTATTTTATACTATGTAGTGATTTGGGATAAACCATATCGTGTCATACCCCATTCAATAAGTTTTGAATAAATTTTTTGAAGACAATCTGACGCCGATAATCCGCTACATTGGATTTTAAAATTTTGATATACCCAGTGTCACTCACTGTTTAAGATAAGAATACCTCTCACGTTGAATCCATTAAGTCGTTTAGGCTAAAGAGCGTGACAAATAATTATAATAATACTAGTTTTCCGCCCCGCGCTCCGCCCGTGTTAACCGTTTTTCCCGTGTGAATGAGGTATTTTCCCGCGGTAAAAAGTAACCTATGTTCTTTCTTAAGGTCTATTCTAACTTTGTGCTAAGTTTCACCGAAATCGGTTCAGTACTTTCGTAGCATTTTCAATTATTAGGAATATTTTACGTATTTTTTTACACCTTGGGTTACATAATTGAAGTTTTAGTGAGGATCCCTATTTTTTTTGAAAATAAAATATAGCCTATGTTACTCAGGGTGAATGTAGCTTTCTAATGGTGAAAGAATTTTTGAAATCGGCGCAGTAGTTTTTGAGTTTATTCGTTACAAACATACACACACACATACACACAAAAATACAAATCTTTCCTCTTTATAATATTATAATATATATAGTGTAGAAGTTGTAGATGTAGATGTAGATGTAGATAGAATCAAACAAACAAGATATAATTTGGCTAAGTCTAAATTGATATACCTTGTATCCACATTCAGTCTTAGGATAGACACACCAAACTCTCTTTGATGAATAAATAATTAAAACGCTAATAACTATTTTAAACATTTTGACTTAAGATACTAAATAACAAAAACAAAACTTTTTCAAGCTACTTAAAACTTAATCTTGAGTATTTATATTTCGAAATATGCATTTTTCCAGTTACGTAATTTTTCTTTTTAACTATTTATCAATTTAGGTGGGATTAGGAGCAAAATAATGATAAAATACTTAATTTTGTTGATAAAAATTAGTAAAAAGAAATAAACTGTTCAACACTGTTCTTGTTCGGTAACCACTTTAAAACTAACAAAACGAGTGAACCCGCAGCTAAATTCTTGTTTATGTAAAGGCTAGTGTATCATGGAGGGAAAATCTTGATATTCGTAACACATTATTTAAACTCTACTTTTTTAACACGCTTTTATTAGCTTCATTTGTAAGTTGATGTATGTTTGTAAGTGTGTAACTATATAATAAAATATTACTAGTCCATTTTAACTCACTTCCCTAGAAATAAATTGTATTATTTTGAATGTGTATGTAATTCCGATGTCAGTACAATAATTGGACGGGATCGGGAATTCTTCTATAAACAGTAAATTAGAAATCTTAATTTTTTAATCGACTAGTCAGGTGAAGTTAGTTGTGAAAAAAGGAATAGTTTATCGTCTGTGGCAACTGGTTGAGTAGCAAGAACTACTCCTTGTACTTCTTTTGCAACTAGTTGTGAATTTCAGTTGCCAATATTATGTGGCCGGAAGGAATTTTGCAACACAAGCGTAACTCTCTATTATTAATTTAAGAAAGGAATTTAAGAGGAGTACGCTCTTGTGGGTAGAGTAACGGTCATTCCTCTCCATCCTCTGTGTTTCTTTCTATAATGTTTTTCAGAAAGTCGTCGTGTCTTATCAGGTGTCCCACCTTTTCCATCTCCTGTTCTCTGTTGCCAGCAGGCTTCTTTTTTCTCCAATCATCTCTAGTACCTCTGCGTTCGACTTTCTTTCCGTACAACTTATTTTCTCCATCCTCCTCTAACACCACATCTCAAAACTTCCAGTCTCTCTCTATCTCTCTGCGTCATCGTTCACGTCTCACAGCCGTACCATTCAATGCTCCAGATGTAATAGGTCAATAAAGCGTCTTCTTCTTCATACTTAAGAGCCGAGTTCTTGTTGGTGGAGACTACGCCACTCTGTTCTGTCTTCCGTTCTCTGTTTGATCTCCTGGTACGACACGACATCTATTACTTCCTCAATTTGGTCTATAAATGTCCTTCTAGGTCGTCCTCTCTTCCTTTTCCCTTCTATCTTTCCTTCAATGATGTTTCTGACAAAGTCGTCGTGTCGTATCAAGTGACCTAGCATCTTCCCTTTTATAAATATAATAAAGCGTAACTAGGTCAATAAAAAAAAATTGCCTGTAATATTGTAGACGCACCCTTACTCTCTCTGTAACTTTCCTGGAAAGTGTATTGTTTTGAATAAAACCGTAAACATATCGAGTTAAACGTAACACGCCTGGGATTGGGTCAAATTCTAACTTGTAAGGAAATTGTATGGAAACATTGTAAAGAAAAAAATAACCTACGTTACTACAGGCTATGCTACAAGTTACCTAAGAGCGGCGGTGGTGTAATACGGATGTAAACAGCGACTCAGCAAATGCTGAAAGGACAAACTCAGTCACCGGTTTTGGGAAACTTTTCTCACAAAGAAAAAATAAATCGGTACTTCCATACAAAATTGTAATTTAAATCTGACAATTTGTAAAGAGATTCTTGTTTTTGTATGCTGACGTAATTATAAGTGTTTTATAAAATAGTATTATATTTTTAAAAAACCTATGTAAATGAATTTGAAGTTGAATTTATGTTGACTCTGGATAAATATGAAATATTAATAAAATACACCTAACAAACGTACATATGAATTGTACGTGCCGAGACTTGAACCTGCGAAATTCCGAATGGAAGTCAACGGCCCTAGACCCTAGCCAGCCACTCGGAAAGGAAAGAGTCTCACAAAGTGATATTATTGGTTTAACAATGTAAGTAAGCCCTAGAACCGAGATCTTCCACCATTTGCTTTCTTTCAATGAAATTAACTCGAATACAACGCGACGAATACTATTGTTGAATATTGTATCAATACCTATAGTATTTTTATATCAGATCCAAACTACCAGTCTACCACAGAGAGGAACATAATGCAAAGGCGGACTTATCTTATGTATGAGTTTCTTCCAGTCGACCTTTGAGTTTCCAGAGCATATCTAGATACCGAGAGAGAGCGTCGGTGGCCAAGTGGCTAGGCCCGTTGACTTCCATTCCGAAGTTCGCGGGTTCAAACCTCGGCACGTACCAATGTGTTTTCGATTTTCGAATTCATATGTACGTTTATTCGACGCTCTTACGGTGAAGGAAAACATCGTGAGGAAACCTGCACACACCTGCGAAGAAATTCAAAAGTTGTGTGTTGACCAACCCGCACTGGGCCAGCGTGGTCGACTAAGGCCTATTCACCCTGGTATCAGGGTAGGCTCGAGCCCCTCGGTGGGGACATATTATATGACCTGTTAACAACAACATCTAGATACCTTGAAAATTGCAGGGCTTTTCCTTGTCCTCGCCTACAATAAAACCAGGGAAAGGGCTTAGGAAGTTAATTAGAGTGAAATGTATCAAGTTACACAAGGCTGCACGTGTGATGACGTCACTTGCGTTTGCGCACTGCGCACTGACAGATCAAGACCGCCCGGTCAGCCCACTGGCTAATTACTACAATCTGCGGTCTGTTTAGATAAGCAATTAATGAGATGTAAAATGAAAGGTTTGAATGCGCAAATAAGTCGTAAGCCGTGGTTTCGAATAACTACACTCAGTTTTTTTTGAGTTGAGAATATTTTTTTCGTTTCCTTGCGACGTTTTGTTTTTGTTAAGGAACAAACAGTCACATACATAAAGTGGTCCAAAGACATTATTTGATTACAGACCTATAGTTCTCTTGGAGAGGTACATAAATAAGAAAAGTTGGAAGAATTGCTGAAATCATTTTGCGAGCATAATAAATAAATAAAATAAATGAATATTTGGGGAGTGGGTACATCTCACACCCGGCCATCTTGACCCCTGCCTAGGCAGAGCCTGTACTACCTAGTACTATTATTTATTCTGTGCCTGTACTATGGGTGACAGACAGCTGATATACATACATAATAATATATTATTAATATACAACATCCAGACACAAGACAAACACAAGTGCTCAACACACGAACGTTTGCCCTGGGCGGGATTCGAACCAAGACCCTGTGCTTCGAAGGCGGGCGTACTACCAAACAACTAGGCTAATTGCTAGTAGTAGTTTATTTGCAGCCAAGAGCGCACCCATTCCTTGCAGTGCGAAAGCAAATTAGACAATCGAAGCGACAAAAAACCTTTGTTTTGCAAAGTTGATTTTGCTGCCGCTCTACGACCACAATGTATTATAAAAAGTGGCCAAATGCGAGTCGGACTCACCCATGAAGGGTTCCGTATCAGCAAGTAACATAATATATAAGTTCTTGTAGTTCGTTGTAACTTTGATCCATGTTTTAATAATTGGGAAATTGCGGTTTAAGATTTATGACGTATAAAAAAAAAACTACTAACTAGATCTCGTTCAAACCAATTTTCGGTGGAAGTTTGCATAGTAATGTACATCATATATATTTTTTAGTTTTATCATTCTCTTATTTCAAAAGTTAGAGGGGGGGGGACACACTTTTTACACTTTGGAAGTGTCTCTCGCGCAAACTACTCAGTTAAAAAAAAGATATTAAAAACCTCAATATCATTTTTGAAGACCCCACACTTATAGCTTTGATGAAAACATTTTTTTGAGTTTCAGTTCTATGTATGCACCCCCTATTTTTTTTGTTTTCTCTCTAATTTTTTGTGAAAATCTTAATGCGGTTCACAAAATAAATCTACTTACCAAGATTCAACAGTGTAGCTATTATAGTTTCGGAATAAAGTGGCTGTGACATACGGACGGACCGACAGACATTACGAATCTATAAGGGTTTCGTTTTTGCCATTTGGCTACGGAATCCTAAAAAGGAGTACAACAAGCGCAAATAAACTTGGTTATCGTGCGTACTCTTACTTATGACAGGCAGGTCATAAGTAGGAATGTTACGTTCCATTTCATTTCATTTAGTTAATACCTTATCTTCATAAAGTTTAAAGACAAAATCGACGTATGATAATATTTTCACATTTATCACCATTACCAGTCTGTCTTGAAATAAAACCAAAGTCAATAACATCCGTTATCTAATATTAAACAAAACTGGTAGCCCAGTCGTTCGCTTCTACAATATTTAATTCAGCCATTTCCGCTCGACAACTTGAACCCTCCGGCCATATAAACAAGGTCGTGTTTAACATTGCTATCACTGCTATACAATAATGACACTAATTACTTAGTACCTGCATACATTGCCGATTAATTTCCATTGACAACAATCAACACAATAAGCGAATGCCTCTGATTCCGGCTGGCTTTTAATTTTATTTAATCAAAATGTATAAATGTAATGACAAATTACACAAATACGGATGTTATTAATATTAATGTGTTTCGTATCGTTAGTTTAGTGTAGGTAATAATAATTGCTTTTGAAAATAAACCTTTTTCATTACTGGGGTGAATTACTATACAAAACATACTTTATTGACACCAAACCCGGAAAAACAACACAAAATACAGAAAAACAGAACAAAACAGAATTAAATAAATAATTTATTAATTATTTAATTAATGAGTGCTGCTATTTCCCAAGTTTGTAGAAAGGTTATGACTTTTTCTGATCTTTAGAGCCCCTAATTTGTGTTAAACGTTTCACAGACTTGCATGCATAGAGTATCTAACACTATAGAGACGTAATTAATACATGCAATCTTAAAGAAACAAAGTCTGTCAACTTACTTTATCGCCATAGCTGAGGTGTGGGGGGGGGGGGGGTTGTCTCGGGGTTGTGATTGCTCCGAAGGGCATGTAGCTTTCTATTGGTCGAAATTTACGGAGAGCAAAGATATCTCAGTGACAAATCACTGAGGTGTTGACAGGAATCGGGACGCCTTATATTACGCTAGTCTCTTTCTTATGCCTGCGTGCCAGAATCGGGAGCAATGTCTGCGAAAATCGCCAAAATAGAGTAGTGAGGCCAACAGCCCACTCATTGTCAATGTCAGAGGACAGACAGACAGTCTCTCGGTTACGTAGTACTACGGTCACAAGGTTAATAAATAACTGATTTATTACTTATTATTATACATCACTAATAGCCTATTTAACTTTCCACCCCGTAAGAAAGGACTTGCTTAGTCAACTCCTGCCTCTCTAACATGCCCGGTCCACGCGTGGCAGACATAATTTTGTCGTGCGTATTCTCTTATCTTATTAGAGGATATTTCAATATGGCGGGTTTCTCGCGCGACAAACTTTTGTCATAGCACTGCATGTTACGGGTGCTGTTCAGTTTATTAACACTCTAAATACAGAGCATCATCGGTAGCTAAGTGGCTAGGACAGTTGACTTCCATTCGGATGTTCGCGGGTTCAAACATCGGCACGTACCAATGTATTTTCGATTTTCGAATTCATATAAGTATGTACGTTTATTCGACGCTCTTACAGTGAAGGAAAACATCGTGAGGAAACCTGCACACACCTGCGAAGTGATTCAAGATTGTTTGTGTAGTTGACCAACCCGCACTGGGCCAGCGTGGTCGACTAAGAACTGTTTACCCTAATAACAGGGTAGGCTCGAACCTCTCGGTGGGGACGTATATAATCTTATAATAATAATTATTATTAATTTCCCAGTAGCTCCGCCCGCGCCCCAGTAGCTTCCCGCGGTAAAAAGTGGCCTATGTGTCAATCCAGAGTGTCAGCTAATTTCATACCAAAGGATTCATTTTGGACCAAAAAAGTAAAGTGCCGGCCAGAAAAAAAAAGTGTAACTTTCGGATAGAACACGTCGTAATTTCTATATTTCTTCACTTTTTTTTTACATTTTCTTTATTTTTTTTATTTTTTTGTAACTTTTTTTTCTAAATAATAAACAAAAAAATGTTCATGAATGATCATATTATGCATCATAATAATACTTTCCTAATATATTTTTTAATTATATTAAACAAATACATACTTAATCCAAGTGGGCCCCTATAATAATAATAATAAAAAAAGTTAAACTGCATAAAATAAATAAATATAATATATTCAATACAATAGGACTACATGCGCTGTGACATGCATCAAAATAATACATTTATAATAACATTTTTATTATTTAATTAATAGCTTCTAACAATACAACCATGGGGTGCACAGGATTGGTGTCATAGTAAAAGAATACAGGAATCGTGTGTTCTACCCGATATTTATACTTTTTTTTCTGGCCGGCACTTTTACTTTTTTGGTCCAACATTGTATGAAAGGTGAATGATGTCCTTTTACTAAAATAGCTCCAGCCGTTTAGACGTGAAGAAGTAACAAACATACACACTCACAAACTTAAACTTTCGCCTTTATAATATTAGTGTGATGTGATGGATTAAATTAAGCGAACAAATATCACTTTGTGAGACTTTCTCCAGTTTAAGTTACAATAATGGGTTAAATAACGAATATTTTCTGAATTACTTAAACAACAGCTTATAATATCAATCATACACAACAGCTTTATAACCGTCCACTTCTCTTGGTCGGATAAGGTATCCACTGCCATAATCTCCTCGCGGAGGGATCAGATCTGTTTTTGCGTGATTTTATAAGACAAGAATATCTAGACTTTAGCTTAGACACAGCCTAGCTAACACAGATGGCCTGCGGTAGGGCCTTGGACTACTTAACTCGCTGGGACCCGTTTCACAGAGAGCTACTGTTTGAAAACTAGTAGTCCACATAAATTTTCTACTAAGTGACTCACCATGGTGTGCCATCGTGGGATAGTATGAACATTGTGAAAAACTACATAACCCTTACCTACCTAGCTGTCAAAATACCATGAGCACAATTTAATATTTGGTATTCTGTACCATGAGAAACCTGCCATATTGAAATATCCCCCAATAGGTTAACAGTCTACTCACGACAAAATAATTAATTATATTTTTTAATGTATTATTGTATTTATTAGAAGGTTAAGTTTGATATATTAAATTCCCTTTTTTAATGTAGTATGTTAAATAATTAAGTAATTTTGTAAAAATATCATAAAAATAATCATATTCATACTAATATTATAAAGAGGAAAGATTTGTATTTTTGTGTGTATGTGTGTGTGTGTGTGTGTGTGTGTGTGTGTGTTTGTAATGAATAAACTCAAAACTACTGAATTGATTTCAAAAATTATTTCAACATTAGAAAGCTACATTCACCCTAAGTAACATAGGCTACCTTTTACTGCGGGAAATTGCCTCATTCCCACGGGAAAAACTGTTAACGCAGGCGGAGCCGCGGCGGAAAGGTAGTAATTTATAAGTTAGTAAAAATATTTTGAAAAGTTGCAACTAACGCCCCTGTGGAGTTTCTTCCGGTGAGTTCTTCTCCACAGAAGACAGCCAAATGTTTAAACTTGCCAGAAAAGAAAAGTGATTTAAATACCCTAAAGTTATAAATAAATAATACTTTGTACTTTTATGTCTATGTGTGTGTGTGTGTCAAAATGTTTGAGCCTTACCGGAATGTAGGACCTTCGACAATGATTGGGCGTGACGCTCAAGTAACTTGTTTGTGATTTGAGTTAAGTAGTAGCTCCGTGTGAGACAAGGCTCACAGTTGCTAATGTAGTTGTTAAACCATAAATTAATGTCTAAATTACTCTAATGGCTACCGTGTGTAGGTACTGACTGGGACCAGTTTCACAAAGGATTTTCTTTATTACAAAGATTTTTTTTTTAGTTTTGGATATTTATATCACTGAGTAAGTCTACATGATCATTCATGATCTTTTCAGATGAGTTTAAAAATATAATTAATTCGTATTTATATTAGATTGCCACAAAACCGTTACTTAATCCTTTCAATAACTAGAAAAGAGCTGAAAATCTTCAAGTGACTGATATTATATTGGATCATAGCTAAGAACACTCTCGATTGTGACACCTTGCAAAAAAAAAAAAAAAAAACTAGATCAAAATCGGCGCATCCGTTTAGGAGCTACGATGCCACAGACAGACAGACAGACACGCACGTCAAACTTATAACGCCCCTCTTTTTCGTCGGGGGTTGAAAATGGACGTCAAAGACGAGATAAGCCCATCGGAGATATTTGCGGGACGATTACGATAAAGATTAGATACTAAATGCGTTTTATCACGATGCATGGTGTAAAATGGAGGGAAGGCCTTTGCCCAGCAGTGGGATAGTCTGGGTCAGTTAAAATAAGAAAAGACATTTTAAACTAGCTGCCTATTACGCAATGAGAAATTGTTCCGTAAAAATAACCGCTAACTGACGATATATGTTTAAATCATATAATATTACTAGCGACCCGCCCCGGCTCCGCACGGGAAAATGGTTATTGTGGGTTATCCTTCAGTATATTATGCATGTATTATACATATAAACCTTCCTCTTGAATCACTCTATCTATTAAAAAAAACCGCATCAAAATCCGTTGCGTAGTTTTAAAGATTTAAGCGTACAAAGGGACATAGGGACATAGGGACATAGGGACATAGGGACATAGGGACATAGGGACGGAGAAAGCGACTTTATTTTATACTATGTAGTGATAAAGAGGAAAGATTTGTATTTTTGTGTGTGCGTACATAATGAATAAACTCAAAAACTTCTGAGCCTATTATCAAAAATTCTTTCACCATTAGAAAGCTAAATGAAATCTGAGTAACATAGGCTACCTTTTACCGCGGGAAAATGCCTTATTCCCACGGGAAAAACTGTTAACGCGGCCGGAGCCGTGGTGGAAAGCTAGTAAGAAAATAAATAAATAAATATGTGGGGGACTCTCACACACGGCCATCTGAACCTGCTTAGACAGAGCCTGTACTATGGGTGTCAGACAGCTGATATACATAAATTTATATAAATATACAACATGCAGACACAAGGCAAACACAAGTGCTCATCACACGAATGTTTGCCCTGGGCGGGATTCGAACCAAACCCTGTGCTTCGAAGGCAGACGTACTACCAACTAGGCTACGGGAACGTCTATTGTTCAGTAGATACTTCTTGTAATTGGCCGCGGGTAATTCTGTGACATAAATAACAAAATTAATGGCCGACCAGTTTGGTTTTCGTATCGGAGGTTCCGGGTTTTAATCCTTGTTTTAATAACGACAGCAATATTATAGCGTAATATATTTTATTTTGAACAGGAATCCATTAAAGATAGATTAAATTAAATTAAATTTATGGTTTCCTGTAGAATATAATTCCTGTAATTGTGAGGAAACCTACACACACCTGAGAAGTAATTCAACAGCCCCTTAGCCTAGTCGGTAGTACACTTGCCTTAGAAGCACAGGGTTGCGGGTTCGAATCCCGCGCAGGGCAAACATTCGTGTGATGAGCACTTGTGTTTGCCTTGTGTCTGGATGTTGTATATTTATATATGTATATATATCAGCTGTCTGACACCCATAGTACAGGCTCTGCCTAGTTCGGGGTCTGATGGCCGTGTGTGAGATGTCCCACATATTTATTATGTTATTAATCAGATGTAGATATAACGGTACGGTAGGTACGTAAATTGCAAGTGTATACCACAATATGACCACAATCCATTTAGCCTTGACAGAATAACAGACAGACAGATAGATTAACCTATATAGGCTAGATTAATACTACTTATAGTATTTTATAATACAGTTCGGAATATTTGCACATAAAGTAGGTATACTTAAACGATAAAGTCAAGAATTATAATAATATGAATTATCGATAGATCTTAGAAAAATAACTCTAATTACGTAGTTATTTCAAAACCCTTGTATATTTATAAGTTAAGATGAATTAAGGATAAACTTAATATTGATGTCTTAAGTGATAATGGTATTAATTGTTGGCGTGATTGAAGTAAAATAATGCAGTTTATAGATTGCCATAAAAAGACGCACCTTTTTTATTGCTTTATAATTCGTTTATTACTCCTACTAAAAAACGCCAGTTACGGTTCTCTATTAATAATCCTAATAACTACTATTATTTGCGAAAGTTTGTGAGGATGTATGGGTGAATGGATGTTTGACTATTTCCCGCAAAATCTCCGCATGTGCTGTCTTCTGTACATTTATCTAACAGGATTTTAATTATCAAAAAAAAACTTTCACCATGTTTCTTTTGACCATTTTGACCATCAGTCACTGGCAACCCAGTGTTGCCAATGACCGTTGCTCTCTTCGCAATTCCTGTGGCCAGTGGCTCAGTAATTCTCACACCAGGGCACAAAATACTAAATAGTAGTCCCTACAGAAGCTGCACTAGGCGACATAATTCATATAAATTGCAACCCTAGCTCTGTTATAATAAAGTGCAATTCAGATCGCACGGCGCTAGGCGAAATGAAGTAGTTGCTGCATCTCTCTCTCTCTTGTATTGCGCCACTCTACTAACACGTTTAGGGAATGGGGAATTGGTCCGCAGCATGGTCTAAGAAAACAAGGTCTAACCACTAGACCACGTGACTGACAAAAATCTACGTCATCTTGCGCTGTTCGTCCTTGTCGAATGCGTGTTAATAGACAAGGATGAACAGCGAAAAATGACGTAGGCTCGTGTCAGTCACGTGGTCTAACGGTTAGACCTTGTTTTCTTGGACCATGGCCCAGCGTAGGTACATTCTGGAGCTCTGGCTGCGCCGGGCCTGCTTCAGGGTTTGAGAGGTGGGGTAACCTCGACACCTACACGATAAGCAGACTCTAAGCCTCGACGCACGAGTTACGTCCAATGCGCGTGACCGCACGTACATTATAGGTACTATAACGTTAAATAACATGCCCTTCTTCGGGCAAACGTGCACAAAGGCGTGACAATCGAGAATGGACGCATGTCGCAGTGTAAACGTCCTTTATAATAGGTGCGAAATAAAGGGCGCTTTGTGATAAAGTAGGTCAAAGGTGCAGCTAGGTTGAAAGCGTCGATGGCATAGTGGCTAGGACAGTTGACTTCCGTTTAGAAGTTCGCGGGTTCAATCCTCGGCACGTACCAAAGTGTTCTCGATTTTCGAATTTATTTTACGTTTATTAAGGTAAAGGAAAACATCGTGAGGAAACCTGCACACACTTGCGAAGTAATTCAAAGATGTGTGTGAATTTGACCATCGTGAGTCGGCTTGACTCACCCTGATATCAGGTTGGGCTCAAGCCTCTCGATTGTGACGTATTGTGTGAGCCGTTAACGAACGCAAGTCATCCTGCGAAAGTTTGTAAGTATGGATGTATGTTTGTTACTCTTTCACGCAAAAACGACTGAATGGATTTTATTAAAACTTTACAATAATATAGCTTATACATCAGAATAACACATTAGGCTACTTTTTACCGCGGGAAAATACCTCATTCCCACGGGTAAATCTTTTAGCGCGGGAATGAGGTATTTTCGCGTCACCTATCCAAACTAAATGTTTAGGCTTTGTTTGGACTATTAAGTAGATGGTTTATGTAAAGTTTGCACAAAATTTCATATGTATAAAAACATTTAAAGAATCGAGATCTTACAATGCACGGTTGGTCAGTCATACGAGAAGATTGCTATTAATTAACGAATAGGAAACAAGTTATGACTAATTAAAGAGACTAAAATAAAAACTGGTTAAGTGCTTCTCGGGTCATGCGTAGCGTGGTTCCGTAGTTGATGCTCATAGTTCATTCAGAACTGATTATAAGTAACCCGTCCCGGCTCCGCATCGGAAAATGGTTATTGCGGATTATCCATAAGTATATTATGCATGTATTATACATATAAACCTTCCTCTTGAATCACTCTATCTATGAAAAAAACGGAATCAAAATCCGTTGCGTAGTTTTAAAGATTTAAGCATACATAGGGACATAGGGACAGAGAAAGCGACTTTGTTTTATACTATGTAGTGATAGTGATTTTCTCAAGCCTATCGCACGTTATTAGTAAATCAGCTGATTGCCGTCCCAAACATATCCTTTTCAAACCTGACGACGAAATCACTGATACAGTTAAAGCAGCCAAAGAATTTAGGTTATACCTAACAGAATGCTCTTCTTGTAGCGAATACCCTTCAAGTAACAATGCCCGTACCCGCCGCCGGCACGGGCGTGGCCAAAACCAAAATCAAAACTAATAATCAGAGACGGAGCCCCTCAGGCGTCGTCCCCTTCACGATGTTTTTCCGTATCAACGCGCTAGGCCGTGGTCCGAGGCTCCCTCGAGCCGCCCCTAAACGCGTTGGTACATGACTACTTTGGGGTAGTCTTCCGCTCCCCCGCAAGTCCGGTGAAGCTTGATTCGTCGTACATTTTCCGTACAGTTGGATGTGTAGTCTACGGACTCCTAAAATACTAAAGTTATGTTTTTAGAATCATGTCCCCTTTACACCTAAACCGTGAAGGTCGCGTCTAGGAGTCTAGGTCTGGCGAATCTGGTAAAACACTGCTAATTAATTACCATAATCATGCATTAAATAATTAGTATAACGTGATCTTTATCCTATCCTAGTCATCACTACAAAAATAAAAGCACAAAGTCGCTTTCTCTGTCCCTATGTCCCCATCTATGTAACTTTGTATGCTTAAATCTTTAAAACTACGCAACGGATTTTGATGTGGTTTTTTTAGTAGAAAGAGGGATTAAAGAGGAAGGTTTATATGTATAATACATACATAATATACTTAAGGATAACCCACAATAACCATTTTCCCGTGCGGAGCCGGGGCGGGTCGCTAGTATTATAATAGGCGGGAAGCCGCTGGATCGATCATTGCGGACATTATTTAATACTTAAGTACAAGTGGGTCAACAAATATCTCTATGTAATTGAGAATCATTACTCGACTTTTTGCTGTAAAAGAGTAAAAAACTGTGTAAGACATACATCCTTATTATGACTTCACTTTGCAGCCAAAAACCTGTTAAGTATAATAAAAAATTTGGTGTAATTTTCAGATACGTTTTTGCTTATAGTAAAAAAAAACTTGTAGTCATAGTGGCCTGTTTATACTGGCATTAAAATTCAAAATTATTATTTTTTCATTATAAGGTACGGGCGCCAAAGAAGGCCCACTTAAATTTTTTGATATTTTATTTCCCAAATAAATATACAAGGACAAATCCTTGTAAAATCTTGCAGTTAAGTAAAGTAAAGAAAAAACATAATGGAAATTATAATATATTTATTTGGGAAACAAAATATCTAAAAATTTAAGTGGGCCTTCTTTGGATACTCCCTTAGAACACTTACTGACATCATTTCTGTAGTTAATAAGCTTTGCTTAAACCAAGACCGGCTCTCGTCTCAAACAATGTACAAGTCATGGTCTAAGAAAACAAGGTCTAACCATTAGACCACGTGACTGACACGAGCCTACGTCATTTCTACGTCATTTTGCCTATTCATCCTTGTCGAATGCGTGTAATAGACAAGGATAAACAGCACAAAATGACGTAGGCTTGTGTCAGTCACGTGGTTTAACGGTTAGGTTAGTTCGTTGTAACTTTGATCGATGTTTTATTAATAGTGAAAAGTAACTTGCGGTTTATGATTTAGGACATATTAAAAAAAAAACTACTTACCTACTAGATCTCGTTCAAACCGTTTGCATGGTAATGTACATCATAATTTTTTTTTGTATTATCATTCTGTTATTTTAGAAGTTACAGGTTTTTCCACTTTGGAAGCGTCTCTCGCGCAAACAATTCAGTTTAGAAAAAAAATATAATAATATTAGAATCCTCAATATAATTTTTGAAGACCTATCCATAAATACCTCACACGTACGGGTTTAATGAAAAATTTTTTTTTAGTTTAGTTCTAAGTAAGTATGGGGAACCCCCAAAATGTATTTTTTTTTTCTAGTTTTGTGTGAAAATCTTAATGCGGTTAACAGAATGGGCAATTCCACGTAACTAGGGACATGATAGTGCAAAAGTCAACTTGTAAATTAGTAATATCTAATGATTGCATAATATAGTTTGAGGCTTGAAGTATACATTTTAAGCCAGTTTGGAAAGATTTCAAATGAATATCCAACACATTTCGTTATTTTCCGAAAGCGTCTCTCGTGACTTGATTACTTCGTCAAAAAGATGTGTTCTAAAAATTAAATATTTATGCAATTTGGAAATATACAGGTGAAAAATGTTTATCATACTATTGTCGAGACATCTCTCTATTATTTGTATAAATTTAACAGGGCGTAAGTTGTTTCCCAATCATCATATTCGACACTGAAGATAATGATAATTTTTGTAACGCCAGTTACGCGATAAACATAATTATTTTAATAACTTTTGGAATTCATATTTTAGAAATATTTTATCTTTATTCCTATGAGTTTTTACAATATGGAAGATGTTGTAGTATTTTGTTTTCCTTAATTGATCATACCGTCGAAAATATGGGGGGCTAAAGTCTGTAACGACAGTTACGTAACTGACGTTACATAACATTGTATAACATCAATTTCATCATAATTTTGCTATTTTAATTACGAAGGTGTTCTATGCCGCGAAAAAAGTTTATGCAAACGAGAGAAACATTTGAATAGGAGGGTAAATAAGAAGATAATAAAAAAAACACAATGAATATCAAAAAAGTAAAGCTAAAAAGAAACAAGCATTAGATCGCCTACCACCACCGAAAATTTTTAAAGGTTTTGAAGGAACAAATAAAAAAAATAAGTCAGAGAGCAGCTAAATTTCAACCAAACAAGACATATTCCTTGACTTAAAAGCTTTTAGATCTTGTTCCTCCATCATTATTCCTCAGAAAATAAGAAAAGCTACTTCACGTGTTCGAAAAGTTGTACCGAAATCGGTTGGAAAAAGGAAAAGTTGTGCTAAAAGCTTTGAAGCGTTGGTGGCCAAGTGGCTATGACCGTCTTCCATTCTGGAGTAGCTGGTTCAACCTCAGCACGTACCAATGTGTTAATGATTTTGGAACACAAAAGTACGTTTATTCGGCGTTCATACGGTGAATGAAAACATCATGGTGAAATCTGCACACATTTGCGAATATATTTAAAACTTGCGTGTGAAGTCGACCAGCCCGCACTGTGCCCGTGTGGTCAACAAAGACCTATTTACCCTGATCCAGGGTAAGCTCGAACACCTCGGTGAGGACTATATTGACTGTTTACGACAAAAAGCTTGGGATTTAAAATATAAGTATTGATTGTCTACTCGTTATTAACAGCTCATATATGTCCCCACCGAGGGGCTCGAGCCTACCCAGATACCAAGGTGCATAGGCCTTAGTCGACCACGCTGGCCCAGTGAGGGTTCAACTTCACACACAACCTTTGAATTTCTTCGCAGGTGTGTGCAGGTTTCCTCACGATGGTTTCCTTCACCGGTGAAAAATGGTCTACTAAAACTTCAAAATTAAACTTATCTGATGACTTTCTCGACGGCATAATAAGTATGCAACTGGCACAGACCTTAACATGAGGAGAAAAACCTACAGATGTTAACATTACCAGTGAAGATGATGATAAAATTCTACTGACGCAGCTTAAGAATCAACCGAACCCTGCTGTATAATAATAAAAACCCTGTATAGTGATTAGAACGGTAATTAACAACGCGTATTTCGATGGTAACGTCAGTTACGAATTTCAAGTAACGCCAGTTACGCCCTTTTTGTGGATTATTTCAAATATACTAATTAATTCCACTAGATTATTTTAAGAAAATAAAACGTTGATTAATGTTTTATTTTTATTAATAAAAGACTTTTTTTCTATATCTTTAGATTCAGAAGGAATTGCATTCCCTTGAAAGCTTCAAAATACCATGTCCATTCACTGTAACGTCAGTTACGAGCACAAAAGAATTTTTATTACAGAATATGCAAGAGATATTTCTATTATTTTTAGTATTTCCGTTAAGGATACATAATATGAATTTGATACTGTGTTGTTATTCTATTCATGAAAGTTTATTTAGATTATATTTAAAGTTGAAATTCGTAAACTCGCTTCAAATGTAACATCAGTTACGGTGGAATTACCCGAATACATTTACTTACAAAGTTTCAACAGTATAATTGTTTGTTATAGTTTCGGAAAAAAGTAGCTGTGACATATGGACGGACAGACAGACAGGCATAACGAATAGTAGTTTTTTTAATACATCATATATCGTAAACCGCAATTTACCTTTCACTATTATTAAAACATCCATCAAAGTTACAACGAACTACAAGAACTTTTATATTATGATACTTATTGCTACGGAACCCTTCATGGGCGAGGCCGACTCACACTTGGCCGCTTTCTTTTTGACACAATCATAGGTCAATTAAAAAAAATTATGCAAGTATGCTCAATGCAAAAAATACTACTCTTCTTCTTCTTATCGTGTCGATGACAAATTGCTTAGATAATTTTGGCCCAGAATACTATTGCTAAGTACTCGTACTCACGTTGTCCAAACAAAGATTCCGATCCATCCAAAAAGTGTCCTCACCGGACCGTATTATTACAACCAACCAATTTCCATGTTTTAGCTTAAAAAATAACCTGATAAAATACGAACTGTTAAAGTTTTATTCTAATCTCTTTGAATTATGATTACCCTTATTTTGTTCATATTCTATTATTGTTGTTGTTTTTTCATATATTCTTTCCAAAAGGAAAGGCAATTACTGTTAGCCGTGCAGCCCAATCATATTATTATTCTTTTCTTGAGTCTTCGGTAAGTCTTCATCTAATCCTTGTTGAATGCCTGTCTTCAGTTATCCTCGTCACACTGGAATAATTGAAAAGCGAGGGTAGTTTCTACTGTGGTAGATTCTTTCCCCGAAGTTGGTAGCCTAGCCTCCCATTATTTATCACTTTCACTGACTTTCCGTTGACGGCGCATTATTGTACTAATTTAGGAATAGGTCTTATAAGTAGTTACATAGTTTCTGTTTTTTGTATCTATTGTGCACGTCTTACTTCTGTATTTTATTCCTTTTCTCTACCTCTAAGGTCTAACTGGAAGACATTTCTTTAGAAATAAGTAGTACCTGTTGTGTCGTCGTTCTTTATGTTTGTATTTTTGTAATTGTAATTTTCTTGTGTGCTATAAATCGTAAATAAATAATTTCACTATATTTACACAACAACTTTAGTTAAAACTAAGAAAAAAATCCTCTTGCCTTTGTCAATTCCCGCTCAAAACTTCCCCCAACTTTACAATTAAAAAAGAATAAATATTAAATTAGTTCTTGAGTTTTTGTTACCGGAAAATTGTTACTCTGTATTTAAGTTTATTAATAAAAGGACTTATTTTTTTCGATTTCTTTAAAATAAATTTACAAATGATCAAAAATATACCAGATTAATCCGCAATAGAACTAGCAGGCCTTTGCCACAACGATTGTTTTAAGTATTTAAAAAGCAAGGTTGATTCAACATCCGCAGTCGACGCGGCGCGCTCAACGGAGCGACTGCCTTGCTTATTAATAAAAAAAAAAACAAGTAAATTAACTTTTTAATAAAAGATTTAGTTACTTGTGGTTTTTTGGAATCGATTTTTGTAATATAGTCGATTTTTGTTCTGTAGTGCTGTGAGTTTTCTTTATTTGAAGTGTTGGGTTAGTGCTTTGAAGGAAGAAGAAGGTAACTTTATATATTTTTTTTAATTACTGCTTTTAATAACAATAACTGTGTTACTAATGTTGGATAAAATTAAACATTTAATATTATATCCTCTATGTCCACTGCTGGACCAAGGTCCAAAGGTAGGTGTTACGATACATCTCAAATTAGTTTCAATTCAATATAATAATTTTTGAACAATTAGATTATATTTTCCGGCTTATTATTGGACAGACCCACGAGTAGTACCTATAGTAGGAGCCATTCCTTAAATCCCAAAATCGCGACAACAACTGCACGAGTAGTATAGTAGGAGCCATTCCTTAAATCCCAAAATCGCGACAACAACTGCACGAGTAGTATAGTAGGAGCCATTCCTTAAATCCCAAAATCGCGACAACAACTGCACGAGTAGTATAGTAGGAGCCATTCCTTAAATCCCAAAATCGCGACAACAACTGCACGAGTAGTATAGTAGGAGCCATTCCTTAAATCCCAAAATCGCGACAACAACTGCACGAGTAGTATAGTAGGAGCCATTCCTTAAATCCCAAAATCGCGACAACAACTGCACGAGTAGTATAGTAGGAGCCATTCCTTAAATCCCAAAATCGCGACAACAACTGCGATCCCCAAACCACCCCAAACGTGGGGATTTTGGCAACACTTCCATAGACAGAAGTTTTACAATAGCGGTGGACAGTTATAGGTTGTAGTAAATAAAAATTAAGTAAGTAAATAACACCTTATTGCAAAACATAACACAAAATAAATAAAAAGCTTAAATTGCGCAAAAACGGTCTTATCATTACTTAACGATCTCTTCCACAACCTTAGAATTAACCAACCTTAAAAGTAAATGAAATCTTAGTTCCAAAGATACTTGATATTTTTTATATTTATTAAATAAACATTTGAAGCGGTGTCTGGAAGAAGGTCCCAAAATGATTATCTTAATATTTTCTTACAGGATTAATAAGAAAAAAGTAATGAGAATTGTATATTAAATACTAATAACTTCCAAGAACGTAAGCATTAGATCGTAAACTAACAAAGAACATCAAATAACCTAAAAAACAATTAAAATTGCATCCAACTTCAACCGCAATAACAAAAAACTATTAGGAACGTTTGAATCATACAAACAGCAATTGTGTCGGTGGCCCAGTGGCTAGCGCCGTTGACTTTCATTCGGAAGTTCGCGGGTTCAAGCCTCGGCACGTACCAATGTGTTTTCGATTTTCGAATTCATATGTACGTTTATTCGACGCTCTTACGATGAAGGAAAACATCGTGAGAAACCTTTACACACCTGCGAAGTAATTCAAAGGATGTGAGTGAAGTAGACCAACCTGCACTGGGCCGCCAGCGTGGTCGACTAAGGTCTATTTACTCTAATTTCAGGGTAAGCTAGAGCCTCTCACGATATAGTACAAGATTTCTGTTTTATGACTTTGCCTGCGTCGTCAGTGGTATTAAATACATAAATAATACAATTTAAAAAGCTCTAGAAAAACACGCTTAAGATGCTTACTTTAATACCTTTGAGATCCTTCATCAGACCCTGGTGAAGTGGTCACCTCACCTCGCCAATATAAAGGTCTTATTTAGACAAATCAAATGAGCCCAAATTCGGTGGGTTTACTAGTAGCCGTTGAAGAGTTCCACTATCCACCTTCCGGCTCCAGCATCAGATCAGCTTGTTTGTGTCAAATTATTGTGTTGTCATCGGAATTACGTATACATTCTTTATGCTATGACCCTTGGAAGATGGTTAAATTAGTTACCTTAGATCCCATTACATAGTTAGTTACATACAAGTGGACCTAATAAAAGCGTGTTAATGAGCCATTTTCCCGTTATGTCGATTATTATAAAACTGAACTCGGGAAATGTTTTTTTTGGGAATTACTCAGATTCATAATGTCTAGTAGTGTATTGATTGTTTATTGGTTTGTTTTTTGGTTCATAATGTCTGTTATGTTTTTCCTAACCGTGATATAAATACCACATGAATGTTTCCTCGACTTTTTGTAATTTTCGATTTGTTACTTTATTTTTTAGTTCTTTGCAGTTGGAAACAACAACATCAACATAATTATCTTTTATATTTTTCATTTGGATGTTATTATTTGGACCATAAAGTATATTGGAATACTTAATACCTACTTCTTTTTTTACTATAAATAAAATCAAAATCAATAGGTTTTTATTTTATTCGAAGTTAGATTTACAAAGTTAGATTTCTACAAAATCATATTTCGTCAAAACTAATGAATACTAAGACCAGACTGTCCATTGTGGATAAGATAACAAATTAGATATTATTGCTATATTCTACTAGCTTTTCGTTTGCTCCGACTATTTTAACCGTTAAAAAATACTTGGATTATAACCGCAGATTTTTAATTTTCAATATTGCTTACAACAAAAAACGTATTCGTATAACTAAGAATTAATTGCCAGTAATAAAAACGTTTATTGCTTATTCGCCATGGCGCAGGAAGCGAACCAGAGACCTCACGGTCGGCTGACATTGACACTCACCGCGCCGCCACCGGCGTTACGTTAGCGGTTACGTTCACAACTCGTGACGTAACAGAACGTAACGTAGCCGTCACGTAGTAACCACGCTTGGGTGAACACTTAATACTAGCGGCTCCGTGAAATAGGCCTCGCGATACAATAAAAAATAAGTAAAGATAAAAATGGGCAATAAAATTCTATTAATACGATTATTTAATTCTTACTAGCTGTCCGCCCGCGGCTATACGCCCGCGTTGTTTTTTTTTTTCCTTTTTTTTCTTACCTTTTAAACCTTCCCTGGACTTCCACGAATATTTCAAGACCAAAATTTAGCCAAATCGGTTCAGCCGTTCTCGAGTTTTAGCGAGACTAACGAACAGCAATCCATTTTTATATAATAAGATTTAATACTCGTAAATACTAGTTTGCCGATATACTCGTAAATACTAGCTTTCCGCCGCGGCTCCGCCCGCATCAACAGTTTTTCCCGTGGCAATGACGAATTTTCCCGCGGTAGCCTACGTTCTTTTAAAAAGGTTTATTTTATCATTGTTTCATCAAATTTGGTTCAGTAGTTTCGGAGCCCATTTAATTATTATGATAATTTTAGATATTTTTTACACCTTGGGTTACATTTACAAGTGACAAAGTACAACATTACTATTTAATTAAAAATACGATACAATTTGACATAACGTGTATACAGTTCAGTTCGTATGTTTGTCGGACCGTAGTAACTTAATTAAAGTGTTGCGGTTGATTTCGGGGTCAATCTCGGTCCAACTGCGGTCCAATGTCAAGTTTAGTGACATAACCGCGCCATTGTCAGTTTGGTGGAAGTAATTTAAAATAGCGCATATATATTCTTGTTGCCACGCTCTTATAAAAAAGCGGCCAAGTGCGAGTCGAAATCGCCCATGAAGGGTTCCGTAGCAGCAAGTAGCGTCAGTATAAAAGTTCTTGTAGTTCATTGTAACTTTGATCGATGTTTTAATAATAGTGAAAGGTAAGTTGCGGTTTACGATTTATAACATATTAAAAAAAAGCTACTTACTAGATCTCGTTCAAACCAATTTTCGGTGGAAGTTTGCATGGTAATGCTCATCATATATTTTTTATAGTTTAATCATTCTCTTATTTTAGAAGTTACAGGGGGGGGGGGTTACCTCGTTTTCTCGCGCAAACTATTCACTTCAGAAAAAAATTATACGTTGAGGTTTCTAACCTCAATATAATTCTTAGATACCCATAGATATGATGAAAAAAAAATAATTCGAATTTTGACGAATTTGACGAATCTATAAGGGTTCCGTTTTTTGCCATTTGGCTACGGAACCCTAAAAATGATATTAGAAACTTCAATATCATTTTTGAAGACCTATCCATAGGTACCCCACACGTATGGGTTTAATGAAATTAACTTTATTTATTACTAGCTTTTCGCCGTGGCTCCGCCCGCGTTTACAGTTTTTTCCGTGGGAATGAGGCATTTTCCCGCGGTAAAAGGTAGCCTTTGTTACTCAGGGTAAATGTAGCTTTCTATTGGTGAAAGAATGTTTGAAATCGGCTCAGTAGTTTTTGAGTTTATTCATAACAAACATACACACATACACACACACACACACACACAAAAATACAAATCTTTCCTCTTTATAATATTAGTATCAGGGATCGGAACCGGTTTTTCATACACTTGTTAAATCACGCTAGTTCAAACCCTATCCGACTATAGCTCTAACTAAAATCACTAAGGGTAGGTTTAGTCCTGGGGGAACATAATGCAAAGCAACCGGCAGCCCTGGCCTTCGCCTGCCGCAAAAAAAAAAACTTTAATAATTACAAAACCGATTGAAACCGGTTTCATTCCGTTCTTTATCAAAAACCGGGTAACCAGAATATTTTTGGTTTGTTTCATTAAGTTCCATCTGTTGCTGGTTAATTGGGGAACGGAATTATAACTGTTTTTCGAACGATATCAACAGGGATTTCAAAACCGGTTTCGATCCCTGATTAGTATAGAATAGTTATTAGTATAGTATACTCGTAGTAAATATAGTATGATATCTCGCTAGTAGTTTAAGATGGATATAGGTATATCCTACAGAACACCGTCTAGTTCCTCGCCGCTTTAGATATTTCATATTTAATATTTTATTTTTTTATATATTTTTTTTTATTATTTTTTTTATATTTTAAAATATTGATTTATGTGGATCTGGAATGCGAGGTATATTCATCTATTCACTCTGTGTTACGAAAGTTAGATTCCATAGTTTAATTACTGATTTGATTTTGATTTAATTTCCCTCTCCGGGCAGATTTGGTACAATTTATAAATTTTTAAAACGATAGCGGAAGTAGTTCGTATATTCATATGTTTTCCTAAATTCATTATATTTTTATTCGATTAATACCAAATTCGCACAATAAAAAGTAATAAAATAAACACAATAAATAAAAAATATTGAAATTTAAACTGATTTGGTTATCTGTTTTGTAGTTAGGTAATAAGATCTTTTATTGAAATATGTCTTTTATGGTTAATGTTTTGCTTGTGTTATCTGTTTGCTATGTTTGTGGAATGTATGCTGTAGACTACAGAAACACAATAAAAAAAAGGAAAAAAAAAGATTTTTTGTTAAATATTATTTTAACCTAACTTTTCTTGTTATTGTATCTAAGTAAACCATGACAGAAATTGTATGTAATTGTTTCTCACCGATCTATGTCGGAAGAATTCAAAAAATATTTCTATTGAAATAAGCATTCTTCTTGGTGCATGTATTGTGGTTGATGTTTTAAAACAAAATAAATATATTCAGCGAGTAATGAGAACTAAATTACTTTATAAACTAACTGTTATTATAACTATAATATAACATAAAATAACTTCTGGTCAGTCTACGAGTCAATGTCGAATCAAATCTATATAATAAAACTGTAGAGGTCGAAAATCTGTACATAGAAAAATATATTTTAAAAACCGAGTCAGGAGGATGTAAAATGTGCTATAAAACATTCAAAATTTTTTTGTTTGTACGGGCTAATCTCCGAAACTGTTGGGCCGATTTTAACGAAATTTTGCATGGTGGTACCTTATATCTCTGATCAACATCTTATTTACTTTTGATCTCGGAAAATTAAAAAGTTTCCGTGGAATGGTTAAAAAACTATAGTAAGTCATACGGCTCAGGCACATTGTACGGGCTTATCTTTGAATCTGTTAGACAAATTTGAATGAAATTTTGCATGGTGGTACTTTATGTCCCCGGTCAACATCTTAGATAGTTTTAATCGCGAACTATTTAAGAGCTCCTGTGGGATAGTAAAAAACTACTACGGAAAAGTCTAAAAACTACGTGAGCGTATCTACGGGGCGGACAGCTAGTCTATACTAATATTATAAAGAGGAAAGGTTTGATTGTTTGTTTGTTTGCATCGAATAGGCTCCGAAATTACTGAACCGATTTCAAAATTCTTTTACTGTTGGGAAGCTACATTCACCCTGAGTAACATAGACTATGTTTTATTTTCAAAAAAATTAGGGATCCCTACTAAAACTTCAATAATGTAATCCAAGGTGTAAAAAAAAATACGTAAAATATTCCAAATAATTGAAAATGCTCCGAAAGTACTGAACCGATTTTGGTGAAACTTTGCACAAAGTTAGATAGATCTTAGGAAAGAACAGAGGCTACAATTTACCGCGGTAAATTTTATCATTCCCACGGGAAATTTTTTTAAAGCGGGCGGAGTTGACACAAACATAGAATAGACCTTGCGGAAGAATATATATTGGCTAACATTTACCGCGGGAAAATTCCTCATTCCCACGGGAAAACCTATTAACGCGGGTGTAGCCGCGGGCGGACAGCTAGTACTACATAAAATAGTATACAAACTTCTGGTCATTCTACAAGCCAATGTCGAATCAAATATTACATAAACGCTACGTGATTATTACTCTGATGTTAGTCATTTGACGAACAGTGTGAACAGAAATAACAACAGCCCTTCACCTAGAAACTGCCGGAATGGCCGGCGAAAAAAACCTCCGCATTGTTCGGTGTGAAAACGGTTTTAGTTCCTACTAGCGACCCGCCCCGGCTCCACACGGGAAAATGGTTATTGTGGGTTATCCTTAAGTGTAATATGCATGTATTATACATGTCGGCGATTGAAGCAAAATTGATAGTTTAAATCGATTGTAAACATCGAATGACAGTTTTTATTTTACGTTCGCGAGTTTCGGAGGGTAGAATCGATATAGTTGACCGGAGTGAAGTAGGCGCGGTGACGTTTGACAGGAGGCCCTACTACCGGGAGTGGGACCGGGTGGTGCACTCACATAAATAGCGCTGCTCAGGGCGGGCGAGCTCTCTTGGTAGATCCGCAGCCGCGTTGATAACTTTGTGTGTCTGAGAATTAGTGTGATTCTGGTGGACGTACTGGTCCGGTGTGTTTTGTGATGTGTGATTCGATGTGCGATCTGGATGTATGTTGAAATAATGGTTGTTGGAATATTGTTTGTACCACAGTCCAGTGGTGTCTGTAAACCGTGAGTAAAGTGATCTAATTATCGTGTCGCTAGCAAGGTTGGCTAGGTTCTGGTATTCGTATGGTGTTAGCTATGGCATTGTTATCATGACCGCGGGTAGAGTAACTGTAATATGGTCGAGTTACATAAGGTCCGGGCGGGGAGGCCCCTTGGTTGGCCAGTTTGTAATTGTTCAGTGTTTTCCATGCCAGTTTCCCCTTATGGCATTTTGATGGTGCTCGGATCTACCTAAACCCCTTTTAGGGATTGATTAGGTCCCGATCGCTCATGATAACAAACAATCGAGTCTATGGTGGTATAGTGTGTTCCAATTGTGATGGAATTCGATATAGTTGGTAAAGTCTGTTTCAATTGTAACGACATTCGATATAGTTGTTAGAGTCTGTTTCAATAGTGATGACAAATTGGGGTAGTCCTGACAAAGATAGTGTACGATGGTTCTCTAAAAGTTGTTGTAGCATACGCCCACGCTTAACGTATTTCCCGCGTGTTACCCCTTTGCGGGTTCCCTTTATTTATTCCCCTTTCCCCACCCACCATCCTCTTTCTGTCCTTTTATTTTCCGACATCAGAAGTGCGATAAAGAGCCCTGTAGTTTAATTTAATCGTAGTAAAGTAACGTTCAAGCGATTTTATTTTGAATTTGAATTTTAAATTTCATTTCTAAGTTGTTAATTTTTCATCCGAACTTTAGAACGTTTTTATTGTGGGTAAAAAAAAAATGTCATTATGTTGCGTCCGAATTGTCGATGTAGTCAAGATTTTTTGGGTGTCAAACATTAAAGTACTTTATGTTTTATGCGTGAAAATTAGAATCAGAATCAGTGTTCTTTGTGCACACGCATTATTTATCAGGTACTGTAATATTTCTGTTCCATTTTAATCGGATGTGACTGCGTCAAGTTTAAATTCGTTAAATTCTTTTGTTGTGTACTATTTGCTGTCGTAAACGTAGTTAGAATATTGTACGCCAAATAATGCGCGCCGAGTTTGACGTTTGCGGAAAATATCCCTTTGCATCAATAGGTCTTTTCGATTGTATTTTGGTTGAATTTTCGGAGATTATCGGTTGAAATATTTAGCAGTGTAACTATTAGACCGCGCGTAATTAAATTTTTGTGATTTATTGTTCGTTTGGCTACGTGGTTCGGAAACGTGATTCTGGGTAAAGTACCCAACTCGTGCGATTTTATTGTGAAAATTAGTTTGTTTAGTTTTTGTAAAAATGATGCGTTACTGGAAATATGACATTGAACATTGAGCTACGTATTAAAATTTGTCTTCATACGCTCCTTCGTAGTCGTAACTGCGATTACAATCGTTCAGGGCGCGATGTGCGGGGGGAGCTGTGAATGACGGTTTTTATTTGAGTCTCGTGGAAGATTTCTCTGCAAATATTGAGCTACTTATTAAAATTTCTGTGTCTTCATACGCTCCATCGTAGTCGTAACTGCGATTTGGATCGTTCAGGGCGCGATGTGCAGGTGGAGCTATGAATGACTGTTTTTTTATTTGAGTCTCATGGAAGATTTGTCTGCAATTATTGAGCTACTTATTTCTGTGTCTTCATACACTCCGTCGTAGTCGTAACTGCGATTGGAATCGTTCAGGGCGCGATGCGCGACTGGGGGTATGAGCATTGAGCTACTTATTGTTTTGTGTTTTCGTACACTCCGTCGTCGTAGTCGTAACTGCGATTTGAATCGTTCAGGGCGCGATGCGCGGCTGGAGGTATGACTGTTTTATTTGAATCTCATGGGAGATTTCTCTGCAATTATTGAGCTACTTATTAAAATTTATGTGTCTTCATTATGCTCCATCGTAGTCGTAACTGCGATTTGAATCGTTCAGGGCGCGATGTGCGGCTGGAGCTAATGACTGTTTTTATTTAAGTCTCATGGGAGACCTGTGCAATTATGTGTACTGAGTACACCGGCTCACATGTGTGACATGGTGAGTCCTTGTGTTTATTTAAGTCTCATGGGAGACCTCTGCAATTATGTGTACTGAGTACACCGGCTCACATGTATGACATGGTGAGTCCTTGTGTTTGTGTAAATAGATCTGTGAGTGCTTTTAGTGGTACGTTGTTGTTTTTTTGGGGACGCTCTCTTTTAAAGTAAGAGACGCGCTCTCTTTTGAAATAGCGATACTCCACTTTAAGTAGCCCGTGCATGTGCGTGCTTTTGGTGGTACATTGTTGTTTTTTTAAGGACGCTCTCTTTTAAAGTAAGAGACGCGCTCACTTTTGAAGCAGGAATGGTCCACTTTAAGTAGTTCGTGCATGCGCGGCGTGCACCTTGTTCTGGCTGAGGTTATAACGTTGTGTTGGAGTCCATAAAGTCATAAAATTGACTTGCTGAGTCCAGGAGAGATGGACATTGCGAGTCTATGTGATAGCAGTAGGCCGCGAATAAGATACCTCATATTTGACTTTGATAGTGTTTACGGTTTACGACTAGTGATGTGACTGTGACTGTAATGGTACTTGATCGTTTTGGCTGTAACTGAATTTATCTGGCAGGAATTAAACATTCTTCGATCTAGTATTGTTTTGGTCAGGAATAGCCGAGCGGTATTAAGTGTTGCTTTTAATTAGTTTCGAATCGAACACACGAGGACGTGTGTCAACGCAGGATGGCCGTGTCGGCGATTGAAGCAAAATTGATAGTTTAAATCGATTGTAAACATCGAATGACAGTTTTTATTTTACGTTCGCGAGTTTCGGAGGGTAGAATCGATATAGTTGACCGGAGTGAAGTAGGCGCGGTGACGTTTGACAGGAGGCCCTACTACCGGGAGTGGGACCGGGTGGTGCACTCACATAAATAGCGCTGCTCAGGGCGGGCGAGCTCTCTTGGTAGATCCGCAGCCGCGTTGATAACTTTGTGTGTCTGAGAATTAGTGTGATTCTGGTGGACGTACTGGTCCGGTGTGTTTTGTGATGTGTGATTCGATGTGCGATCTGGATGTATGTTGAAATAATGGTTGTTGGAATATTGTTTGTACCACAGTCCAGTGGTGTCTGTAAACCGTGAGTAAAGTGATCTAATTATCGTGTCGCTAGCAAGGTTGGCTAGGTTCTGGTATTCGTATGGTGTTAGCTATGGCATTGTTATCATGACCGCGGGTAGAGTAACTGTAATATGGTCGAGTTACATAAGGTCCGGGCGGGGAGGCCCCTTGGTTGGCCAGTTTGTAATTGTTCAGTGTTTTCCATGCCAGTTTCCCCTTATGGCATTTTGATGGTGCTCGGATCTACCTAAACCCCTTTTAGGGATTGATTAGGTCCCGATCGCTCATGATAACAAACAATCGAGTCTATGGTGGTATAGTGTGTTCCAATTGTGATGGAATTCGATATAGTTGGTAAAGTCTGTTTCAATTGTAACGACATTCGATATAGTTGTTAGAGTCTGTTTCAATAGTGATGACAAATTGGGGTAGTCCTGACAAAGATAGTGTACGATGGTTCTCTAAAAGTTGTTGTAGCATACGCCCACGCTTAACGTATTTCCCGCGTGTTACCCCTTTGCGGGTTCCCTTTATTTATTCGCTTTGCTCCCACCTACCATAGTTAGTTTCTTTTGTCCTTTATTTTCCGACATACATATAAACCTTCCTCTTGAAACACTCTGTCTATTAAAAAAAACCGCATCAAAATCCGTTGCGTAGTTTTAAAGATTTGAGCATACATAGGGACTGAGAAAGCGACTTTGTTTTATACTATTTATAGTGATAAACATGTACAGAATCCAGCACATGCGGTTGGACATTCGCACTACGAAATTGACCCCTACTGCTACGGAATACGGACATATCCAGCATGAGCAGCATGTGCTGGCTACTGTACAATATAGGTACATAAGACAGCACATGCTGTTGGACATTTGTACTACGAAATTCACCCATACTGCTACGGAATATGGGCGCTCTCAAGGTCAAAATGTGCATAGTATAGGACAAGATTAATAAAGCACTAGATATCTGCCCGTGCTTACGCCCGCATTGTTAATAGACTTTGCAGTTTCCCGTAGGAATGACACATTTTCCCGTGGTAAAAAGTATCTAAGATGTTGTACAACTACAGAATTTCTTTTAAAGCCTGACCAAAGGAATAAAAATCCTCGCCATATTGCGGAATGTCAATGTAACTAATTTTATTAACTAATTTTATAATGGAAATTGTTGCCATTTACATAAAAATATACACGTGGCCACTGGGCGGTCACTCCATAGAAGAAACGCGTTTTGACAAGCTAGTCCTTTTTGAATATCAACTACAAGTCAATGGCGCTAGGCGCTATGTAAAACACCCCCTCCACCACCGGCGGAGTCCCGCGGCGCCTGCGGGGTGCGGGGCGTGGGGCGCTATATCGGGCGGAAACTCATTTTGGCGCGGGGGGGTGAGTGTCCTTTCTGTACGGGTTAGTACTATTATTTTCTTCTGTGACGTGGCGCCCCAAAGCCTTTTTTTTTTTTTTTGATCAGGATTTAAACAGGATTTAGCCCCTCGGAGGGGACATAATCACTACATAGTATAAAATAAAGTCGCTTTCTCCGTCCCTATGTCCCTATGTCCCTTTGTACGCTTAAATCTTTAAAACTACGCAACGGATTTTGATGCGGTTTTTTTTAATAGATAGAGTGATTCAAGAGGAAGGTTTATATGTATAATACATGCATAATATACTGAAGGATAACCCACAATAACCATTTTCCCGTGCGGAGCCGGGGCGGGTCGCTAGTATATCTATATAATAAAACTGCAGAGGTCAAATGTCTGTACATAGAAAACAAAGATGAATTCCGAATCAGAAGGATGTAAGAAGTGAAATAGAATATTTCCAGACAATTTTCTTTTTTTGTTTCTCTGTCTGTTTATCTGTTTGTACGGGCTTATCTCCGAAACTATTGAACCGATTTTAATGAAATTTTGCATGCTGGTTCTTTACATCGCTGGTCAACATCTTGGATACTTTTAATCGCGGAAAATGAAAGGGTTCCCATGAGATTGATAATTAAAAAAAAGTATAGGTAAGTGTATGTATATTATATTATATTCTAAAAATTACTACGGAAAAGTCCAAAAACAACGCGGGCATAACCGCGGGCAGACAGCTAGTAAATGAATAAGTAAATGAATCATTCATACTATAAATAAAATATGTTCCTAGGAAAAAAATAATTAAAATACATCTCTTTGTTCCAGTTAAAGTAAAAACCAATTATTAGAATTAAGTCATAAAATCGTTCAAAATAACTTAGTATTTAAGCTCTTATACCAAATTAAGATGTTAGCGTCTCCATTGTATGAAGATTCAAAGTTAAGATTTTTTTAATTACTGATCCAACACAACTTTTATATTGCAGTCAACTAATAGGAAACTCAAACTAGAGTACTTCACAAGCCGTTTTATTACCTGCAAAACTTACTTTGTATTCGAATGTACTTACAAACTTAAATAAGCAGTCACATAAATATTTTTTCAAGTAAATCTCAAAGGGTTTTGTTTTATTCAGCTGTTTTAGTAAGTTGGCATCGTGTGCAGTAGCGACAATGACCTCATTGTGAACCGATCACGAACGGTAGTTATTGTTTTTTTTTTAGCGGATTTTATTAAAAAATCGATAAGATGGATCTAGAATTATTAGAAATGTGAACAATAGATCGATCGATATTGATATCAATGACATTCGATCATCTGTTACATTTTAAATGACTATTTTAATAAGGTACGGGCGCCAAAGAAGGCCCACTTAAATTTTTAGATATTTTGTTTCCCAAATAAATATATTATAATTTCCATCATGTTTTTTCTTTACTTTACTTAACTGCAAGATTTTACAAGGATTTGTCCTTGTATATTTATTTGGGAAACAAAATATGTAAAAATTTAAGAGGGCCTTCTTTGGCGCCCGTACTTAGTAATAAGATTTCAAGATCGCCTAAGTTAACAATTTGATATGAAATATCAAGAACGGCTTTACGTGCCTTCCGAAGCACGGAATCAACTTCCCTTTCAAACAACCAGCTGATTCAGCCTGCTACGTCCTAAATAAACTGAAGAAAGTCTCACAAATGCATATTTTTCGACAGCAGTGCCTCACGGAGAATCGAACCCGGAACTTCTGTAATGTATGGCGAGCATTAGAGAACAAAAATTTAATTATTTAATAATTAAAAAATATAAAATATTAATTTAATTAATTATACATACTCATACTCCCCCTGAGAGGTTCAAGCCTACCCTTAAATTACGATGAACCTCTAATTATATTTTTTTCATGTTTTATTCATCACTAGCTGCCTGCCCGCGGCTACGCTCGCGTTGTTTTTTGACTTTTCCGTGCAGTTTCCCGTAGGATTGAAATATTTTCCCTTGGTAAAAAGTATCTAAGGATGACTGGGGATATAAGGTGCAAAATTTCATTTAAATCGATCCAGCAGTGTCGGAGATTAGCCCTTACAATGTACTGAGCCGTATATAAGTTACTATGGTTTTTTTTGTTTTGTGGGATAATTATCCCACGGAAACTCTTTACTTTCCTGGTATAAAAAGTATCTAAGTTGACTGGGGATATATAAAGTTTCATTTAAATCTGTCCAGTAATTTCAGACATTAATTGAAAAATAGCTATTTATGATACTAGTGCGGAAAGTATGTGATTTCCGATGAGTGTCATTTTATTCATGAGCGAGCAAAGCGAGCGAGTGTAAGTATAAGCCGACACGAGTCGAAAATCATCTTTCGCACGTGTATCATACAAGATTTTACTATGCATTGTGCAAGAAAACAAACAGTTAAATATATTAAAAAGGCGTTATAAAATGGCGGGCTTCTTAAATACATGCGCGCTGAAAATATTATCTACTGTGCATGTGCAAATAGCTATAATGCATGAGTAATAAAATGTATTCAGCTACGAAATTTTTTATTTAATATATGAACGTAATTTATCAATAAAAAATAATTTCTAAAGTAATTATACTAAATTATAAACTCGTTTATTGAATTGTTATTTTAATGGTTCCCTTTATATTAGTAACCATTAGAAATTAAATTTATATTTATATTAAATAATCTCAAAAACTGAAATGTGAGGTTGTGGCTGAATGACAGGCTGAGCAAAAATAAAAAAAAACTGAAAAGTAAAAAGCACTAGTGCGGAAAAGTGCTACTTTCCGCACTATTAGGCTGCTTAGAAAACGCTCTTTTCGAGCACATGCATCGTAAAATAATTATTAGGCTCCCACAGAATCAATCACTCAATGACGTCATTTCTGAAGTTAATAAGAAGTAAAATTTTACAAATCTCTTTTTGACGTCGTCGCGTCGAGGAGAGTTCACAATTTGGCTGTCTTCTGTGGAGAAGAACTCGCCGGAAGAAACTCCACAGTGCTGGCGTTGCATCTTTTCAAAATATTTTTACATAATTATTATTTTATTATACCATTTGATTAATATAACAAAGAGTGCAAACGAAATATGCAATTAGAGGAAGGCAACCAGTCAAAGTTGAAAAAATTAACTATTTAACCAATAAAACAATCGGCAATCGGCTAGACACTCCAAAAGAAAGCAGAAAAAAATCTGGATGTGGTTTAGATCACTTTTAACATCCCCCATTACAAAATTATGGTTTGAAGTATAGTACCTAGTTGTTAAATTGAGTTAAAAGCCTAAACCTAGGTTTGGAGCTAGTGCCTAACTAAATTCCAAGTCCAGGTACATATTTGCGCAATAAGACCTTGGTCAGTCACATTTAGAGGGCCTTAGCTATAACTACGAGCGAAACACATTATTCTGGCAGATATAAGCTTGAAATTATGTGCTGTTAGTGAAATTTCCCCAAAAAATGCATTTGACAATCTATGTAACTTCAAAATTGACGAAATTGTGTCGTAGCCTCTAGCTAGGTAAACAGTTGTATGCCGACTCAGAATCAGAAAATAATATTTAAGTACCTACAATAAGACAACAAAAAACAACATAACATACACAATATGAAACAAGAACGATGCAACCAACAACGTGCAAAATATTCCCCTGTATTGCGACACCCACATAAAGCGAAACTCATAGAAGATCTCATATTTGTGCCTTTCAGGTCGTTTCTACAACTATTTTACTAGATAGAGAATTTAGTCATAATAATTATGTGACCTAGCTGCGGCCGCCACATTAACAGCTTGCTTACAACTATGAGTCGGCATACAATTGTTTGCCTAGACAAATGATTATCTATCGGCTGCAATCACTGGACTGCGACAAATCATTTGAAATAATAACGTTAAGTATTATTCATTCAATTTTTATTTAGTATTATTCATTCAATCTCTTTTTTTTTCAGACACGCTCAATGACTATTTGAATTATTTTAAAAACAATTTATTCATTATAGGCTCCCTTAGAAGTGTTCTATGACGTCATTAGACGTCATTTCTGAATTTAATAAGCTTTGCTCAAACCAAGACAGGCTCTCGTCTCAAACAATGTGCAAGTCTAAGCAATATTTTTCGGTAAGACCATGGAAGTTAAAAAAATAAATAATTAAAACTATGTGATTTAAAACCTTAACCTATCTTAGTGACCCAGTAGCCTTACTTCGTATGAAGCGACAGGCTCGAGAAGCTGTCAAACGCGACATAGTGACATTACCGCTATGGTTCTCGAGCCTGTCGCTTCTTACATATAGTAAGCCTACTGGCATCAGAAAGATTTTGAGCATTGTACTTGTAAGGCACAAGATATGGCTCGTTTAACGACTACTTACATCCAATAGGCAACAGTTACTTTCGCTTTTACTATTTCGTATTCCTATTATGCATCATAACAGTATTTTCATAATATATTTTTTAATTATATTAAACAAATACATACTTAATCCAAGTGGACCCCTATTATAATAATAAAAAAGAGTTAAACTGCATAAAATAAATAAATATAATATATTCAATACAATAGGAATACATGCGCTGTGACATGCATCAAAATAATATATTTATAATAACATTTTTATTATTTAATTAATAGCATCTAACAATACAACCATGAGGTGCACAGGATTGGTGTCATAGTAAAAGAATACAGGAATCGTGTGTTCTACCTACCCGATAGTTATACTTTTTTTTGCTGGCCGGCACTTTTACTTTTTTGGTCCAAAATGAATGATAATATCCTTTAGATCGTATCTAACAAGAAATAAAATGTCTGCCAGAATCGGTGTATTGCTATAATAGGGCGTGTTACGTGGCATTACTAACTATGTTATACATTTTAGTACCGCAAACTTGCAAATACTAACTACTCAATTTAATTTGGTTACTTTGTAGGAACAATGTTAGGGTTATTTACAATCAAACGCAATGGAGGTCAGAACTTAAATTCTAATTGACATTTTGTTAAATAAGTACTTGAGATGATTATTATTGATTTACTAATTAAAGATTGAAGGTTAGATTTTTCAACTAGATTGATCTAGATTGATTGG
Organism: Teleiodes luculella; assembly: GCA_948473455.1. Taxonomy (NCBI): domain Eukaryota; kingdom Metazoa; phylum Arthropoda; class Insecta; order Lepidoptera; family Gelechiidae; genus Teleiodes; species Teleiodes luculella. The sequence continues at coordinate 493,973 of OX419610.1, read as the reverse complement.
TTAGGTATATAGTTTATTGTTTTTTTTTTCTATTTGTAACTGGTTGGCTTTCTCTAATTGTATATTAAATGATGCACGATAAAACATACAAAACAATTTCTTATTTTTATTAATTCTCCATCATAAAGTGCTCTAAATGTTTGAAATTCATTATTTAATGTCATTGTTACTAATTTAATAAATCCATGAATGTTACAAAGACGAACGTCTACGTCACAGTCTTACATTTTTTAGCCCCGAAGAAAAAGAGGGGTGTTATAAGTTTGACGTGTCTGTCTGTGGCATCGTAGCTCCTAAACGGATACGTCGATTTCGATCTAGTTTTTTTTTGTTTGCAAGGTGTTACAATCGAGATGATCCAAGAAAATATCTTTAGCCATTTGAAGATTCAGCTCTTTTCTAGTTGTTGAAAGGATCATGTAACGGTTTCTTGGCTGAGTTTTCAATTTTTTTTATTTTATTTTATCTATGTTTGATTGTTCTATGTCTACTAGTCTAAGGCCAATGTAATTGATGTCCTAATAACTAGTTTTAGTGTTTATTCTTGCACTTCAACATGTCGTGCGACTAGTTTCGTCACCCGACCTTGCTTACAGGCGTGCTTCAGAATGTATAAACAAGGATCTAACGTTTGGATGTTGTAACTGACAAAACTCTTAATTCGTGACTTAGATTCTTATTGTAAGATAAATATTATTATACTAGTATGCTTATATTGAGCTTATCTCATTGTTATTTCTTTTATGGTACCGTAAGTTAAGCCTGACCAAAAAAATAAAAAATAAAAATGGCATCTCTGGGGGCGCCATTTGCTTTTATTTGTTTCTGGCTACAATTGCGATTATAAAATTAATTGTATTGAATTTGAGCAATATGGTAGGATTTTTTAATTTTTCTGGTTACAGTCTAATATTAGAGAAAAGAAGTGAGATTAAAAAGTAGGGGGAAAAGCTGGCAATACTAAACTTATGGTATCATCAATTAAAGCCTAACCAGAAAAATAAAAAAGCCTGCTCTGAGGGCGCCACGTGTATATTTTTATGTCTATGGCAATAATTTCCATTATAAAATTAGTTCCAATCAAATTCCGCAATATGGCGAGGATTTACAAAATGTAAAAAAATAATTAAGTAAAGCCCGACTAGAGAAACAAAAAAATCCTCGCCATAATATTGCAGTATTTCAATGGAACTAATTTTATAATGGAAATTGTTGTCATAAACATAAAGATATACACGTGGCGCCTCCAGAGCAGGTTTTTTATTTCTTTGGTCAGGCTTATTGCAAAAAATGATTAAGATTTTTTAACGTTAGGTAACAAGTGTCAACGCTTTGGACTAAACACATAAATTTTAAATGTGGTATGTACGAGCCTTGGTATTTGAAGGCTTGGTTTGCTAGGGTACGATTCTCAAAGGTTTTTTCAAAATTTACATTACATTGCGTCGTTAATAATTCATTTAATATGTACCCACCGAGGGGCTCAAGCCTACCCTGAAATCAGGGTGAATAGGCCTTTATAGATATTGCATCATAGCGGTAGTTTTTTAACTCCCGACGAGAAATACTTAGGGGTGTTATTAGTTTGACGTGCTTGTCTGTCTGTCTGTCTTTTTATCTTTTTTTGATCAAGGTGTCACAATCGAGAGTGTTCTTAGCTATGATCCAAGAAAATATCTTCAGCCATTTGAAAATTATCAGCTCTTTTCTAGTTGTTGAAAGGACTTAAGTAACAGTTTTGTTGGAGGGGGATTAATTTAGTTTTTAATATAATATTATTATGAAATAGAGATATATTTGATTTGATTTGATAATTTTATAATTGATGATGATAAATTAATAAATTTAGTATTTTTTTAAATAAATTTTAATTTTATGTACTCACTAACCTATTATTTTGATTATGATTATCATAATGTATGGACTTTAATGTCTGAAATAAATTAATTTTAATTTAATTTGATTAATTTTGTTATTTGTCGAGATCGTAATGTACAATGAATCGCACTTGTTGTTTCTCACTCTTAGTAAATAGGGCCCTAGGTTTTTAGCTCCAAATCTATCAGTGCATGATCAGTGCCTTTAGTACGCGTTTAGTTGACCTAGGTCTCACTAGTGTCAATTAAAAGATAAAATTAAGTGTTTATAAAATAATGATCAAACAAAACGTTGAAAAAATATAAGAATAAAGGAAAGAAAGTTTTTTTTGGCGAGTTCAGCAACACATTCTGTCTTTTTTTTAACTTACTTACGTTGTTAATGACAACGCTTATTATAAGCCATCTAATTTTTCTTTTCTTTTCTTTTGTACTAAAATTTAATTATATTTGTCTTAAGAATAAAATAAACATAAATAAAAATCCAGTTAAACACCTTTAAACATAAATATAAATATTTGGTTAAATAATGAATAAAAACATCTCCCAAGGATAAAATAAATTATAATATCTCGAGGGGTGCCTGGTAAAACCCGATAAGTGCTCAAAATGTGATTCTGAGATAATCGAAGTTAAAGTTTTGATGCCGATTTACCATACTTAAATCTTGTAAAAAGTAGAGTAAAAGTAAGTAATAAATTGCAAAATATATTCTTAAATCAAGTTTGATTAATTACAACTTCAAATTGTATTTACTTTTCCTATAAAAAATGTTTATTTTGAGTAAGGTGCATACTTAAAGGGTTTTAGAACGGAAACAAAACCAGTTTTTAGGACTTATACTTGATATTTTTCTTTGAAAAACATCTTCCATCATCATCATTACTTACTTAAAATTATCAAAAAAAGAAATAATTGTAATCGTCATCATCAGTATCCAGCGCAGTTTAATTATTATCGTTTTTAAGCTTTAAATCCAGCGGTGAAGTTCTTCCGGGATGATCTGTTTCGCGCACATAGCTTATAAATGTAGCTTTTAGCGACACTTATTGAGAGCTGACTACAGTATAAAGGTTCCAGTCCTTGAAGCAACTTAAAATTAACAGAAGGTAGGTTTAATTATCGTTTCGGGTTTCAGGTGTGATTCTGAGACCTATAGGGCCTGCCCCCGTTACACCTTTCGGCATTCAGGAAACTTTCTGCTCCAACAGCCATTGGTTCTACGTGCAATGTGTCTCGCCTACTGTCACTTAAGTTTAGCAGCTCTTTTGGCTATGTCGGTTACTTTAGTTTGTCTGCGGATCTTAATCATTCCTAACTCGATCGCGCAGGGAACCTCCAAGCACAGCCCTCTCCATTGCTCTCTGAGCAACTTTGGGCCTTCTTAAGAGGCTCATTGTTAACGACCACGTCTCGGATCTGTTTCGAAGTCATAACTGGCATGGCAACACACATTGTTCAAAGACCTTTGACTTGAGCTGCAGTATTTGGGTTGAAAACATGATGGCAGCTTTCCGAACGCTTTCCAGCTGAATGTTGAATGCTTTTTTGGAGTGGTCATTGGTAACCACTATTAGTAGTAAGTAGTTCCTACTTAGGTACATGTTCGTTCGACATTACTTTTGTTTTCCCCATGTTCATCTTCAGAAGACTATTGAGTTCATCGAGCATTGTGTCCAAGTCTTCTAAGGTCTTAGCCATGAGAATAATATGTCGGCAAACTCAAGGTGAGATATGTATCCACTATCAATGTTGATAGTATCAACATTAATGCCTCTTCCAATCCAGAAGCTTTAAGATAGAGAATTTATCGGTGAAAAGTAATTGGAGAAATAACTTCTTCCTGTCTCACACCCCGCTGCAGCTACATTGGTCTGAAGGTCTGATCCTGGAGTTAAACAGGTGTATGGAAGCATTCTCATACACAAACACCTCGATATACCGGTAGTCAATTTGGTACCTCTGAAGAGATCCCAGCACTGCTCAGATTTCTATTGAACCGAAAGCCTTCTGTAGTCCACGAACGCCATGAATAATGTCTGGTTATTCTTCAGTGTTCTGTATAACCTTCTGCAGCGTGTAGTGGTTTATTTTAATGTAGCCCTTTGGGAAACCGGCTTGTTCTTGAGGCTGGAAGTTGTCAAACCTGCGATTCGTGAGTACACTCGGAAACAATTTGTAGACATGACTTGGAAGTGAGATGGGTCTATAATTCTTTAGAAGGGTTTATCGCCCTTTTTAATAAAGAAGACCACTACATATCTGTGTCATGCCTACGGCTTTGTACCTTCAAAGATGACAGAGTTATACAGTTTCTGAAGTACTTCCAAAACCGGTATACCACCGTCCTTCAGAAGCTCAGCAGCTTTTATGACATCGCCCGAGGTCTTGTTGTTTTAAAACTTTGAGAGCGATTCTAAACTCGTATCCGTGATGTCTTCAGTATAGTGTCGGATTAGCTCACCTCTGGCGTCAGTTGCAGTTTGAATACTGACAGGTGTTCGTGTTGTCGTGTACAGCTGTCCATAGAATACCTTTATTTCTTCCTGTAGCTCAAGCTCACATATCACAGTTCGTTACGCTCAATTACTTCCTTAATACGATCCGTCTATTAAGATCTGTCAGCATTATCTGGGACAAAAGAACCATCCTCCATCTTCCATAACCCTGAGGATAGAGTAAGAAATATTTTTGTTTTCATTAATTGTACGACGGGTCTTTAAAAACTTGGATCCTGTTAATACGGACAGCTTTCACGAACCAATCATTGTAATCGTGCACACCTACTCCTTTTGCTTGGCTTTCAAATCGTTTTCGCATCTCAGGATGGGTTTTCAGGGTTCTGAGTTTGAATTAACAACGGACGGTGCGTATTTCATCATTTTTATTTGTTTTTACTCAACATGACAGTTACGGATATTAAAAAAACTGAATTTATGAAACTCAAGAATAATATTTACCTGGTTTTGCATCTTATAAAATTAGTGGTGTTGATAAGTAAATATATTTGCTAAAACCCAATAACAAGTCATAACTTTACTGTTTGTGAAAAAAATACAATATTTGTATTTATAACTCACTTTAATGGGTTTTACTTCTATGAATGGATGTTATTGTTTTGTAAATACTATTTTCAAAAAGCCCATAACAAGTAATAGTTGATTCTGCTAGAAAATATTTCATTAATTTTGACGTATAACACACTTTAAAGTATTCTTCTTCTCATAAGTCCATAAAAAGGGTATAAGATATTGGGTTTTGACATAACGATTAAAGCCTTACACTTTAAATATCGATTACTGGACTACACCATTAGAAAGAGCTCGAAAAGTACTCTATGGTAGTATAAATAACTCATTTTGCCAAAGTGGGGTACTTATCGGGTTTTCACAGGCGACCCTCGATCTACGCTTCCCACATTCAACCTGTACTTCGTGATTAATTACTTTGTTTTTTTTAGCTTACTTTAAATAACACACATTTTTCTTTTGTTCCAGACCCGAAGACTCCAATAGAATAGCATGCACTTATAAGGAACCAGATAACTTTTTTTATACTTCAAAAAACAGAACAAGATGGCGCCACAAGAGCGAACTTCTTGTTGCGAGCAGGAAGAGCCTTCCCGCCAAAACTCCACCATAGACAATCTATCAAACATAGACTTGAGAGAAGGGTTCGTCAACAAAGGCTATGATCAGACGACAGATACAGCCAGTGTTGCCAGTCCAAAATTACAAAAAGGAGATGAAAAAGAGAAAAAGATGACTGATTTCGATGATTTGTTGCCATATGTAGGAGAATTTGGACTGTATCAAAAGATATTGTTTCTTCTAATGATACCATTTGCATTTTTCGTGGCGTTCGTGTATTTTTCTCAAATTTTTATGACGATTGTTCCGGAGCAGCATTGGTGCTGGGTTCCGGAGTTGGCAAACTTAACTATGGAAGAGAGGTGAGTTTGATGCCTATAATATGCAAACAGAAAAGTAAAAAAAAAGTGGTATAAAAATTGGAGTAATCAGTTTATTACGATTACTTATTAGAATTTGGCACATGAAAGTACACAATGAAAAAACGCGGCAAATTTGAATAAAATCATCCTAGCAACCCCGATTCTGTGGATTTACCTAATTTGATACTTTTATTTTCTATGTAACTTTGTTGCCAGTATAATGTTTTCCAATTTAATCGATTGTATACTTTCACGTGACAAACTCTACCTGCTCATCCGTATGTAATGAATAAGTAAGACATCCCTAGCGAGGGAGCCTACATTCAATTAAGGAGGATAGATAGGTCTTTATACCACGCTAGCCCAGTGCCTAGTTATCCCACAACGTGTGTCGGTTTTCTCAAGATGTTTTCTTTCACCGAAAGACCGTCCAAGTGATTTATTTACTTAACTTCATTGCACAATACAATTGGCGGGCCTAATGCGGTACCTGGTAAGGCATTCTCCACCGGCCAACCACAAGGCAAACAGAGAAAAATAAACGGGTGCACGCACACTAAACTAATAAATTAGATAAGGAATTTTTTTTTTCAATTTATAATTTTATCACCATAACAAGAGGTCCCTAAAATATAACCCATAAAGTGCTAAAATAAATAAATAAAGTATGTCACAGTCATAATATGGTAACAGCCGTCATATAGTTAACTCCCTAGGTAGATAGTTATATGCTGTCACATTGTTTTAAGACAACCTTAACCATTACTACCTGACTGCAAAGCAGAATAACTTACTTTTTATCAAAATTTATTTTTACTCTTTTGAGTTAATTTTCGTAACACATAAGTAATTACTCCAATTATTTTTTACATTAAATACTCGTTTAATTTAAGATCAACCTCTTTAAAAGTTAATTATACTCATTCTCTAACGACTCGGTGAAGGGTAAATGCAAAAAGATATTTTTACGCCAACCATTTTGTAATAACAACATTATTTTGTTCATTTAATATTTAATATACCAAAATTTACAAGCTAAAAAATATGAAGTGGTGTAATAAAATAATAAAGTACCCAGTAATTCTGCCAAGTCACACTTAAAATTTAATAACACTAAATTAAAAATTTAAATAACCCCCGCCACCTTTACTTGATCCTTTCAACAACTAGAAAAGAGCTGAAAATCTTCAAATGGCTGAAGATATTTTCTTGGATCATAGCTAAGAACACTCTCGATTATGACATCTTGCAATAAAAAAAACTAGATCAAAATCGGCGCATCCGTTTCGGAGCTACGATACCACAGACAGACAGACGGACACACACGTCAAACTTATAACACACAACCCTCGTTTTCGTCGGGGCTTTGCGTCGGGGGTTAAAACAGTCTTTTTTTGACAAATGGAAAGTGAATTTAACGGGAGTTAAAAGTATAAAATTTTGAATCAATGATATTAAAAATTAGAGCGCAGCTGTCAAATTATCGGACGTTTTTATATCAAAAAATCTGTTCTGTCTCTATACGGACTTAGCTTTTAGTTAGAAAGAGATAGTGTTATGTCGCGTTTATACGCTTGCCGTGGCTTGCCTAGCCTACGGGAGCTGGGTGAGCGCGATTTAGTTGTATCTCATTCTAACGCACAATTGCGTTATAGGCTTGGCAAGTCACTCTAAGCGTGTAAACGCGGCATTATGTATGTAACTTTGCCGTCAATATATACGTACCTACATGATATTTGTACGTATAACCAGCATAGCGCGGCTTTTTCTCTCCTCTCTGTTTTGCATGCACCCCAAAATACTATAATTGCGATCGACACGTCAAATCGACGTTTGACATCTCTAAAAATTGACATTTGACATTGACAATTAACAACAAGGATGTTATAACTTTGACTGGCAATCAAATTTACGCGTCATTCATCCTCTTTGTTTATAAGACTGACCTGACTGACCTAACATCCCTAACATTGAAAAAAAATCACTCTACAAACTTGCAAAGATACGTTTTATATTTTTTACTGCCTGTCATCATGTCATTTATAAAAACTATACATAAATGTAGGTACTTAGATACTTGTACCTGCCGAATATGCGGAACTCTTTTTTGCATCTAACCAAGACCCACGTACGTATGTAATAAATAACTTGTGTTTTAAATTAAACATATAAAAAACATACTAACCTACAAACTAACAAAAATTCATTGTATTAATTTTATTAAATTAAAATATAGATATTAGACTGAAAGGCTGAAAGGATTAGGATCCAAAATAAATCAGTCAAAAAAGGTACGTTATAATGCATTTTGTGAAAAATTTAAGAATTGCAAAAAATGGAGGGAACTCGATTAAAGGCTGGAGCACACCGGGTGCGTATGCGTATAGATGTGCTGTTCCCGAGAATATTCCCACCCTTCCCGGGAAATTTCTGTTCCCAGGAATATTCCCAACGAAATTTGCCGTTCAAGCTGGCTGGATGTGGTAGACCGTGATGGTGTTTTCCGGTTAGGTACCTAACGACCCGACCGACCCTACAGACCTCACTGACTCGTTCTAGTTGGCCTCAAACGGAAAGTAGCATTCTTAGTGTGGGAATATTCCCGGGATCGGCACATCACTACGTATGTGTAGACGACGTCTACTAGACTCGTAAATGGTTTTTGATGTTCAAAAGTTCTTATACTAAAATGATAATTTCTTTTCTTCTTTTTATATAAATACCTAGCTAAAAATAAAACTGATAAACCAAATTATTATGAGCATAAATACAATAATTAGCGCCAATATTTAAATTTATAACTTGTAACACTTAATTATTAATCAATTAAGGTGTAGGTGTGATAACATGATCCGGAAACTTATAATTAATTATTCATAAAAGTAAGGTACCTACTTACATTAGTAAATATATATATGACTTGTTACTTATTCGCCAAATCAATATTTTTATGTATCACTACATAGTATAAAATAAAGTCGCTTTCTCTGTCCCTATGTCCCTCCCTATGTCCATCTATGTCCCTCCCTTTGTACGCTTAAATCTTTAAAACTACGCAACGGATTTTGATGCGGTTTTTTTTAATAGATAGAGTGATTCAAGAGGAAGGTTTATATGTATAATACATGCATAATATACTGAAGGATAACCCACAATAACCATTTTCCCGTGCGGAGCCGCGGCGGGTCGCTAATTTATTGGAATAAATTGGTCCCACGTTCTAATCGGGGCATTGCATTTGTGTGGTTTAAGTTGTTCTCATTGACCTACTCGTAAAATATTATTATATTAAATAATATATACTAATATTATGAAGAAGAAAGGTTTGATTGTTTGTCAGCCTTCTGCGATCAGTTAGGTTTGTATGAAAAAAATATTTTGCGATTTCATAAAAGTAGGTTGGGTATCTGAGAGGTTTTGCGTTGTTTAACTAACGCCTCCCAGTACTAAGCAAAACGCTACTATTATAGATCTGGAATATTTATTTATGTATTGAATTTAAATTTACCTATCACGTTTTCTACAATGTAGAGTAAATTACAATCTTAAGGAAAAAGAAACTAATAATTGAAATAATTGGGTATAATTGCTGGGAATTAAAAACAATTTTAATTACGTCAACCTGTTTTTGTTTGAGGCTTTCGCGCTTTCTACACATTATTACTGTTGTTTACGGGTCTTAGCGCGATAATTTTAAATAGGTAGGTATGTATTACGTACGATACCTTATTTTGCCCGACGTTTCGGCGGGGTTGCACCTGCCGTGGTCGCGAGCTGACTGAAGTCGGCGATGTGGATACTGCTATAGTGAAGAGCGGGCGCATTCGTCTCCATCTACCCTCTCTTGATTTTGTGTATCACGCACAACACGGCACACAACACTCACACTATCCGCGGGTCGGTCCGACGATAAATCTTGAGGTCTTATTTTATTGATCACTGGGTTCCACGACGATGAAAGCTTAAAACCATCCTCGCGATTGAATGTTTTTCGCTTTTTTATTTCGATCGCTTCCCTCACCATCCTGGGATAATAATGGCGATCGGATGAGAGGACTTTGGGTTTATGCAATTCTATCCAGTGGTTTGGCCCTGAATTTAATAAGTGGTCTGCGATAGCGGATTTATACGTCTGGCGGTTTTTAACTGCAGCTATGTGCTCCCTGACCCTTTCGGCAATTGTTCGTTTAGTTTGGCCGATGTATGAGCTTCCGCAGCTGCAGTCTATCTGATAGACACCTGGTGTTTGAAAAGGAATCACATCCTTTGGCGTGCGTAACAGATTTGCTACTTTGGTCGACGGAACATACACAGTCTTAATGGAGAGCTTGCTAAGTACTGTTCCAACTTTGTCCGTGACCCCTTTCACATATGGCAGAAATGCTGGTAACCTGTTAGCTTCCTGTGGCTTCTTCCTATTTTGATGCTTAGGCCTCTTTACACTGACTTTGTACCCGTTCCTCTTTAGTACCCCTCGTACATGTGCCAATTCGCTCTCTATGTGCTCCGAGTCACATAGATCTCTAGCCCTGTTGGTAAGTGATGTTACGACGGACTGTAGATGTCTAGGGTGATGATGTGAAGTGGCATGTAGGTATCTATCTGTGTGGGTTGGTTTTCTATAAACCGAGTGCGATAAAGTTCCGTCTGAACGTGCAGTTACGAGGACATCCAAAAACGGTAGCTTTCTGTCACTTTCCAATTCTACTGTAAACTTTGTTTTTGGATGTATGTTGTTTAAGAAACATAAATATTGTCTTACATTCTGCTCCGTGCCTTTAAATACGCAGAAAATGTCATCTACGTATCGCTTCCAAAGTTTGACTGAAGGCGTGTTGGTAACTTCGGCTTTCTGTTCAAATTCTTCCATCCAGATATTGGCTATTACCGGTGCCACAGGGCTTCCCATAGCCACACCATCAATCTGAAGGTAGTATGTGCCTTTATATAGAAAATAATTACCCTCCAAACAGTGTTTCAGCAAAACAATATATTCCTCCGACAGAGCACTTTCCGTTAGCCTCGTTCTTACTACTTCCAAGCAATCGTCTAGGGGAACATTGGTGAATAGTGATTCAACATCAAAACTCACCATAATGTCATCTGGTTCCAGTTTCAAGCCTTTCAGTAGTTCCACGAAATGACGTGAGTCCTTCACGTAAGACGGTGTTTTTCCCACCAGTGGCTGAAGTACTGCCGCCATGTACTTTGCTAAGTCGTAAGTAGGCGAACTAATTTGGCTTACGATAGGACGCAATGGCACGCTGGCTTTATGTACTTTAGGTAGACCATATAGCTTTGGTGGTAAGGTGATTTTAGGTCTGTCCAATAATTTGTATTCGTCCTCCGTGAACATCTCTTTACTTTTCTTTAGTAGTTCACGTGTGCGTCTTGTTATTCTAGCCGTGGGATCATAAGACACTGATTTGTACACGCTGGTGTCGTTAACCAAGGAGAGGATCTTACTATGGTAGTCTTCGGAGTTCATGACTACTGTGGCGTTTCCCTTGTCAGCTTTAAGCACGAGTAGGTCATCATTAATTCGCAATTGCTCTAGTGCTCGCCGCTCCTCAGTGGTGATATTCATTTTTGGTAATCGGGATTTTCGCAAAATAACCGCTATGTCCTGTCGCACTGCTTCCGCATCGTTAGGCGGGATTTTATTACGGCAAATTGCTTCCTCTACACCACCGATTATCTTTTCCACTGGTACCCTCCTTGGTGTCAAAGCGAAATTCATACCTTTAGCTAGAACTGATGTAGTCTGCATATCAAGTTCAGTGTTTGACAAATTAATCACGGTGTCAACCTGGGAGAGTGTACACGGACGATTATTGCTACGTATTTGTGAAGCTGATAACTTCGCAAACTTCCGCTCATGTGTAGCCTTGTATTGTTCGGCAATACGTTCCGCTTGATTGTAGGTCACTCTGTCGCACAAATCAAAATCACTAACCGAAAGCAATGCACTACACTCTTCATGCAACACGTATAATTGACTACTTATGCACTCCAATTTGCACCGGTTGTTTCGTATCATTAGTCTCAGCAGTTTCTCACTCGCGTTTCTTAAAAAACGTCGGGCAAAATAAGGTATCGTACGTAATACATACCTACCTATTTAAAATTATCGCGCTAAGACCCGTAAACAACAGTAATAATGTCAACCTGTTTGTTGATCTAACTGCTAAGTTATAGAATCTTGTGCGAACTCGAATAATCCTACTATGTATCACTACATAGTATAAAACAAAGTCGCTTTCTCTGTCCCTATGTCCCTCCCACGTCCCTCCTTATGTCCCTTTGTACGCTTAAATCTTTAAAACTACGCAACGGATTTTGATGCGGTTTTTTTTAATAGATAGAGGGATTCAAGAGGAAGGTTTATATGTATAATACATGCATAATATACTCAAGAATAACCCACAATAACCATTTTCCCGTGCGGAGGGGGGGCGGGTCGCTAGTAATATTATAAAAGCGAAAGTTTGGGAGGATGGACGTATGTTTGTTACTTTGTCACGCAAAAACTACTGCATGGATTTAAATGAAACTTTACAATAATATAGCTTATACATTAGAATGATACATAGGCAACTTTTTCCCGCGGAAAAACCTGTTAACGCGGGCGGAGCCAAGCCTGGTCCGAATAAAGACCTGGGGCGCCAAATTTTTCTTTTTGTGTTTCTTCTGGGTGATGAAATTCAAATTTAATTTTTATTATTCGGAAATAATGTGTTTGACTTGTGCTTCTGATGAAAAAAATTTAATAATTTTAACTTGTTGTATGTAAATTTGAACCTTATTGACGCGACATTTGCTCTATTTTAGGTCTGTCATATAGTTATTCTAAGTTAAAAGTTTTTTTTTAATTGACCTTTGCTTGTGTCGAAAAGGTATGACCAATTAAGCTGCACCGGACTTGCAAGTTGAAAGGAATTGCTAGAATAGATAGAGTTCCTTAATACTAATTAGGTAATTTATTCCTTTTCTCATTTCTTATTTTTGATTTTTTTATAAGTTTTTTTTTTATGATACATGTATTATTATTATTAATTTATAATACCATTTGCTCATCTTCCGTTGAATCGTGATCGTGATCTAGCTAACTTATATTATTCAAATTCGCGAATAAAACTAACGATCTTAAACGGCTACATCCGTCAGCCTTGCGCCGGCGCACTACCGGATCCGGATGTTATCCGGACTGTTGTGATTCGAAAACAGAAAAACAACGTTTAAAAAATCAAATTAAGCAAAGGAAATAACGTGTTATGCGGGTTACTGCTGATTTCGGATTTGCAAATTAAGGCATTAAAAATTGTAGTATTTTTTTGCAAGTAAAAACGCTGTGAAATCATATATATATCATATAAATCATTAAATGGGGTTGTAGTTTATTCATTGCCATCAATTGAAATTAAGGTCAGTTTCATTCAACGTATTAAAATATGTATAAGTATACATTGTAGTATTCTAGTTATTATTGCGAATATTCAGAAAATTTACAATTATTTATCAAACTAGGCAGCAAAAGGTAAGCTTCAAAACAAAAAATCATCAAAGATGTGATATGTTAGATTAATTGCTTTTTAAAAAATTAACATACCTATAAGCTTGTGTCGCAATCGAACTATAAAACTCCGCAGCAGTAAATTACCCGAGTAAAACATACTGATCGGTTTGGTTCACAATTTTCAGTCACGCGCCATATGTGGAATAACAATAATCTTTTATCGAAACCAGTATCGTACAAAGAACTATTTTGTTTACTTCAAAACTAGTTTCGTAGACGGCTAAAGGAATATGGATAGGAAAGAAATGATCAGAAAGGAAAGGAAATAAAACGAAAAAAAAAAACACCTTTTTTCTTACAGTAAATGAGAAATGTTAAAGTTTACTGCATCTTTTTTTTTTTTTTTTTTTTTTTTTTTTTTTTTTTTTTTTTTTTTTTTTGAATTGACCTATGCTTGTGTCGAAAAGGTACGACAAATCAAGCTTCACCGGACTGGGTTTACTGCATCATCGAACATTGTGAACATTGAACTAGTAAAAAAAAATATTACCGTACCGGCCGTCTCGTGTCATCACGATCCTCCGTTCTGAGGTACGGTCAAGAATAGGTCAAGATGGACACGCGCATCGCTATTTTATTCCTTACTAGCGACCCGCCCCGGCTCCGCACGGGAAAATGGTTATTGTGGGTTATCCTTCAGTATATTATGCATGTATTATACATATAAACCTTCCTCTTGAATCACTCTATCTATTAAAAAAAACCGCATCAAAATCCGTTGCGTAGTTTTAAAGATTTAAGCGTACAAAGGGACATAGGGACATAGGGACATAGGGACATAGGGACGGAGAAAGCGACTTTATTTTATACTATGTAGTGATTCAACGGGCATAGGAATGGTCTAAAGGTCTAAAGTCTAAAGCGTTTCACTTTATTTTCTTTTGACTAGGTCGAGTCTGAGCCCTAGAAAGGGCTAGCTATAGCTAAACAAAAATTAACTGAATTCGTCAAAGTTTAATTTCTTTATTCATAAAAGGTTTTTTATAACACTTAATGACGTCATATCAGTAAGTTAAAAGGCTCTCGTCTCAAACGAATGTACAAGTCTAAGCAATAAATAATGCATAGTTTAAAAAACTAAAAAACACGCTTCCTGTCCGCCATCTTGGACATCCGCCATATTGGATTCACGTGACTTATCACGTGACTTTTTTTTCGTATTCCTGACAGCAAACCCTTTCATTTAATACCCTTAGGTATCATAGGGGTGGATTTCAAACAGCCAGTTCGCCATCTTAGGGAGGACGCCATATTGGATTTGTAATGACGTTTGTTAGCTAGTCATGTATTGTCATCAGAACTCAGAGCGTGTGCAAAATGTCATCCTAATCGAAGACCGGGAAGTGGGTCAAATTAAGATTTCAAGATTTTCTTACATACATATGATGGGGAGGCCGCCATATTGGATTTATAATGACGTTTCTTAGCTAGTCATGTATTGTCATCAGAACTCAGAGCGTGTGCAAAATTTCATCTTAATCGAAGACCGGGAAGTGGGTCAAATTAAGATTCCAAGATTTTCTTACATACATAGTTACTTACAAGTGAAGCTAATATAAAGCGTGTAAAAAGAGATCAAACAATCTAAAAGAGGCGATGCGGCATCAGTTGTTCACATAACTGGCAGGTTCGCGCAATGTGTGCGCTGCTGTGGAGAAGAACACAGAAAAAAAACTAAATTTAAAATTTATTTATTAATTACAGGCTCCCTCAGAGCACTTATGGCTGACATCATTTAAGAAGCTAAAAAGCTTTGCTGAACCCAATGAAGATATCGAACAGTTGTCGTAACTACAACTTACTAAGGGCATTTAGGAGTTTTCCTTCCGCTCATGAAACAAACCTCTTTGTTCCCGAAGGAATGACTCATTCCCTAAAAATACGGAGAGTATATTTTCCCGCAGTAAAAAGTAGCTTATGTCCTTCCCCAAAGTCTATGTCTGTACCAAGTTTTATCAAAATCGTTTATTGGTTGTGGCGTGAAAGCGCAACAGACAGACAGAGTTACTATCGGATTTATAATATTGGTTAGGATAAGAATTTTGCACTCATTTATATCCAGTTCTTGCAATATTCATGTTCTATCTAATGATCAAAGTGTAACAAACATAGCATAGGTTTATTAAATAACAAACCCTGACCTCATTCAGTGGTATTCATTTTACATAAACGACCTGTCAGTTGTCAGCAGACAGACAGTTCATCTGTCTTAGATCTGTCTAGTCAACATTGACCGATACACTCGCGACTTGCGAATCATAGACAATGCCCTTGGGTGAGGTCGGCCATGTTTGGAGGTCGGCCTAATCAAGCGCGGGCGCAGCGGATGTAGGATGTCCGGCTTTGGTTCCGACTTGGCTAATTGGATCAGGAGTTTAGAAGAGAGAGCGTTTTTTTAAGGAAAAGAAGCTGGCGAACTCGTATTGACAGTTGACTTCTTTGAAGTTTTAGGGTTCGAGCCTCCGCACGTACCATCACTACATAGTATAAAACAAAGTCGCTTTCTCTGTCCCTATGTCCCTATGTATGCTTAAATCTTTAGAACTGCGCAACGGATTTTGATGCGGTTTTTTAATAGATAGAGTGATTCAAGAGGAAGGTATATGTGTATAATACATGCATAATATACTTAAGGATAACCCACAAACCATTTTCCCGTGCGGAGCCGGGGCGGGTCGCTAGTGGTATAATAATATAATCCGCCAGGTACTCTCTTCCGACTGACACAAGCCTACTACGTCATCATGCTGTTCATCGTTGGCGTGTTAATTGTTATTTTCTTCTCGCTTGTTATTGTGACGTAGGCTTGTGTCACTCTGGGAAGAGAAGACCATGTTTTCTTAGACTTTAGCACGTACTAATTAATAGGTTTTCGATTTTCTAATTAATATGTACGTTTATTTGACCAATATTCTGCGGCGTGAAGCAAGTTTCAGCTCAATCAGTCCAGTTGTTTCGGCTACAGATGAAGAGTTTTGAATGTAACGAACCCTCTCCACGCGAGTTTAACTCGCACTTGACCGGTTATTTTATTCCAGATACCATGAACTTGATTTACCTTTACAATTAAACATACAAACAAGTAAATAGGCAACTACCAAACAAGGAGATATTAAAATAATAATTTATTTCCTGCAAACCAATAAACTATAGAAAACCAGTCACGACCGGTGTTTTGTAGATAATAGGAAGAACCTTCGAAAATGAATGGACTAAATTCTGTAATAAAATAAATTGTACGTCATGAGAACCACCTTGAGCTTGTATGGAGAAAGGGCTATTAAGACAGATGTGTGACAGTTTTTTGCATGTGTGTGTATGTTTCAATCTGTTTAAATGTTTATGTCGTTTTACTACAGTTCCTATTTTTTGCCATAAGTGCACTTAGAGCACTTTTATTAAACGCCTGTTTGAAATTAATAGCAATGATCGCGTCAAATGTGTTTTGTTCTCATTGAGGCAATTTCCCGAGGTAAAAGGTAGCCTATGTTACTCAGGGTGAATCGTGAGAAGAATGTTTGAAATCAGCATAGTAGTTTTTGAGTTTATTAAATTACAAACATACACACAAATATACAAATCTTTCCTCTTTAAAATATTACTATGATTAAAGTGGATTCGCTTTTCCAGTATAGTTCTTATCCTATGAGCCGTCGTAGGTAAACTAAGTAATGATTAAAATATTATCTGAAAGATTGTGTAGCTTATACATAAGCCTAAGTTTAAGCTATAGGATAAAATTATGTTTTCGGGGAAGCCTTTGTAGTAATTTCATCAAAATCTGTCTTCCAGACGTGCCCTAGCCATCCCCCCCGAGCTGGACGGTCCATTCGAGCACTCCAGATGCTCCATGTACCAGGCTGACTGGAGCCAGGTCCTCAGCAAGGGGATTAGAGGACCTGATGATGAGTGGAGCATCGTGCCTTGCGAGCACGGCTGGGAGTATAACCGAACTGACGTGCCTTACGAAACTATTGCTTCTCAGGTAAATAATTATATCCTATTTTTTTTTACTGCTGCTGGACATGTTCACCTTAGAGCGCCCGTATTACGTAACGGTAGGGGTGTATTTCGTAGTGCGAATGTCCATTTGCATGTGCTGGCTTCTGTACGAAGTCCCTTAAAATTAGAAATTACAAAAATGCTACAATTATTATTATACCATAATAACATAATTCATTACCATATATTTGTTACATTACAATAGATAAAAATATATTATAAGATTTATTTTAATTCACAAAAGCGAAAGTTTATGAAGATTTATGGATGGATGTTTGTTACTTATTTATGCAAAAACTACTGAATGGATTAACAATAATAAAGCTATGATCTTATTTCTTTAGGTTTATTTATGTAATTTATTAAAATCACTAACACAGTTCATGCTTATTTTCCAGCTGGACTGGGTGTGCGATAAAGACAACTATGCTGCAACGGCACAAGCCATATTTTTCTGTGGAGCCATCGTCGGAGGCCTGGTCTTTGGTTGGATCGCCGACAAATATGGAAGGATTCCAGCTTTAGTCGGTAATTTTTTTTTTATTGACCTATGCTTGTGTCGAAAAGGTACGACCAATCAACCTTCACCGGTCTTGCAGGGGAGCAGAAGGTTCTACCCCAGAGTAGTGTGGCATTGGTCATGTCATTTTTATTTCTTTTCGGTCTAACTGCAAGTAAATTCTAAATTTTAATCTTTTTCGGGACATTTTATTTTCGTTGTTTGTCTCAGTTTTTGACATCTTCCTGCCACCTCATCTGGACAGGATAGTTTATAGTAGTGAGGAACTGAGGGAAAGTCCCCTTCCCTCTTTTAAGTTCGTTGTAATTTTTAATGTGATATTGTTCTCAATATTGAGTGCAAGTGAATAAAGAAAGTGCGTTTTAAAGTAACGAGAATTTATCATTGTCGAGGCTGCCACATCAACTCTTCACAGTAGTATTTTGTATACCAATGCGAAAAACATCGTGAAGGAGACGAAGTCTGAAGGGCTCCGTCTCTGATTACTAGTTTGGATTTTGATATTGGCCGCGCCCCCGGGCATCCTTAGCCGTACCACAGAATACCAAATAGTAGTCCCTACAGAAGCTCCACTAGGCGACATAATTCAAATAAATTGCAACCCTATCTCCGTTATAATAAAGTGCAATTCAGATCGCACGGCGCTAGGCGAAAAAACGAAGTTGCTGCATCTCTTTCTCTCGCGTTGCGCTATCTCTTTTGCCACTCTACTAACACCTTTAGGGCTGTCGTCTTTGAGAAAATAAAACATCTGATTTATTAACCTATAAGGTACCTACCTTTTACTCAAACAAATGATGGTTCAAATAAACCAATGCTACTACTATTTACTAAGTAATAGTATTACTCGTATTATAATGTTTGCAAACTATATTTACTCGTCAGTAGGTAGGTAAGTACTTTAGTTTATGAAAATACGTCATAATGTTACTGTAGGTTTGTCAGAGAAAATTATGAGGACAAGAAAAGAGATCTAAAAAAGACATCCGATCCAGTCCTTTTCCTTTTATTTTTGCATCCATAAACACATCAGCATTTGTCGTATTGTTGTGAAGTCATTTTCGTAATTTGAGCGAGCGGAGCGGCGCGTAATAACGACGCGTCACGCGCGCCCGGCGACTGTTCGCGTACTGATGTAGTAGCTAGCCCTGCCTTTCATCGGCCGGGGCGATATTTCGCCCGTCATACCTATTCTCACGAGTGGAACCCCCCTGGCCGTACGTAGGCAGCTCAATAATTTTAATGCTAGGGTTAAACAAGAAAATGCGTACTTATGTTAATAAGAAAATGGTCTTGGCATTATGATGTCACAATAGCGAGACCACTTTCTTTTTTCAATATCTTTAAATTATTAGGCGTAGAATTGTTATATGAAGGTATAATATGGTACTTTAAGCCCTGATCACAACAAATCCCAAAAACCTGGCGGGGTCCCGCCATTATGATATTCACGTCTGTTTTTCTTTCAAATAATCAATAGTCTATTTTTGTTTCGTTGCTTATTATTACCTATTAATCATTATGTTCTGTTTGTGTGTTTGTTAAAAACTTCTCTCTTTATTGTCTGAGTCTTATACATATTTGGCATCTTTTATTAACTCTTAAATTCAATCAATAAAGTAGATTTCTTTCCCGTTTCCTATGCATTGTATATTAGAATGTTGTGTGTGTACCTATACCTATAATAGGCACACGTATTAGTTATTATGCTATAAATAATGTAATAGCAGTGTGGTATTTGTGCTGTTGGTGTACCTTTAAAAAAATAAAAAATAAATTGTGTTTTCCAGGCACGAACCTGATCGGTTTCAGCGCGGGCTTGGGCACGGCGTTCTGCAACAGTTTCTGGAGCTTCGCGCTGTGCCGCTTCCTGGTCGGGCTGGCCTTCGACAACTGCTTCACCATGATGTACATCCTCGGTAAGGTTCAGCTACAGGCACAGAATACCAAATAGTAGTCCCTACAGAAGCTGCACTAGGCGACATAATTCATATAAATTGCAACCCTAGCTCCGTTATAATAAAGTGCAATTCAGATCGCACGGCGCTAGGCGAAAAGAAGTAGTTGCTGCATCTCTCTCTCTTGTATTGCGCCACTCTACGTCACACGTTTAGACAATGGGGAATTGGTCCTGGGTCGGCCCGAGACCGCTCGGCCGGGCGGTAGGTAGTTATAGCGCGCAAGTACATGGAGTGACGGAGGCCTGCTACAGGTCTGAATCTGTTGCTTCACCATGATGTACATCGTCGGTAAACTGCTACAGATCTGAATCTGTTGCTTCACCGTGATGTACATCCTCGGTAAGGTTCTAATACAGGTCTAAATCTGTTGCTTCACCATGATGTACATCCTCGGTAAACTGCTACAGATCTGAATCTGTTGCTTCACCATGATGTACATCCTCGGTAAATTGCTACAGATCTGAATCTGTTGCTTCACCATGATGCACATCCTCGGTAAACTGCTACAGATCTGAATCTGTTGCTTCACCATGATGTACATCCTCGGTAAATTGCTACAGATCTGAATCTGTTGCTTCACCGTGATGTACATCCTCGGTAAGGTTCTACTACAGGTCTAAATCTGTTGCTTCACCATGATGTACATCCTCGGTAAATTGCTACAGAACTGAATCTGTTGCTTCACCATGATGTATATCCTCTGTAAGGTTCTGCTGGAGGTTTGTTGGTTCATCTTTAACTGTCACATTTTCTTTAAAAAGTGACCTTGTTTTCGGTTTTAGTTTCTGTAATATTTCAATACTTTTAGCTAACTGCTTGCTTTTCGTGTGGGTTTCGAAGTTAATTTACCTCACAAACCCTGGTGTTAGAATTATTGAGCCGCCTAAGGCTTCTGACATGGCTCTTGTAACGACTATATCCTTAGATCATAGCCGGGACCAACGGCTTTACGTGCCTTCCAAAGCACGGAATCATCTTCCTTTTCGGACAATCAGGTGATGAGTCACCTGAGGCTGAGGCCTGCAATGTTCTAACCGAACTGGGAAAAGTCTCACAAAGTGATATTTGTTCGACAAGTTCCCCGCCGGGATTCGAACCCGGAACCTCCGTAACGTCAGGCGAGCTTTTGACCACTCGACCACGGAGGCTGTTGCTTACTAACTTGGCTAACTAAAAATAAAGCATTTTTCTAGAACCTCTGTCAGCTATTTAACGGGCTACATGTGGCCCATTAAAATGGTTCTCGTAGATCAGCTACAGAGTAAAACCTCGAATTACGTTTCCAGTGTTAGAGTACGTGGGTCCGAAGTGGCGAACGTTCGTGGCGAACATGTCAATCGCTCTGTTCTTCACGCTCGCGGCGTGTCTGCTGCCGTGGATTGCACTGCTCGCGGCTAATTGGCGAACATTCGCCCTCGTCACGAGCGCTCCGTTCATCCTCGCTGCTGCCACGCCGTATCTTGTTCCGGAGAGCGCCAGGTGGGTTTTTTCATGGACCAATGTACTCGAGAGGACAGTCAATGCCCTAGAAAAAAACGTGCTTCGGAAAAAACTCAAATCCCGTATTATAACTAGATGGCGCCTAGTTCTTCTTAAAATACACTAGTAAATGGCTATTATTTTTAATTTTTAATTTCACATGATTTCACAATGATAGTTAATTTTTGAGTAGTGACATCTATCTTTTTTTGTACTTATTACAGGAACACGCATTGTAGTAGGAGAATTGACAGTCCTCTCGAGTATATTGGTCCATGGTTTATCTCCTGCATAATCCAAGCGAATGTTTTCCTTATTAGATTAGGAAGTATTTAATTGGTTCGAGATAGGGTTTTATGAATAATATGAATTAGATTAACAGCTCGTATATACTTTCCCACCGAGGGGCTCGAGCCTATCAGGGTAGTCGACCACTCTAGCCCAGTGCGGGTTGGTCAACTTCACACACAACCTTTGAATTACTTCGCAGGTTTCCTCACGATGTTTTCCTTAATATTAATTAATGAATAATTATAATAATTATACTGAATAATTTATGACTGATCATTGTAAAGAACTATTGCGAAGCGAATTTATAAGTATTTCACAGATCGAATATGCAAAATATCAAATTAGAATTGCTGTACTTTGTGTAAGTCCGGTGAAGCTTGATTGGTCGTAACTTTTCGACACAAGCGACGGTAAATTTAAAAAAATGTGTATTTACTTTGAAAAATCTGTTTAACTCGATGAAGACGAGCTATATTTCCATTTTCCTATAGAATGTTGATGATTTGTAAAGTTGGCTGATGACCATCCTGGGTAGCGCGGGACCGATCGTTGTGGAGATCTTTTGGGGAGGCCTTTGTCCAGCAGTGGACGTCTACTGTCTGAAATGATGATGATGGTGATTGTTGATTTCAAAAGATGACTAGCGTTTTTATTCTCGTTTTTCAGATGGTTGGTCTCACAAGGAAAGATCGACAAGGCTTTGACCATCATGAAGAAGTTTGAGAGAATCAATAAGACTACGATACCTGATAAAGTACTTAGCGATTTTACGGTAAGAATTTTTTACTGTTTTTTTTTTCCATTATATTATTTATTAGATTCATCAACAGTTTATAGGTACACACTAATTCTTAAATTGACTTACATGATATTACATTGGTACGTTGTTAAGTGCTATCACTAATTAAAGGTAAACACCTTATTAAAACTAAAAAGAATATTAATAACCTACTTAATAAAAATATTGCGGATATTATCGGAATGGATTTACCTATAAAGTCTAAATATTACAGTCAACCGTTTACTCAAAGATTTAACCAAGGACGAGAAGAGGAAAATCAAAATCTGTTGATCATAACATAACGAAGAAAATGAAAACATTAGTAGAGGTCTAAAATTCTTTAGGAAAATCACGGTTGGTTCAGTCAAAATATATTTATAGTTGAAGGCTGAATTTAAATTGAGCAGATTTTGTTATTTTTTAGAGGGTTAGGTACTTACACCCACACTAGCGTCTTCTAAGCGTCGTCGTCGTGCGTCGTGCATACAATCATCCGCGTATGTCTTTTGTTTCACTCGCCTTGCTGCCTAAGATTGTGGGCGCGACGCACGCCGTTGACACTGACACTTTGAAGACGTTCGAAAGACGCTAATGTGGGGGGGGAGGTGTTAAGTAGCAAAATCTTTTAGAAAACAAATATGACTTAAGAAACAGCATATCGTTAGTATATTTTTTATTTTACAGGAGTCCTCCCTCAGAACCATAAAAGAAACAGAAGCATCCGCGAAAACCTACTCCGTATTGGATCTCTTCAGAAGCCCTCGTCTGCGGAGGAACGCGATTCTGCTGATCGTCATCTGGATGGCCATTTCCCTGGTCTTCGATGGCCACGTGAGGAACGTTGGGTCTTTAGGGCTGGACATCTTTCTCACCTTCACCATCGCTTCAGCCACTGAACTGCCTGCTGACACGTTCTTGACGGCGGTTCTGGATAGGTGAGTTTGGTGGTTTCAGTAATATTTGATTCAAAAACCATGATAGTAAAAATCTATTAAAAATTTGGTTAAACAGTAATGTCTAACAAATCACAGAAAAGTGGACACTAGCTTATTGACACGCACTAAAATATACCGTAATTAAATCCAGGTGGGGTCGAAGATGGCTTGCTTGCGGCTCCATGGTGATCAGCGGGATCTTCAGTCTCCTCGCCACGGCAGTACCAGTCGGTGGACCGTCAGCCTCCCTGGCCATACTCGGCCGATTTGCCGTTAATATCTCATACAATATTGGTCTTCAGTACGCCGCTGAATTACTGCCAACGGTGGTGAGGGCGCAAGGAGTAGCGCTTATCCATATCATGGGTTATGTGGCTAGTATCGTGGCGCCCTTCGTCGTGTACCTGGTGAGTATACCTAGTATAGTTATAGGTATGAATGAGTCTTCCGCTCTTCTGCAAGTCCGTGAATTAATACATCGACTTTACGATGCAAAAGTAGATCAATTTTAAAAAAAGAAATAAAAATTAGGCATTGAGTGGTATTTGCTTTTTTTATCAAGATTCGAAAAGATTTTTTTATGAAGTTATTTTTTATTTAAAGCTTAAGACTAGTACTATGTCAAATCCTGTAAAGTTTAAAATTTAAGTTAAAATCTAAATGTCTCTTCAATGATCGGTCGCTGTTTACAGTTAGAAAATGACTAGACAGCGTAATATTTTAATAATAGCACAGATAATAGTGATCGTCAGACAAAACTTTCAAGTCTATATTATAATTTGAAGTTAAATAAAGTCTACATAATATTACAGTAGTAACGTGTAGGTACTTTTTTCAGGAAAAGTTCTCCCCCGAGCTCCCTCTTCTTATCCTGGGTTGTCTGGGCGTAGTGGGAGGATTGCTGTGCCTGTTCCTTCCTGAAACAATGGATATGGAGATGCCACAGACCCTGCAGGATGGAGAGGATTTCGGCAAAAATCAGCGATTCTGGGATATGCCGTGCTTCCCGAGGTAAGGCTCAGCCATAGAACATAATAATGCTCAAGCTAGGACGGTTGGACTAATTGTTCGTGGTGGAAATTATAGACACGAAGATCCCATAGACCACAGGATGGAAAAGACTTCGGCAAGAATCAGCGGTTCTGGGAGAGGCTTAGTCACAAAACATAATTATAACAGTACTAAACTAGGACTGGTTGGTCTAATTGTTCGTTTCGGAAACCATGGACACCAACCAAGATGTCACAAACTCTACAAGATGGATAACACCTTGGCAAGAATCAACGGTTCGGGTTATGTCCTATTTCTCGAAAGCTCTGTAGTAGTAGCTAGCTGTAGCTGCTTATACTACTTAGTTGTTGTTCCGTAGACCTTGACACAATGTTGCTAAAACCGTAGAAGATGAAGTAGACTTAGTCAAGAAACACACTTTTAGAATAACCCCTGTTTCCTTAAGTAAGATTCTGCTATGCCTTTTGATCCAGGCTTTACTCATTGAAGCGAAGATACCACAAAATCTACAACATAGAGAGGATATTCTGATTCAACAACGCAAGGAAAAACAGTCACTCCTATTCTTAATCCAGTACCATACCTACAGCCATTTTTATAATTTCTGCCATTACTGATTTGTTCTACAACAGAAGAATATAGAATAGAATAGAATTAATTTATTCCCAGGTAACAGTGTACACAGTAAATAAAAGAAAACATAACATAATAAAATCACTGCCCAGGGAAAAGGGTCTGACTCAGTATGTTGTTGCAACTAGTAAGTGCACAAACTAGTTGCAACACTGATATTCTGTCAGTGTAACAAAAAGTAGTTTTAAATGTTTAATTCCATTGACAACTTTACAGGAAACCTTCAAAAGAGGACGATGACGGTCCAGGGAAGTATACCAAACGCGCATCCATCCAAGAACCTCAAGAGTTCATCAGGGCGACTCCTGGTGCCATGTCTAGAGCTTCTGTCAGAGCATCCATCAGGGCTTCCAGCAGGTCACTGAAGAAAGAACGGGGTGAAGGAAATGGTGCAGTCTGAACTAGTGTGGCCTAGACAATCGATTATAATATCGATAGTTCAGAAAAACCGATAGTATCGATAGACCTATCGTTAGTATAGGTCGCCAATATTGTCAGATCTATTGATTGTATCAATATTATCAACAGGCCTATCGATACTATCGGTTTTTTTAATGATAGTTCCACAATGGATAGTTTGGCACTAGTCTGAACATTTACATAATTTGTGCAATACAACTGTGTAACGGCTGCGGTCTGCAATCGTATCTCTTTCCACCATACTTTCCATTGACATGCAAGTTGGAACTATTCAAATTTCAGATTTATATTTTTGATCTTTGCCTATGGGAGATTTTTTATCCATGCCGACAAATCTTTATACTTTGACTTTACGACACAAGCATAAGTCATTTATATAAAAAAGTGTTCTTTTATATCTCAAACTCGGACCTTGTAGTAAATGTTTAGGAGACGCTTTATCACAATATCTTGTTGTGACATCACAAGTTAGAAGTGGGAGGAGAGCACACAGTTGTTCCACTTGTTGTATTGTATGTGGATGATATTGTTACAGCTCTATTATCATGCTGGCCAAGTGACGTGGAATTTGTGTTAATTATTTTTCTAAAAATAATTTATGAGCAAAAGCTGTGATAAAATTTGATTCATTTGAATGATATTGATGACTTTATAAATGAAGTTCTAATAGATAATCTTTTACTTAGTTATTAAATATTTCGACGCAAATAACTTTATAGCCGTAACACCAACCCGAGGTACCTATTGTGGTGTTTTACAGATACAAAAAGTAGAGGTATCTAATGTTTGCATACATTTTTGAGACTTCCAAATATGATCATGATAGTTGATATTTTTATTATAATTCTGGTTTTTATCAGGATAGGATTAAACCCCTTGGTGGGCAGATAACACAGTAAAAAAGTAAATAAGAGACCTAAATACTAAATATAGTCTGGTCTTGATAATTTTGTGAAATAGAGATTGTGAAATATTATTCACCCCGTTCTATTCTTCCTGATAAGGGTGGGTATAAGCGTGATATTGTGAAAATATGTTTTAAGTTACTTATTCTAAAGTACAAAATTGCATCATCGTCAAAATGTGATATTTTAAATTGTGATGAATACTTTTATGAATCTTGCCCTAAATTTAGATACTCTCAAATGTAAATAATCTCCTTTTTAACTTATTATAAAAGTTCATTGGCTGTAGGTACTTAATTGATTCTCTAGAATTTATTTTTTCTGTCTTTTTCCCCATTTTATTACATAACTAGCTTTCCGCCACGGCTCCGCCGGCGTTAACCGTTTTTCCCGTGGGAAAATCAGCTGGCTTTCATTGACGTTGAGTCAGTAGAACGAATATGTGTGTAATTGTATAATTTTTGTTCGAATATATACCTACATCAAAGTAAGTGAAATTAAATGATGGCGTTACAGGCCGATCTAAATGAACGTTTTAAAACATCTAGCAGTCTATAATTTGTGGTATATTTTCAGGAAGGCTCTCTTTAGCTCAAAAGTGTGTTAAATAATTTAAGTAGGTAGTAAGCATTACTTTATTGTTTAAGTGCCTGACTTAGATGTTAATAATTAAACTTTATAATAATATAAGTATAAATTTCTAATTATGTCAATATTGTATGTATTGAGTCATTTCTTTGTCTTATATATTTCCTTTCTTTATTTATTTTTGTACAAATTATCTTTAAAAAATATCTAATAGTATTGATCTATTTTTCTATTCTTTTGAAACTTCTATATTAATTTAACGCTGTAAATTATAATAAATTATAGATATTATGCGAATAAGTTTGTAGATACAAAATGATAAATTAGGTGTTTTAAAAGATGCCATTCAGATTAACTATTTGGTGCAAATATTGTGATCTTATATAATTCTGTGATATAAGGAACAAAACAAATAAATGAACAAGTGAAAACACACTGCATTTTTATTAAACAACTAGGTATAGCTTTTATTCTCCATACTCTTCTCAAGATTCTACAGAATTTAATTAAGTGTACATACGCCGCGACTAGTAAATACAAATAAATAAATATGTGGGGACATCTCACACACAGCCTTATGACCAAACAAGGCAGAGCCTTTACTATGTGTATCAGATTGATATATGTTACATTATATATAGCTGGTATACAATACAAGTGCTCACCTCACTAATGTTTGCCCAGGGCAGGATTCGAACCCGCGACCCTTTGTGAAGGCAGACGCTACCGACTACCCTTGTTCGCGTTTGGACAGATTCTTGTTACGGCAGAAGTATCATAGCGAACAAAAGTAAAAAACCTCATAATTTATGTATTGGTATATTTTAAAATTTGAGCTTAAAACCTTGTAATAGGTTACGGAGTCTTCATAGTGACGTGCTGTTTTATGAATATTCCCACACTTACAATACTACTTTCCATTTGAGGCTAGTGAGGCTGAGTTAGTTGGATTGGTAGGATCAATCATGATTATGATGATGCATCATCATCATCTCAGCCTGTAGATGTCCACTGCTGAGCAAAGGCCTCCCCCAAAGATCTCCACAACGATCGGCCCTGCGCTGCCCACATCCAGCGGCAAACCACGACCCAAACCACGTTTTTTCACGATGTTCCGAGTCAATAAATAGGTACCTAACTCGACCACATCAACTGTTAGTGGAATCTGTTCTAAACGAACGAGGATAACACATGTTGACTTCTGAAAGGAAGAAAGAAAAAAAAAGAAAAAAGAACAAATAATATTTTGTATTTGAAGTAACCTTTTTCAGACGGTAGACCCAACCTCGTTATCAGGAAGAAAAAATAACGGAGACGTACCGTAGCGTATCTAAACTAAGTACGTTTTTTTTATCTTTTAATCGTACATTAAATATTTCTAAGATTTATTAAATAATTGCTCAAGTATGTGCGTCAAACTGGTGACAGCTGGTATTAACTGGAATTGCATTTATTTATAACTTTACTAAAATCAACTAAAATAAACCATCTGCAAAATAAGACATAAGACATCTGTCAAATTCAAGGATGTTTTAAGTACTACATACATAAAGTCACTCCTCTTTCCCGGAGGGGTAGGCAGAGACCACTTCCTTCCACTACTAATATCCAAACACACTTCTTTCGCTTACTTCATCCACATTCATTAATCTCCTCATGCATGCTCGTCGGTTTAGAGTACTCCTGACCCGACCTTTTGTCAGAACGTCGGGGACGATTTGATCCTGGAACGTTCGTCTTGGTCTTCCCCTTCCAACACTTCCTTCCACTCTCGGCTTATAAATTTGTTTAGTCAATCTCTCTAGTACTAGTAATCAAAAGAACATTATTGAATTTGTGTTTCCTGTTTCAACCAAACAAGACTTAATTGCAAGTGACACTGTGCGCCAGAAAAGGATAAGGAGCCTTTCGCTCTCAATGATTTCTTCCAGGCAATGGATTGTTACGATGAAGGAAAACATCGGAAACCAATGGGAAACCCTTTCTGAAATAATTATTTTAATCTGTGATGCAACAGAATTTATTCACCATAAAACTTTTCAAATTAGGAATAATAGGTCCTAGTTAGAAATGACGACATACCATCACAAATTAATACGTTAATATACTAAACTACATTCAATCAGAGCACAAATTAGGCGTACATCGCGCCGTCAAACCACCAAATCTAAACTAGGTCTTTTATTTACCATACTCGCAGCGTAATGTATGTTAAAGTGAACTATAGATGATGGCTTTGGAACTTGTCTTAGCTGGTAAGATCCCATCAATACTGAATAAGTTCATTGTTTATATTGAACCAATCTGTAGTAACACGCGATGTCGCCGTCAAAGTCAGATATTAATAATAATAATATTATATTAATAATATGTGGGACATCTTACACACGGCCATCTGACCCCAAACTAGGCAGAGCCTGTACTATGGGTGTCAGACAGCTGATATACATACATATATAAATATACAACATCCAGACACAAGGCAAACACAAGTGCTCATCACACGAATGTTTGCCCTGGGCGGGATTCGAACCCACGACCTTGTGCTTCGTAGGCAGACGTACTACCAACTAGGCTACGAGGCCGTCATATTAAAATTAGCTTTGACTAAAATTAGTTTCTACCGATCCAACGCGAAGCGTCTTCGTTTCAGCTTGGAAAAAATGCTTTTGTAAGTTTATATGAATACTAGCTTCCCGCCGCGGCTCCGCCCGCGTTAAAAGTTATTCCCGTGGGAATGAGGAATTTTCCCGCGGTAAAAATTTGCATTATGTTCATCCGCAAGGTCCATTCTATCTTTGTGCCAACTTCGCTAGCTTTAACAAATTTTCCCGTGGGAATGAGAAATTTTCCCGTGGTGAATTGCAGCCGATGTTCTTTCCCAAGGTTTATTCTATCTTTTTGCCAAGTTTCACCAAAACCGGTTCAATAGTTTCGGAGCTTATTCAATTATTAGGAATATTTTAGATGTTTCTTTTACACCTTGGGTTTTATCATTGTAGTTAGTAAGGATCCCTACATTTTTAGAAAATAGAATATAACCTATGTCACTCAGGGATCATGTAGCTTCCCAACAGTGAAAGAATTTTTGAAATCGGTTCTGTAGTCGGAGCCTATTCGATGCAAACAAACAAGCAATCAAACCTTTCCTCTCTAAAATATTAGTATAGATAAAATTCCAACTTTGACTGCGACATGATAATTAAAACTACACACTCATGACACAGAACCATTTAGTCCGTGTACACACTGTAAACCGTCACTTAGCGGTCTGAAACAGGCTCGTGCTCACGTGAAAAATCGCCAAGTTCAGTCACAAACTTGGTAGAGCCTTGACTGTATCGTTTACTGAAATCTCATAGCGTCTTTGGTGGAAAATAAGGAGCATTTCGGTAAGTTGAGCCTTCAGATTTGTGGCTTTGCTAGCAGTGTTATTTTTGGGGTTAAGTACAGAAGCCAGCACGTGCGGTTGGACATTCGCACTACGAAATTCACCCCTACCGCTACGGAATACGGGCGCTCTCAAGGTATCAATATGCCTCAATATGTCCAGCCGCATGTGCTGGCTACTGTACCTCAAAAAACGGAACCCATGTAAAATCACTGGTATACTTATCCGTCTGTCCGTCCGTTTGCCAGTCAACGACAATTTCCTCGAATGAGTTGAAAATGTTTCTTGTGGGGAATGAGGTATTTTTTCTACAGTAAAAGTCGGATTTGAATTAAATTTGGAATGAAGGTACTCGTAGCTTAAAATATGCATTACAATTATTATTCAAATAAAGAAAACAGCAGCATGAATAATAATTTTATTGATTTTTTTGAAGAAAATTGTAGGGTGTGTTAGTATTCTTAGAATTTTACAGGAATATTTCAATAAACATTTTTTTAAATTTTTTTTAGGTGGTGGCTGATAACCAGTGTTGCCCTTTAGGGTAAATTTCCACTGAGCCTGGGCCCATTGTCTATTGCACACCACACACGGGTCGCTTTATTTATCTTTATGTTAAAATTATTATTATTCTTATGTTGTGATAGTAACATTTGCTACTGTATTAGGTTTAAGCTTTGTTATATTTGTGTGTGTGCAATTATTATGCAATATCTATCTATCTATCTAAGAATATGTACCTGAAAATCTTTTTTTTTTCAGTAACCTAGAAACGTAGCCTTGAACTTTCCACTGTAATCTAAAAATAGCTTCAAATCAATAAACTAACGCATTGACCGTTCGCCCGCGGCAGCAAATTGATCTATTTCCAAAGATCACGAGTCATCAATTTACTATGGCAGTGTTATATGACGCTATTTACATATTGGCATATTGACGCCAACATCATTGACACACTTAGTAAAGGCACAATCGGCTCATTGACTTGAGTAAGAATGGCATCAGCAAGTTTTTTTATTATTTTATTATTATTATCTATGCTTGAGTCGAAAATGTACGACGGATCAAGCTTCACCGGACTTGCGGGGGAGCGGAAGACTCTACCCCAAAAAAAAGTCATATACCAACGCGTCTAGGGGCGGCTCAAGGGAGCCTCGGACCACGGCCTAGCGCGTTGATATTGAAAAACATCGTGAAGGAGACGACGCTTGAGGGGCTCCGTCTCTGATTATAAATTCTGATTTTGGTTATGACCGCGCCCCCGCCGGCGGGTACGGGCACTGTTACCTGAAGGGTAATTATAACCTGAAGGAAGCCAGTTTCGGAATCAAAAAGGTTTTTTGAAGTAAGATCTTACAAATCATTTTTCGACCTCAAATGAAGTTAGTCTCGCACAAATGAAGAATATTACTCTTAAAATTTAAAGAGGCGATGCGATATCAGTTGTTCACATAACTAGCAGGGTCGCTTCTTTTGCTCTTTCCTCTTTTATTTAAGTCTCGGCACCCAACGTGTTTTCGATTTTGGGATTCATATGTACATTTATTTGACGCTCTTACGGTGAAGGAAAACATCGTGAGGAAACCTGCACACATCTGCACTAGGCTCGAACCCCTCGGTGGGGACATATATGAGCTGTTAACGCACACATTCATAATCTACTAGCTTCCCGCCTTTTTCCCGTGGGAATGAGGTATTTTCCCGCGGTAAAAGGTAGCCTATGTGTTATTCTGATGTATAAGCTATATTATTGTAAAACAAACATACATCCATACTCACAAACTTTTGCGTTTATAATATTAGTAGGGTAGGATTATTTTATGAGCATGTAGGTTAGATTTCCCTTATCAAATTCTTCTTGGATACTCTACACTACGTAATATAAATATAACATCAATCTGAAGGTATAATGTGCTGACGTATTTCTATATCTTGTTGTTATCAATTTACACAACTGTAATTTACTTATTTGAATAAGAAATACTTTTACAATCAACTGCTATAACTTTATTACTCCGACATAATGTTTGCTAACATCTTTTCATAGCCTGCCGTCGCTATTAATAAAATGTCTAATAAAATATTCGATGCGATATTAGTTTACGGATTTGTATGAAGTTGTCTATTATTATTAGGTAATCATAAGTTGTTTAAATTGTAAATTGTAAGCTTTTGATGGGGTTCAGCACCGGACAAAATGTCCGAGGGTCTCGCTGAAAATCAGCGTTGCAGTCGCCTCGGCTTGGTGGCTGCAGCATTAGCTGAGCTAGCAACCCTATTTGGTATCGGGTGTAATGGCAATAAACACAATCTGTCATACGTCAAACCCGTGAACGTGGTGCTGCTTGGGGGGACTGGTCTGCTCTAGTCGATTGCCGGTTGTTTTATTGGTTATATAGTTTAGTTTTTCTACTTTGACTGGTTGCCTTCCTCTAATTGCATACTTCGTTTGCACTCTTTGTTATATTAATCAAATTGTATAAAATAATAATTTTGTAAAATATTTTGAAAAGATGCAACGCCTGTGGAGTTTCTTCCGGCGAGTTCTTCTCCACAGAAGACAGCCAAATTGTGAACTCGCCTCGACGTCGAAAAGTGATTTGTAAAATCTTACTTCGAAAAAAACATATTTCATTTCATCTCTTATTGATTTTCAGTTTTTCCTTTCAGCCCAGCGCTTGAGGCTTCAGTTTCAGGTACCGAGAACCACGTCGCGAAAAGTGTCTTACAAGTCAAAATTGTCCTTCGAGAATGGCATCACGTGAGAGTGTCCAGGTCACCGGGGTCATTGGCCTCGGTGACCTCAAGGACGTAACCTTGGAAGCTGGTGAGTAAAAAAAAAACCCATTGATTAATGGTCTTTTAATTTAAAACATTAATTTAAGTACCATTTTTAAATAAAAGCGCAAATGAAAAACATTAAGCGAAAAAAAAAAAAACTAAAAAAAGTAATAACAAAAACAACACGTAAAAGTAAAAACTAATAATGTAAGTAAGTGGTCTTAAAGAGTAGGAACTGTGAGGAGTTAGTGTGGCAGCCTCAACAATAGCAAGCCCTCGCTACTTTAAAACGCACTTTCTTTATTCATTAACACACAACTTTTAGTATAATAATAACACATTAAAAATAATTACACACTTAAAAGAGGGAAGAAGGCTTTCCCTCAGTTCCTCACTATTACAAACTATCCTGTCCAGACGAAAGCTGGAGCAGGAAGATGTCAAAATCAAACTGAGACAATCCACGAAAAGAAATATTTCTCGAAAAAGGTTTAAATTTAGAATGTACTCGCAGCCAGGCCGACAAGCAAAAGAGATGGCATGACCAATGCCACAGTAGTCATTTCTTTACAGAAAATTTTTACTTAAACTTCAAAAGAGTTAGCTCGCAACGGTGTAGGCCGAGTAAGATAGGCCGACCAAAAGCAAACCCATCAAACATAGAAAAAAATCCAAAACTAACATACTCCACGTTTGCTGGATTTAATAGAGTTATGATCCGAAATCATCACAACCATTTCTTACAGCATCAGCTCCGACCCGTCGTCTCAAAGACTTGGATGACTTGTTCCCCTACATCGGTGGGTTCGGCTGGTTCCAGCGGTATCTCTTTCTGATGATGATCCCTTACGCTACCTTCTTCGCCTTCGTCTACTTCGCTCAGATCTTCATGACCCTGGTCCCTGAACAGCATTGGTGCTACGTTGAAGAGCTGGCCAATTTGAGCTTGGAAGAAAGGTCAGTTACTCTTTCTATTCTAATTAACTTTATCATGAGGGTTGCTTAGACCTACGAATAAAAAAATATATTTGTCGGAAATAGAGACAAAACAGTGGTGGGGAAAGCAAATAAATAAAGAAAACCCGAAAAGGGCTACACTCGGAAATACGTTAATCATGGGCGTATGCTACAATAATTTTAGGGAACATCGTACACTATCTTTGTCAGGACTAGGTACCCCAATTTGTCATCACTATTGAAACAGACTTTACCAACTATATCGAATTCCATCTCAAGTGGAACACACTATACCAACATAGACTCGGTTGCTTGTTATCATGAACGATCGGGACCTAATCAATCCCTAAAAGGGGTTTAGGTAGATCCGAGCACCATCAAAATGCCATAAGGGGAAACTGGCATGGAAAACACTGAACAATTACAAACTGGCCAACCAAGGGGCCTCCCCGCCCGGACCTTATGTAACTCGACCATATTACAGTTACTCTACTCGCGGTCATGATAACAATGCCATAGCTAACACCATACGAATATCACATAACCTAGCCAACCTTGCTAGGGACACGATAATTAGATCACTTTACTCACGGTTTACAGACACCACTGGACTATGGTACAACAATATTCCAACGACCATTATTTCAACATACATCCAGATCTCACATCACAAAACACACCGGACTAATACGTCCACCAGAATCACACAATATCCCTGGCACACAAAGTTATCACCGCGGATGCAGATCTACCAAAAAGGATTCGCCCGCACTGAGCATCGCTATTTATGTGAGTGAACCACCCGGTCCCACTCCCGGTAGTAGGGCCTCCTGTCAAACGTCACCGCGCCAACTTCACACCGGTCAACTATATCGATTCTACCCTCTGATACTCGAGAAAGTAAAATAAAAACTGTCATCGATGTTTACAATCGATTTAAACGATCAATCTGGCTTCAATCTCCGACACGGCCATCCTGCGCTGACACACGTCCTCGTGTGTCCGATTCGAAACCAATTAAAGCAACACTTAATACCGCTCGGCTATTCCTGACCACATTTGGACAATCTGATCATGCCACACAGGCCATCGTTTGCCACACAGGCCATCTTTTGCCACACAGGCCATCGTTTGCCACACAGGCCATCGTTTGCCACACAGGCCATCGTTTGCCACACAGGCCATCTTTTGCCACACAGGCCATCGTTTGCCACACAGGCCATCGTTTGCCACACAGGCCATCGTTTGCCACACAGGCCATCGTTTGCCACACAGGCCATCGTTTGCCGCACAGGCCATCTTTTGCCACACAGGCAGGGTGTCACACAGACAGGGTGTCACACAGACAGGGCGTCACACAGATAGGGCGCCACACAGACAGGGTGTCACACAGACAGGGTGTCACACAGACAGGGTGTCACACAGACAGGGTGTCACACAGACAGGGTGTCACACAGACAGGGTGTCACACAGACAGTTTGTCACACAGACAGTTTGTCACACAGACAGGTTGTCACACAGACAGTTTGTTACACAGACAGGTTGTCACACAGACAGGTTGTCACACAGACAGGTTGTCACACAGACAGGTTGTCACACAGACAGGTTGTCACACAGACAGGTTGTCACACAGACAGGTTGTCACACAGACAGGTTGTCACACAGACAGGTTGTCACACAGACAGTTAGGGTAAAAGCGATTAAGTACCATTACAGTCACAATCACCGTGACATCACTAGTCGTAAACAGTAAACAATTTAAAAGTCAAACATGAGGTATCTTATTCGCGGTCTACGGCTATCACATAGCTACACCCAATGTCCATCTCCTGGACTCAACAAGTCAATTCCATGACTTCATGGTCTCTCCAAGACCCAAACACAACATAACCTCAATTAGTTAAATGAAACTTAGAACCTCACTTCCAGTTTTAAAACTTCTCATAATCTTAGCTATCTAACTTTAATGGTACTCAATCCCTCAACAACACAAAACTTTAAACGATTTTCCCGATTTCGACGAGGACCATGAATATCTACTTCGTCAGTTGCTCAGTTATCGAATACAAACCCGATAATAAAAATATCAGATTTAAACGACCCCAATCAAATGCAATAATACTGCAAAGGCTCTTAATACATCTGTGACATCCATCTCGTCACATAACATGTGTAACCTCTATCCGGTCACAACAACACAAGCTTCCATCCGGCTTTTCACATCACGTAACCTCTATCCGGTCACGACAACACAACCCTCCATCCAGCTTGTTAGAACCTAGCAACCTATCAGAAGTTAACCATCTCAGCTGCGTAAGTGCTACTCCTCGCAAAGAGTTACTGCGCATAAAAAGCAGTCAACTTGCACCTCTTACATGCTCCGGAACCTCTGATGCGATTACTAGATAAGGCCCAGTCCATCGGGTCGCGTCTTCAGAGTCATTGCACCATCGCTACACCACATATTAGAAAACACTCTCAAAAAAAGAAAGCAAAACTAGTCATTGTTCGAATACTTCAAACTCAAAAAGAAACAAATAAAAACAAACTACAATCTTCGGTAATACTTTGAAAAAGGGATGTCGAGTAAAGATTCCCAAACTACATCAGCTCCAAACTTCAAATCTCGAAAACAAACAACGCTTTGCCAACAAATCAAACTCATCGCTTTCAAACTACAATCATCGCCTCTATCCAGCGGATAACCTTAAATCATCGCCTCCATCCGGCGGATAACATTATCATGAAAACAGAACTTTTATCACAAGATTTGAAAACTATTTACAAAAACAAAGTAAAATCACCACTCGATTATCCGATTATCATCATTATCATAGTCAGGTAAACACACTGTCTAAGTCAGTTAAACTTCGTCAAAAAGTTTGTCATGAGCGACTAGTAGCTATAGGTAGGTAAGTTCATACACCGCTTTTAAAATACAACGAACTGTTAATTTTTTTATTTCAAACGTCTTTGTTAATATCGTTCAATTTTAACAGATTTCGTTCCGTAATATTTTTTTCAAAGAAGTGAACAAACTAATTTTCACAATTAAATCGAACGAGGTGGGTACTTTGCGCCAGAATCACGTTTCCGAACTACGTAGCAAAACGAACAATAAATCACAAAACTTCAATCACGCACGGTCTTATAGGTTACACTGCTAAAAATTTCAACCAATAATCTCCGAAAATTAAGCCAAAATACAATCGCAAAGACCTATTGTTGCAACGGGTTATCTTCCGCAAATGTCAAACTAGGCGCGCATTATTTGGCGTACAACATCATTACTACGTTAACGATAACGATTGGTACACAAACACAATAAAACTTGACGCACCCACATCTTAATAAAATGAAACAGAAATACTACCGCACCTAGTATAATCGGCGTGTACGTTAACCCAGAATACCGTTAAGAAAGAACACTGATTGATTCTGATTCTAACTACCACCAGAAAAACCGATTTTACTTCACTCGTTTTACAATCAGAAAAATCTCAATTAATCCATCCAATCAATCACTTCGAATATTTGACACTCAAAAATCTTGACCATAACGATAATTCGGACACAGCATACTATTTTTTTTTCTACCCACACTAGAAACGTTCAAAACGATCGAATGAAAAAAGAAATGGAATTTAAAATTTAAATTAAGTTACCATAAATCGTCAAATTCCCAACTAGTACTTACAAAGACTCACGAAAATTGAAATCTAGAAGAAGATCACAAAT
Organism: Teleiodes luculella; assembly: GCA_948473455.1. NCBI lineage: Eukaryota > Metazoa > Arthropoda > Insecta > Lepidoptera > Gelechiidae > Teleiodes > Teleiodes luculella. The sequence goes on along the minus strand of OX419610.1, from coordinate 456,175 downwards.
TACACATGAAATTCAAACACTATGGCCTATAGTGTCTCACAAAATTTGTAAACCAATTAAAATCTTTCAGTCGTAAAACTATTCTCATCCTTCGATTGCAAATCTAATCAATTAGGAAATTAACGACTTTTGCATTTGGTTTCTGCACACTTTCTTCCTACCAACGAAATCAAGAAAAGAAACGTTCTACAAACTGCCGATCATTAACCCTGTTGGCTACAGATCCTTTATCCCACTTCTGATGTCGGAAATAGAGACAAAACAGTGGTGGGGAAAGCAAATAAATAAAGAAAACCCGAAAAGGGCTACACTCGGAAATACGTTAATCATGGGCGTATGCTACAATAATTTTAGGGAACATCGTACACTATCTTTGTCAGGACTAGGTACCCCAATTTGTCATCACTATTGAAACAGACTTTACCAACTATATCGAATTCCATCTCAAGTGGAACACACTATACCAACATAGACTCGGTTGCTTGTTATCATGAACGATCGGGACCTAATCAATCCCTAAAAGGGGTTTAGGTAGATCCGAGCACCATCAAAATGCCATAAGGGGAAACTGGCATGGAAAACACTGAACAATTACAAACTGGCCAACCAAGGGGCCTCCCCGCCCGGACCTTATGTAACTCGACCATATTACAGTTACTCTACTCGCGGTCATGATAACAATGCCATAGCTAACACCATACGAATATCACATAACCTAGCCAACCTTGCTAGGGACACGATAATTAGATCACTTTACTCACGGTTTACAGACACCACTGGACTATGGTACAACAATATTCCAACGACCATTATTTCAACATACATCCAGATCTCACATCACAAAACACACCGGACTAATACGTCCACCAGAATCACACAATATCCCTGGCACACAAAGTTATCACCGCGGATGCAGATCTACCAAAAAGGATTCGCCCGCACTGAGCATCGCTATTTATGTGAGTGAACCACCCGGTCCCACTCCCGGTAGTAGGGCCTCCTGTCAAACGTCACCGCGCCAACTTCACACCGGTCAACTATATCGATTCTACCCTCTGATACTCGAGAAAGTAAAATAAAAACTGTCATCGATGTTTACAATCGATTTAAACGATCAATCTGGCTTCAATCTCCGACATATTTATTAATTTTATTTATTTAAAATCGATCGATCGACGATCTGGTGAGGGTAGCGGGAAGCCGCTGGATGCGGGCAGCGTAGGACCGATCATTGTGGAGATCCTTGGGGCAGGCCTTTGTCCAGCAGTGGACGTCTTTCTGCTGAAATGATGATGATGATTTAATATTTACTGTACACAGGAAAATTACAAACGTAAAGAACGACGACACAACAGTTACTACTTATTTCTAAAGAAATATCTTCTTTAGACCTAGAGAAGAGATGAAGACAAAAATACAGGTGTAAGACGAAGAAGTATTATAGAGTAGGCTATGCCAGTTCGTTAAAGAATTGTTTACGGAGGAATTCATCTGGCAGTCTTTAAATTAAAATTATCAAAACGATGAAAGGATAATTCGTCCTTGAACCAGGTACCTACCTTGATTGAAAATAAACACGCAATTTAATTCACGTTAGGCTTAATTTGGAGTAGACTCCACTGACAAGACCGAGACAGCAGCTTAATTTTAACAAATTACGCACTGAATCTTAACCTATTCGTCCCTAGAAATATAGGATGATCGAATTTTATAGGTATAGCATTCACATGGCAATATTTGCCGTAGATAATAATAAAGCATCCCATTAAAAAAAAAAAAAAGTTACAAAATTAGCTGTTTGTTTTTGTTTTAAACCTATGATTTAGACGTCACCTATCTATTCCGCTATCATCAAACAACGGCTTTGAAAAATGCATCGTGTACGACATGAATTGGACCGAAGTTCTACAAAATGGCGTCCGAGAGCCTAACACAAAATGGCCGACAAAGAAATGCGCGGGAAAATGGGAGTACAACTTTACCGATGTGCCTTACGAAACTATTGCCACACAAGTACGTATACTTACATTATTTATGGATTAAAAATACCTAAAATAATATTATTATACTGCTGCGGAAACAAAAATGCATGACACCAATTTAAGCTAGATGTTTTATCTCCTGTGTCATAGCATAACGAACTTTTTTCAGTTAATGTCTAAATAATATTAACCTCTGTTCCTTGGTAATTATTTGCTTTGACTAGAAAAATAGTTTTTGTAAAATTTTACTTCGAACCAAACCCTTTTGAGTTTAAAATCGGGACCATTCACAATCGCATTCTAACTTTACCATATTGCTTCGTCACTTGTCTGAAAGGATCTCTTACTAAAGGTAGGCAGAAGATGACTGGCAAGAAGGTGGCTGGCAAGTCTCTTCAATATATTGGTTTGTGACAGCTAAACTGGGTGTGCGAAAGAGACAGCTATGCTTCAACTGCTCAGGCCATCTTCTTTTGTGGTGCGATCTTTGGAGGACTCTTGTTCGGGTGGATAGCTGACAAGTATGGAAGGATTCCAGCTTTGGTTGGTAAGAAATTTATATCTGTCTGTTATTTATACCGAATAAATTATATTATTATGAATGAATTCCTTTTTCTCCTTATCGTTAGAATTACTTGATATACCAACTTGTAAATTCTGGTGACGAAATAATTTCACCTCAGTCGTCTCAGTACTTTTAACAGCTTAAAAGAAAAAGCTTCGAGCACTTTTGCATAATTGGGTGATTTGCCAATGTCTTTGAAATCTTTATAAGAGGATCTTTTTGTAATATTTGGCCTAATGTTTGGTTTTGTTAAAAAAACGTGCAGTATTTGCGTTTGTTTATATTGTCTATGTGTGTGTTTGTATCCTTCCAGGGTCCAACATAGCTGGGTTCTTTGCGGGGGTGGGCAGTGCCTTCAGCACCAGCTTCTGGTCGTTCTGCGTCAGTCGGTTCATGGTCGGCTTGGCGTACGACAACTGCTTCGTCATCATGTACATTGTTGGTGAGTTTAGTTACATTTTCTACCAGTATCTTAGGAGGACTTCTGCAATTGTAATTTTTATTAATTTACATGTTGTTTTTGTTGACATAAAATATCAGAATATTTTCAGAATTGCCTGGGCTTCTGAAATTAGTGTATTGTCACTGGCAGTCTTTTTTTTATTCGACGTTGCTCTGTGGGTCATTCAGAAACTTGCCAAACATTTTGACTAAGATATTCTCGGGCATTCTAAAATATCACAAGTCAGCACCAACAGCTGGACACTTTGAACTTTACAACGCCGTTATTCCGTAGCAATAGGGGCAAAATTCGTAATGCAGGTGTCTACATTAGTGCTGGCTACTTTACCTATTTGACACATAGCAAAGAACGTAACATTTCTTCCCAAGTTAAAATTTCTTTACATTTTGTCTTCCAGCGGTGGAGTACGTAGGTCCGAAGTGGCGAACATTCGTGGCGAACATGTCGATAGCAGTCTACTTCACGTTCGCGGCATGTATGCTGCCGTGGATCGCACTGGCTTGCAAGGACTGGCGAGTCTACTCTCTCGCCACGAGCGTGCCACTTGCCCTGGCTATTCTCACCCCATGGCTGGTGCCGGAAAGTGCTAGGTGAGCAAAGTATCCATCCATCCATACGTTATATGTTTAGTCTATAATCAGAGACTCTCAGGCATCGTCGTTTCCTTCATGATGTTTTTCCAAATCAACGCACTAGGCCTAGGTTCCAGGCTCTCTTGAGCCGCCCCTAGACGCGTTGGTACATGACTACTCTGGGGTAGACTAGAGCCATCCACTCCCTCGCAAGTCCGGTGAAGCTTGATTCATCGTACTTTTTTGACACATGCATGTAGGTCAACAAAAAAAAGTTTAGTCTATGAATATCTGCTGTAGGTACAAATAATTGAATGGTCCAATTCTTAAAATCACTAAGTCCACTTTTTGCAATTTAGAGATAGTAACACTGGCTTGTTCAGTTTTTTATTTTCTATCGAATGGTATATTTGAGGTCCACGGCAAAAAACTCTAAGTGCCTTTTCCAGTTTGCAAAAAAATTAAATATATCCGAATTTCAATTCGTAAAATCGCTAAGTCCATTAAATCACTAAGTCCCTTTATTTTTCCCCAAAAAATCACTTAGTCCTTTGATTTCTTCTCTAAGTCCAAATGGCAACCTGATTGTGAATGTCATTTTCACACATTTTTTCATAAGGATCTCTATCAAACAGGTTATTGTGGTGAAGAAAAGTTGAATTTTTAAGTTTTTATTCTTAGTGGAGGTAGTTTTCAGGTTGTTAGTAAACGATTGTAGCATTATCTATGCTCGTGGTTGCTTGCTTTAGGTGAAGTTAAGTTTTGAAACAAGAGTTCTCAATGTCCATGAGAGGTTCGGATATGATATGCGCCAGTTTTCTATACTTATAATAATATTATAAAGAGAAAAGGTTTGATTGTTTGTTTGTTTGTATCAAATAGGTTCCAAAACTACTGAACCGATTTCAAAAATTCTTTCACTGCTGAGAAGCTACATGACCCTGAGTAACATGGCCTATATTTCATTTCCAAAATATATATTACCTTACTAAAACTTCAATAAATGTAACCTGATGTAAAAAATACCTAAAAAAAAGTCCTAATAATTGAATGGGCTCTCGAATATACTGAACCGATTTTGGTGAAACTTGGCACAATGACAGAATAGACCTTGGGAAAGAACATATGCTACGATTTACCGCGGGAAAAATTCTCATTCTCACGGGAAATATGTAAAAGCAGGCGGAATTGGTCTAAAGAAACGCCCGATGACGCATATTCTGGACAACTAAATATATAACCCGCTAAACTGCTAGATATAAATCGATTGCTAGAATCTGTTCCTGAAACAGAGAAACACTTTTATGAAGATTTGTTTCAAAATACTAGCTACCCTCTAACAGAAGAACTATAATCTGCAGATGAAGTGGAAGAAGTGCTTTAATTCCTTAGAACTTTGTACCGGGTGCTTCAAAAATATCACTTAGTCCTTGAATTATCAGGTAAAAGACCCTAAGTCCTTTGTTTAGAATTAAGTCCAATAATTTTGATATTTTATTACAAAGCTCCTGTTAGCTCTATGCTTTTGTTTCTTTATTATAATAAAACTGCTCGGTTAATACTACAATTAGTACATATTTTTTATTTTTTTAATCAACGTATGTTATTTCAGCTAATAATCTAAATGTCAAAACGTCATTATCTCAAAAGTCACTTTTTGGACTTAGTGATTTTAAGAACTGGGCCATTCAATTATTAATTTTGTAAACATTTTACACAAATAAACACACGGTGCCGTTTGTCGAGGTAATTTTAATGACTATCATTCCAATGGAAGTGGAAGTATATCTACTGGGGTCTAATTCCAAAGTGTTCATCGATGTGGCCGTATCAGAATTGCAGCCCTGGACAGAGGCTAATTCAATTTTAAAGATAGATTGAGAGTTGCCAGGTATATTTACTTTGTTCCTTGTTGCGGTATTCCCAACACGAGTATCTTTGATTACTCACAGGGAAGCCCCGTCTATGTCATGATTTAGTTTTATTGAAATAAATGCATTTTTACTATATTTATTTTATTATAACAGAAGCTACTTACTACAAAGGAGGAGCAGGCAGATGTAGTGTGTTGTGTGATAGCTCATTATTATAGATTTAGTACCTATTTTATACCTAAGTAAGTTAGGACAATAATTTGTTGTGTGGGAAAATAAACTACTTATTACTTTACTGTAATCAGCATTAACACTGCATTCGGCAAAAAAGAATTAGTATTAATTTGTATTTTATATTTGTGGGGTTTTCTTAGAGGCCTTTCAATAGAAGTATTTTTGAAATAATCAAAATAAGATAGGTGATTCCTAAATTCTGTTTCCAGATGGCTGATCTCGCAAGGCAGGATAGATGAAGCATTGAAGATCTTGAAGAAAGTGGAGAGGATCAACAAGACGAAAGTACCAGACGAAATTATTAAGGAATTCGAGGTGAGGATCCTACAGTTGAAATGATACCACAGTGTACTCTATCTAACAAGGAATACGTTTCTACGATGATTTGAATTTAAGTTTTAAAACCCTGACGAAAAAGAGGGCTGTTATAAGTTTGACGTGTGTGTCTGTCTGTCTGTGCCATCGTAGCTCCTAAACGGATTTGTCGATTTTGATCTAGTTTTTTTTTGTTTGCAAGGTGTCGCAATCGAGAGTGTTCTTAGCTATGCTCCAAGAAAATATCATCAGCCATTTGAAGATTATCTGCTCTTTTCTAATTGTTGAAAGGTGTTCCTTTCGGTCAGTAACGGTTTTGTAGCGGGGGCTTTTAAATTTTAAATTTAATAGAAAGAAAGAAAAATAATTTATTGGGCAAAAAAAATATTTTAGTACATTAGAATATAGGTATATCTTTAATTGTAATCTTACACTTAGGCAACAATAGGAAGAGGCTCAGCTTTGTGCAACACAAGCCGACACCGACTTGTGCAGCGATAATGTTATAATACATGGAAATCGTACCACATAAGGGGTCTTTATTACACCACTCTTGTATAAGTAGGTAGAAAATTAACAGGAAATATTTTCTTAGCTTAGCTAGCGTTCTTTCAGCCTAACGATACCAACTATTTTTTACCGTAGAAATGAAGTAATTTCTTTTCCGTCAAGTCATAATCCCTAAAAGATGTTATCGCAATCTGTACAGCCGTTTAGGTTTAAAAGTAACAGATAGACAGATAGTATTTCGTTCAGCTGTGCTTTCGAAATCACAATAATATTATTATTGTTTACGTCATCACATCAATCACAATTGTCGGCCTCGTAGCCTAGTTAGTAGTATGTCTGCCTACAAAGCACAAGGTCGCGTTCGAATCCCGTCCAGGGCAAACATTCGTGTGATGAGCACTTGTGTTTGCCTTGTGTCTGGATGTTGTATATTTATATATCAGCTGTCTGACACCCATAGTACAGGCTCTGACTAGGTCAGATGGCCGTGTGTGAGATGTCCCACATATTTATTTATGAACAGGACACAGCAGTGGAAATAGCGAAGGCCGACCAGGAATGCAAGAAGTATTCAGTGGCAGACCTGTTCAAGACCCCGCGCCTGCGCAGACACAGCATACTCCTCGTTTTCATCTGGATCTGCATAGCAATGGTCTTCGACGGACACGTCAGGTTCGTGTTTCGCCAGTAGAGCATGCGCACCGCTCCGCTACCTTTATGCCTAGCGCATGGTCTCAAAAAAACAAGGTCTTCTATTCAGACCACGTGACTTGACACAAGCCTACGTCTTTTTTTTTTTTTTTTTTAATTGACCTGTGCTTGTGTCGAAAAGGTACGACCAATCAAGCTTCACCGGACTTGCGGGGGAGTGGAAGACTCCACCCCAAAAAAAAAGTCATAAACCAACGCGTCTAGGGGCGGCTCAAGGGAGCCTCGGACCACGGCCTAGCGCGTTGATATTGAAAAATATCGTGAAGGAGACGACGCTTGAGGGGCTCCGTCTCTGATTTTCAATTTTGATTTTGGTAAAGCCTACGTCATCATGTTGTTCATCCTTGTCGAATGCGTGTTATTACGCGTAGTTCATATACCCTGGTATCAGGGTAGGCTCGAGCCCCTCGGTGGGGACATATATGAGCTGTTAACGACGACGCGTAGTTCGCATTAGTTTAGCAGTTATGCAAAAACATCCCACTTAAAATGAGTTGGATTTGACAGCTGCGCTGTTCATTTTAAATATCATTCATTCAAAATTAAATTCATTCATCTCCCATCCTTTTCGATTCCCGAATACGAATGAAAGAGGCCACGCTGGAATTGATCCCAATATCCATTGACTTCACCTCATTATATGTCCCCGCCAAGGGGCTCGAGCCTACCCTGTCATACGCTGGCCCAGTGCGGGTTGGTCAACTTCACACACAACCCTTGAATTACTTCGCAAGTGTGTGCAGGTTTCCTCACGATGTTTTCCTTCACCTCATTAATGTTTATTATTTCAGGAATGTCGGCTCGTTGGGTCTGGACATCTTCCTGACGTTTACAGTGGCCACGGCGACTGAGTTCCCAGCTGACATACTGCTCATACTTACTATGGACGTGTGAGTACCGTATATTATCTAACTAAATAAAATAAATAAATATGTGAGAACATCTCACACACGGCCTTCTGACCGCAAACTAGGCAGAACCTGTAAAAATATGTCAAGTCATACAATGGAAATTGAAAATTTGTATGAATCGTGGAATATTGAAATTCGGAAATCAGTTTTTCGAAAATGTGATAGGTTGCTGTGTCAGACAACTGATAAACTATACTTAAATAAAATATACAACATCCAGACACAAGGCAAACGTAAACAAGTGCTTGTCACGCGAATGTGCGGGATTCGAACTCACGACCCTGTGCGTTGAAGGCACGACCTACTAGACTACTGGGCCGTAAAAGGCAGCCTATGTTATTTCCCAAGGTCCATTCTATAATACAAAATATACTTTATACCAAATATACTTTATACTGTACTAGCGACCCGCCCCGGCTCCGCACGGGAAAATGGTTATTGTGGGTTATCCTTTGGTATATTATGCATGTATTATACATAGAAACCTTCCTCTTGAATTACTCTATCTATTAAAAACAAACCGCATCAAAATCCGTTGCGTAGTTTTAAAGATTTAAGCCTACATAGGGACATAAGGAACAGAGAAAGCGACTTTGTTTTATACTATGTAGTGATACGTATTGTACCTTTGTACCAAGTTTCTTTAAAATCAGTTTAGTAGTTTCGGAGCCTTTTTAATGCAAACAAACAATCAAATTTTTCCTCATAATAATATTAGTATAGAAGTATGTCATTAATTTATTAACTCGCGAGATGTATGTACATTGAAAATGTATGTTTATGTCCAGTGTTGGCCGTCGCTGGCTGGCATTCAGCTCTATGGTCATCAGCGGAATCTTCAGCTTACTTGCCACTACCGTACCCATAGGTAAGAAAAGCAACCCATTTTTATATTAGATAAGTAGGGCGTAATTTTAATTCCATACAAAATAGCATTTACACTTTCAATCGGCCCAAACCATATGTCTTTCTCACGTTTTTAAAAACGAAAAGGGACAGGTGATTGTCAACTGTAATATAGAGACGTCAAACATCGATTGTAGGTGGAATTTTACACTAGTTTAGCATGCACCTACCGTGGTCGCGAGTTGACTGAAGTGGGCGATGTAGATGTTAATAAATACCTTAGAAAAGAGCTGGTGTTCTCCACAGACAAACGCTTTAGTTTTTGGCTTTGACGTCGATGTGACGTCGATAGATGATTTTTGATTTTAGTCTACCCTCTCTCGTAAATGGCTTAGTTCAACCCTTTCCGAACCTGACGACGAAATCACTGATGCAGTTAAAGAATTTAGATTTACACCCTTCAGGTAACAATGCCTGTACCCGCCGACGGGGGCGGGGCTAAAATTAAAATCAAAACTAATAATCAGAGATGGAGCCCCTCAGGCGTCGTCTCCTTCACGATGTTCTTCCGTATCAGAAGATTCAAGGTTCGAATCCTCGCAGGATTGCCATAGCGTATATTGGCCGGAGGTAGCAATGCTGAAGGTGATAAATTAACGGGAAAGATTTATAAGAGCATGTTTATTCGTTCAAGGTACAAGCTGAAGTAATTTATTATAAAATAATATACCTATCTAATTTTGTCTAATCAACATTTCCTTCAATACGCGCATGTGACCTACTTACAATGTGGCAGTAATGTATAAATTTATTATGTTGTTGTAAAACTAATTCATTACCACAGCGCTGCGCTAGGCCTAGGTTCGAGGCCTTACTTTTTCTTACTTTTTCGACACAAGCACAGGTCAATTAAAGAAAAAACCCTAGCCTTAGTTGATGAGTTTGGTTCCAGGCATCCCATCAGCCTCCTTAGCGATCGTCGGTCGCTTCGCCGTGAACATATCCTACAACATCGGGATGCAGTACGCGGCGGAGCTCCTGCCAACAGTCGTGAGGGCCCAGGGCTTAGCCCTCATTCACATCTCGGGATATGTGGCTACTATAACCGTGCCCTACATCGTGTATCTGGTAAGCAGACATAAAAGACAAACATAATGCAATACAATACAAATATGCTCTATTGCTGCTTTGTCCAGCAGTGGACGTCTCTGGCTGAAATGATGATGATGCTTTATTGACACCCAAGGAAAATACAGAAATGGGGAATGTTCAGGTGGGGACTCTCTAATGATCCAAACTTGGAGTGTATGTGCGGAGCAGCAGTTCAGTCCATGGCCCACTTGGTGTCCTGTCCTGCCTGTCCTGTCACCTGTTCTCAGCAGGACCTGATGGACGCCACGGATGGTGCAGTACAGATGGCCGGATTCTGGGCGGCAAACATATAGTTCGATTTGTCATCGACTCGCAAAGAAGAAGAATACAGAAATTTAAATACATTACTCATGAATTTCATGATACAGAAGTCAGCAGGCGGCTTTATTGCTAAGGTAGCAATCTCTTCCAGGCAACTTAGAAAGGAAAGTGAAAAGAAAAAGATCTACGCGGGTCGGTGGCAAGATAGCATTGTATACGTTCTACGTATAATAAACTAAGAACAAATACAACATTATCTAATTAGAATACGTAAATAACTATATTTTGATAAAATACTCTTAATAATATTTAAAATATCTGAATTGAAAAAGTTATACTCAAACCATAGAAGCAGAATTATTTTTGCTTGAATTATATCTGCTTCTCTAAGTATCAAACAAAGGTTGACTGCTGGGATAAAAATAATATTTTAAATTAATAGATTTATTTTATCAGCCTCCGTAGTCGAGTGGTCAAAAGCTAGCCTGACGTTACGGAGGTTCCGGGTTCGAATCCGGGGATTGGTCGAACAAATATAACTTTGTGAGACTTTCCTCAGTTTAGTTAGGACGTCACCTGATTTTCCGAAAAGGAAGATGATTCCGTGCTTCGGAAGATACGTAAAGCCGTTGGTCCCTGTTACTATCTACGGATGTAGTCGTTACATGAGCCATGTCAGAAGACATAGGCGGCTCAATGATTCTGACACCAGGGTTTGTGAAGATTAACCTCGAAACCCACACGCTAAAGTAAAGTAAAAACAGAATTTTGTTGGGAAGGATAAAATTCCATTGGGGAAATGAGGGCACTTTTACATTTAGTTCGTTTGTATCCCAGGCGGTAATACAGAGCTACATCCCACTTCTGATCCTGGGTTTGCTCGGTATCGTGGGCGGCTGCATGTGTGTGTTTCTGCCGGACTCCACGGGGCAGCCGATGCCGCAGACGATCCTGGACGGAGAACAGTATGGGAGTGAGCAGCGCTTCTGGGATCTGCCGTGCCGAAACCAGTGCGTGCTCATTTTTAACCCCCGACGAAAAAGAGGGGTGTTATAAGTTTGACGTGTGTGTCTGTCTGTCTGTCTGTCTGCGGACGATGCCACAGCATCGTAGCTCCTAAACGGATGCGCCGATTTTGATCTAGTTTTTTTTGTTTGCAAGGTGTCACAATCGAGCCATTTGAAGATCATCAGCTCTTTTCTAGTTGTTGAAAGGATCAAGTAACGGTTTTGTGTAGGGGGTTATTAAAATTTTTAATTTAGTGTTATAATAAATTTGCCTTTTGTTTGTTTGACCTGTGCTTGTGTCAAAAAAGTACGACCAATCAAGCTTCACCGGACTTGCGGGGGAGCAAGGCTCTACCCTTCATTGGGGACATATAATAATTATGTGGGGACATCTCACACACGGCCCTTTGACCCTGGGAGAGATTCGAACCAAGACCCTGTGCTGGTCTGTCTGTATGTATGTGGCTTCGTAGTTCTCAAACGGATGCGCCGATTTAGATTTTTTTTGTTTGCTAGTTTTGTGACACTACCATCGAGAGTGTTCTTAGCTATGATTCAAGAAAATATCTTCAGCCATTTGAAGATGATACAGCTCTTTTCTAGTTGTTGAAAGGATCAAGTAACGGTTTCGTAGCGTGGGTTTTTAACATTTTAAATTTAATCAAATTTGTGCTTTCAAAAGAGAGGTTTTTTGCTAATTTATTATTGTTTTCTATTTTCAGGAAGAAGAAAGAGACATGTTAATGCTGAGTCAACTCAAGAACAAATTTTTTATCTTTAAATCATGGTTATAAATAAAACTGTTTTTGTGAATCACATTGTTGTAGCTTATTTTATGACTCTTACTAATATTACGGAAAATAGCGTGTCTAATATAAGTAATGTAGATATTATGTCTACTAATATGTTTAATAAACGAAAGTTATTCATAGTTAACAGCTCATAATATAAGTCCCCACCGAGGGGCTCGAGCCTACCTTAAAAATTAAGTCAGGTAATTCAACCACGCTGGCCCAGTGCGGGTTGGTCAACTTTACACACAACCTTTGAATATCTTTGCAAGTGTGTACAGATTTCTAACGATGTTTTCCTTCACCGTAAGAGCGTCAAATAAACGTACTAATTGAAACACGAGCCTTGAACCCGCTAACTTCGGAATGGAAGTCATCGGCCCTAGCTACTTGGCCACCGACGCTCTCGAAAGTCATTTGGTCCTGTTAATCTTTCAAGCCTGACGTCGTGAAGTGATTTGTAAAATCTTACTTCGAATAAAAAACCTTTTTACTTTTGACCTGATCAGCTGAACGGATAGAGATACAAATTTAAGAGTGATAGAAGGTTTCACGTCGATGGAAATGGTTACCTTTTACAGCGAGAATATAACTTTCTCAAAGGAAAAACGAAAACAAAACATAAGTAAAATTCTGAACTCCTCCAACAAGAAAAAAGCTAAGTCACGTTACTAACACACTGGCCTTATTACAAAGCAAACAATAACAGACAAAGAAAAACTAACAAAAAAAGTAACTTTGACGCAAATTGAATTTGAAACAATGGCAACGTTCCCAAAAGGAATAACTAATAGTTGTTAGTAGAAATTAAACGAAGGATCGTAAACAGCGGAAGTGAGATTCATAAACAATTTCGCGGCACTCGCCGGAAAACGTAAATAAAGTTGCATAGGGATGGCCCGTGTCGATAATAATAATGATAGTATTTAACCGTACCTACCTCAAACTATTCTCTTGTTCCACCTAAATATCTTCACCAAATTATACTTTTGTTCCACCTAAAATACTCATTGTGCACCAAAACATGCAAACTTGAGACTTCTTGACTTATCAACTTTGAAAAATTCAAAACTACGGCGGTCGCCGGCCGCTGCCGCGGCACGCTCGCTCGGCTCCCTCCGCTCTGTTATTGACATCAGTCTAACCTAACCTAACCAACCGATTTGATTCTGGGTAGATTTGTTTTTTTTACGCTACGCCCCCCCGTCACCCCGCTTCGGTTTATGCCCTTGGATATTTGGTGCAAGATTAGTATTTTTAGTGCACGAATAATATATTTGTTGTAAGATTTGATTTTTTGGTTAACAGAAAATTATATTCCTAATAATAATAATAATAATAATAATAAATATGTGGGGACATCTCACACACGGCCATCTGACCCCAAACTAGGAAGAGCTTGTACTATGGCTGTCACTGTCAGACAGCTGATATACAGGATTGTTCTTCCACATATCGATAATATTATAACGGCCCCGTAGCCTAGTGGTAGTACGTCTGCCTACAAAGCACAGGGTCGCGGGTTCGATTCCCGCCCAGGGCAAACATTCGTGTGATGAGCACTTGTGTTTGCCTTGTGAATGGTTGTTGTATATTTATATAATATGTACCAATGTATATCAGCTGTCTGATACCCATAGTACAGGCTCTGCCTAGGCAGGGGTCAGATGGCCGTGTGTGAGGTGTCCCTATATACATTATTATTATATTATGTCTGACTAAAGGAAAGATCTAAGTCTAACTGTGAACTCTTATAGACTGTAATAATACAATGCTAAATAAAATCTACATCGATAACTGAAACGCTCCATCACTAAAACCGGCCACAGTTTACAAACAGACCAAAAGAAATGCACAAACACCAAATATTACCCAAATACCAACCTCGAGACGCGCATTCATCGCTCAATAACAAGTCAGAAATGTTATAATGTCACTTTATATATATTCATTGTTGTTTCTACAAATACAATTTAGTGCGTCAAATTTCCTTAAAGTTGAATCGAACTTTAAAAACCAAAAGTTAGAAAGAAACAATATTGTTAACAAGGGGATTTGGGTGAGGAATGTGAAGGATTCAGACAAAGCAACAAGCGCTTTTCTGTTCCGTGGCAATTCCGTAGATGTGGACAATATTGTTCAGGGGGATTTCAACGCGTTCTCTGATGGTTCCGGTGCTAACTCGCCGTACATTACCAAATACGTGGAGAGGTACAAGAGGTCCCCGAATCGTAAGTGAATTTTCAAGGAAGAAACATTTAAGACATTGATTTATCGTCATATACACACACCAATTATGCTTTCTTTTCGTGTGGGTTTTAAACGATGTAGTTAGAATTTATTGAGCCACCTATTATGTGCAATTCTTAGATCTCCACAACTATTAGTCCTGCGCTGCTTGCGTTCAGCGCATAAGATATGCATGCTTATTTTTGATTGACCTTTGTACTTTTTATTTATACCCTATTCATCCAAAACGTGTATTTCAGATAAAAGACTCAGACGGTACAGAAAAGGAGAAAATTATAGTAATAACAACCAAAACCACAACATAAATGACATTGAAAACTCTGTTTCAGTTAAATCTAAAGTCATTTCCAAATTGAAGCCATCGACAGTATTCAATGATTATCCATACGAAATTGCTATACTTCTTGGAAACAACAAAAAGTCACTGGTTGAAGCTAAAAATTATTCAACATACGTCATCAATGAGTTGGTTAAAAATGAAAACCAGAACACAACGGTCTTACCATTGACACAAGCTATCAGCAATTTCAGTGAAAAATTTGACGCCTTAGTCGATAATAATAGTGCTAATATTACTAATCTACCTAAAAGAAGTATGAACAATTTGGAAAATGATATCATTAAAAAAGTCGATTACGCAGAAAGTTTAAATAACACTGAAGATCATGGTTCTACACAAGTAGACAGAGATATTCTTATAAAAAATAATAAAATTTGGCCTCAAAGCGTCCCTATACCTAATAGTAACAGATTTAATCTGCTTAAGAAGACTGAAGATAATAAAATTGCAAGACCAGTTACTGAAAGAGGACTTATCAAAGTGCTTTCAATGCTTACAAATACATTTAAAAAGATAATGAGACAACATTCTGACATTAAAGATATTAATAAAAAACTAAATAACATGAACGAAGACTTCATGAAAAATATTGAATTAATTTCTGATAAATTTCAAGATTTTGAAGCCAAGTATGCCACTTTAGTAAGTTTTAATCAAAAGGTGTTAGAACTGGAAGAAAAATTAATGAATAAGGAGCAGCATTTCAAAACCAAAGAGCGACAGCTATCAAAGAATTTGATCGAGTTTGAAATACAACAGAAAAAGTTCCTGACACAACAGCGACAATTTTATAACATTCAAAAATTAATGTTAGCCCAAAATGAAGGTATAAACAATAAACAAAATGCCATAGCAAGAACACAAAGTGAAATTTCACACAGACAAAATAATTTCGCTAGAATTCTGAAAAAAGCTAAACAAATTTTTATTGATAACAGGTTCACGCAACCTAAGCCCACAGTTTCATACCCAAAACAGGAAAATAAAACTGATCTATATTTTGATAAGACTGAAGCAAATACGAATTCTGAAATAAGTAAAACAACAACCTTTAGACCACAAGCTACTGAATCCGTAAAGATTGACCTATTTTCAGTACCTAAAATAGATCGCCTACAATTGCAAAACCAGGACCAGCTCCTTTTAAAAGAAAAAGATGAAAAACCTGTTGATGATTTAGTCTACAAATATTACTTCAATAATACATTCATAGATACTATGATGAGAAAATTCTTATCGGGTTTTATAAGCGTCGGAGATAACAATCATAGAATACGTAATAGTAAGAACAAGAGAGACGAAATAACAGAAAAAACTACACTTTTATTACCTGTTAATAAGTTAGGAGCAGTTACAAATGATAAGTCTTTGGTTAGAGAACGTAGGTGGATTAGCCACCATTCCAGAAAAAAGTGGCGTCATAAAAATAAGGGGAAAGGTCCTACCGAAAACAACAACATCGATGATGAAAAGGTGGCAAAAGATACGAAGAAAGCTATTAACAATCTCCTCGATGTTCAACAGACGAAGATTTTACCTAACGAAGGTAAAAGTTCAAAATTACACAAAAACGATCCCTTCGTTGCTATGGCGATAAACTTCTGCAAAGGAATACGCCAAAACTCAACTATGCAAATACTGGACTGGTGTGTCGAGAAAGCATTGAGAAGACTGGAAAATATTGGTACATATACTGCATTTCTTTTCTCTTTTAACTTAAAAAAAAAGGTAGTCATACAAATCACATAAAAGTAAAGGAAGAACGTTTTTCAAGGGAAGTATTTAGGCTCAAGATTGTCTGTATAAAATTGTTTTTAAAAATGTTGTGTCATATTTAAGAAATTCTTTCGTTTCCAGATATCAAAATGCCTCCCCGCCCCCCGCCCCCTCCGGCGATGGTGGCGAAGCAAGTCTTCCAGCCCCTCAGTCCGCCCACAACAGAGCCAACCACCAATGCTGTTCCCACCAAGATCACAAGTAAGAATATTATCAAACATATTGCAGCTGTGTAAATCTTGTGACTCTATAAAGTATCAACCCTGTTCCTTTCGAAAAATGGTTTCAACAATAATAAAAGAGAAATTAAAATTCAGATTCTATTTAGCTCTTTGAAACTTTGTAGTTTCTAAAGTTTCAAGAAAATCGTTTATAAAATGCGACCCTGTAGAGGAGAATAGTCTTGAAGCCAGATAAGAAACGAGAATAATCATCATCATCATCTCCCCCGAAATACGACCACTCTGGACAAAGGCCTCCCCCAAGGATCTCCAAAATGATCGGTCCTGCGCTGCCCGCATCCAGCGGATTCCCGCGATCCTCACCAGATCGTCGGTCCACCTCGTGGGGGGCCTGCCCACACTAAGTCTTCCGAGAATAATAAGAATAATAATTTAGTGAAACAACTCAAACAAAGTTTTCTTTTTTTATTGACCAATGCTTGTCAGAAAAGTACGACGAATCAAGCTTCATCGGACTTGCGGGGTAGCAGATGGATTTCAAATAAAGTACCAATAGAATGGAGCTGCATATTATGTTGAATAAATAAAATATCCACCGATGATCATAATAACAATACCATAACATGGGCGCCCTGAAATTGCTACATTTCTACATCTATATTGTTATGTTCTTTATTTCTTGTTACTATTAGGGTGCCATAAACATGGATTTAATAATTACTATCGTGCAATACTATATTGTATTCTATATTATTATTTTCTTAATTATTTTCAGCAAAACGCCCAACTCCACCATCTTCGCCCACAACTGAGAGCGTAGTGACTGTTACACCATTAATATACACCCTCCCACACACGTTTTACACGGAAACGACGCAGAACCTCAACATGTTTTTCCCAGGTAATGTATTTTATTATAACTAAATTGAAATTAGGTCTTCTATTTCATAAGAGACGGCGGCGTCCCTTTGTCTGCGTGGATGTTTGATCGAGCTTCACCCAGCGCCCCTCAGACGTCGTCTCCTTTGCGATATTTTCCGTATCAACGCGCTAGGCTCCTTCGAACCGTCCGAGGTTCCTTTGAACCACCGGTATATGACTATTCTGAGGTGGAGCATTCCAATTTAGATGGAGTTTCCAATTTATGTTTCTAGATGTCTGACTTAAAGAGCTTTTTTTTACCGCAGGCATATTATATTATTCCAATCGGAATTTTCTGAACGTGGGTTGAGCCATTTAATTTACAATAACCATAATATCAGTACATTACGATTTTTGTCAGAATCCTAACTGTCTTGTTTTTATACCTCTAGTGATAATACAACGAAAACTTTGATCGTTCATAATTTTGTTATGCTTGTTATAACTAAAATTATTTCTTTACAGATAATGACGAATTGGAAGATAATCTTAAAAAATATGGTAAGTTCTTATATCTCATTTAGGTATTTAAGAAATAATCATCAGATCAAAGTCCATTAGATTTCCATAGTAATTCTAAATAAGCATGACTTCATGCGCTGCTTGCTACACTAGAGACTGAAAAATAAAGTTTTCCACTCAAGACAATAGCTCGATTTCCCCTACTTGCCATGTCTATTTTAATCCTTGTCAGATCATACAGGTAGTTATTTAGCTCCAACATTCTATACCTTGAACATTCTTAGATTATTTGTATTGTATTGTATTGTATTCTTCTATACCTTGACACACATTTTCACGGGTTAAAGTCAAAGACAAGTCAAAAAGCTGTTATTCGAATTAAGATTTTACAAATCACGACGTCGAGGCGAGTTCACAATTTAGCTGGCTTCTGTAGAGAAGAACTCGCCGGAAGAAACTCAACGGGCACTGCATCTTTTCAAAATTATTTTTACAAAATTATAAATTATTATTTTATACAATTTTATTAATATAACAAAGAGTGCAAACTAAATATACAATTAGAGGAAGGCTTTCTCCACGATTTAGGTTTAAATTGAGCTTACCGATATTTCGACCGGGTTACACCAATCATGGTCACGGCAGAACTGGTGAAGCGGCGGGTAGGACTGCAGAAACTTATTTCTTCTAAGGGCAAACATATTCTGTCTATACCTTATGTGTCCGATTGTAAATAAAATAGCGTATTTTAAGACAACAATATTTTCATTTCTAATTCCAGATTTGCAACCGGATCCAGAAGGCAACGTGTACTTCGACGGCAGTTTGCATGCCAGCGATGTGATCAAAGGTTAGTTTTTTCTAGTAGGCCAATGAATTGGCAAAAGGTAAAAAGACAGATGATATTATCCCTTTTTCAATGTTTAATCTAAACTATAATAAAACTGAAGAATCTGCGTGTCTGTACATTGATTTGTTTTTCAAAAAACTGATTGACGGTGATAAAGAGAGTGTAGCTGAACCACAGATTAATAAATAATTACTAGCTGAACATAAAAATACAAACTATGAAAAAAATTTCCGTCTGTCTGTCTGTGGCTCGAAACTACTATTGAACTACGAAAACAAACCAAACAAAAATTTTGATGAAAGTTATTTTTGTTCTATACTTACTCTCCTTTTCCAGAACGAAATGCTTTAGCTGTTTATATATGCAATACAAATTCTTTTTCATAATTCTAGACAAGGACAATCAAGAGGGTGACTCCGATGTGCTCCCGGGAATGGACAGCGTGTCCCGGATAGACACCATGGACACGGACGCATTCGACACTCAAAGGATGAGGAGGGACTTCTTGAGAAGGTAATGGGAACAAATTATCTTAAAATATGGTCTGTCTTACATAAATCCGGACAAAAGTTCATTGACCTCTTTCTTTTCTTGAAAGTTAAAAATAATGCAACGCCGAAATGTCTGGCAAGGTCACACGCTCACCCCGCCTTCTACTACGGTATTACAAATTACGTATTTTGCTATAATTTCATATATAATAGTTTTATCGTATCGTTAGAAAAAATATGCGCACTGCGTATGCAGGCGTCAATAACCTTTTGTCCTGATTAATATGAAACAAACCATAGCTTTCCGCCCCTAAGTGGGAATGAGGTATTTTCCCGCGGTAAAAAGTGGCATATGTGTTATTCTGATGTATAAGCTAGATTACTGTAAAGTTTAATTAAAATCGCTCCAGCCGTTTAGAAGTGAAGAAGTAACAAACATACACACTCACACACTCACACACTCACACACTCACACACTCACAATATTAGTGTGATAACACCTTCTTCTTGCATCTCCCATCACCATCACCATCACCATCACCATCACCATCACCATCACCATCTTCTTCGCCCATCGATGCTTCAACGTAAGCTCTAATATTGTCTCTCCTTTTTAGGAGTCTTTTTTCTAGAATGAAGTACGAGAGCATGATGAAAAAGATGAGCAAACTATAAGAAACCATACGAAAACCTCAAAACCTCAACCGACTTTTAACAAGATTCCAAGAATGTCAACTTTTACACATCGCCGTTGATGGTGCCAGCCACAGAATAAGGAATTTACTACTTAATAGCGCGGCTTTCCAATCTCTCTGGTGCAATCAGAGTTTAAATGCAGCCCGTAAATTAGATTGCGCCTGTTTTCTATGAGACAGGCTGTATATAAACTCACATGCGCCGATAATCTTCGAACATTATAGTAGAAACTAAATTAATCGTCATTTTAGCAATGCATTTAGTATTTAATACAAAGGTGACTTTGTTGTAGTTTTGTTAATGCAATATAGTGATAATATAGGTAGTTATAATAATTTAATATGAACCCCAAACAATTGATTTTGGAGAAAATATTGCGGTATTTCATGGCGACAACTTTATTTGGGTCGTCCATCGTAAAAATAATAATTTCCAATTAAGACCATAGTGTGGTCCATCAGCAAGAATTTTAAACAGGCAACACTTGCTCTAACACTATATTAGTGATGTAAATATCCAAAAGTTAAAAATATAATTCTTTGATATAAGTATTTGAAATTCCTTATATATGACTTTGATAATCTCACGCACTATGGACCCGTTGGGAGTCAAATTTTCTGTAAAATCTCTATTTTTATACTTCACATAAACTGATCCACACAAAAGCTATTTATATAAAATAAAAAAAAGGAATAAGTGTGAGTAGAAATTTCGAAAATTGTTCAGTTTCAGACAGCTTGTTCAGTTTTATAGGACGACTATAAATGACTGTATAGATTATTGTTATATTAAGTGTTAAGATCATAAAACAATGTGTAATTAATTTTGTATAATAAATGTGATTAATTTTATTACTTCATTGCCTTTAATTTCTCAGTCTCGTGTAACCTAAATATCTCATTTTGCATATACCATGGAAATCGATGGCGAATGCAAAAAGAAAATCGCGCTACGTGCAAAGATAATATTTTTGTCTCCTGACATAATATAAATACTCTAAAGTGAGAAAAACGATTTCATGGTGTGTCTCCCATTTCATCATAATAATAAAATTGATTAAAAAAAATATAATTAGTGGAAAAGATATTTATGAAATTGTGTAGGTAGATACCAAAAATAGAAGTACCTAAGAGTTTAATAGCATCATTTTATTATTCCCTAATATTTTTAAAATTCCCTGATGTTTTATTATGGCGGTTATTCTTATTATAACATAATTAAAAATACCCTTGATCCAAAAAGAGGAAATAAAAAAATACAAAATCAATTTGTAAAACTATATTTCGAATGAAAGTACTTACAATCTTTGACTAGAACAAAACATACTAAACTAATAATAATTACTTAAATGTAATATCTATTAATAAATCAAGTTAAAATTCTAACATGTTCAATATCAAACGCTTTTTGTAAAAGTATTTCAACTATTTCTAATTAAAATGTTAATTAAATGCGCATAGAAATAAAAAAAAATAAAAAATCAAAGAAATGAGCAAACAAGTACCTAAACAAAAAAAAACTATTTTCTTTAAATTGCTTATTCTGATCGAAACCAACATGATATAATTTAAAGTTTAATGAATAATAAACTTGAAAAACAATTCATGATTTATAATTTAATATCCTCGTCTCGTTACTAGTAAACAGAAACAGTTTATTAAATGCCTAAATAATTTTTAGTTTAGGGCTTTTATTTACTCATCAATGTAAAGAATGTCTAATGTAAAGTTATAAAGTTTACAGCGTTAAATACTACTTAGTGTGGAATATAAAGTAGTGCACCTAAATAATAAAAACTTATTACTGAAGAAAGGACGATCCTAATTCTAAATTTATAAACAACAATAGGAACTTAATAATAATGAAAGGACATCTCACACACGGCCACGTGACCCCTGCCTAGGCAGAGCCTGTACTATGGGTGTCGTGTCACACAGCTGATATACATACATATATAAATATACAACATCCAGACACAAGGCAAACACAAGTGCTCATCACACGAATGTTTGCCCTGGGCGGGATTCGAACCAAGACCCTGTGTTTCGAAGGCCGATCAACTGGGATAAGAGGCCGTCTAACTAAAACTCGAATATCCCATTTCACAAAACCAAACTTACAAAATAAAAACTTTTATTCGAGTCCTAGAATGAATCTTAAAAAGCTAATTTACAAAAAACTTATTATATATTTGTATTTTGTTGTCAATAATGTTAACGAAGCAGTAAAAAGTGCTGATATTTAATTCAAGTCTTTGTTTATATCGAGCTGTTTGCCATAATCTTTGTTTTAGCGGGCGCTGTTGAACTGACTTCAAAAATTAACTTTCCAAAACTTAAAAACTAAAAGGCAAATTTAAAACATTGTTTCCATACTTTATCTGAATCTTTTATCATTAAATTAGTCTGTTCGACTGCTACTGTAAGAACTTTTTTAAGTTAGATATTCCCATTTTTCTCCGTATAGACTAAGTTAAGCACCAAACTTCCTTGGCCATCTCCTCTATCATTTCTTGAAGAGCAAGAGCTTTCGCCAG
Source organism: Teleiodes luculella (assembly GCA_948473455.1). Taxonomy (NCBI): domain Eukaryota; kingdom Metazoa; phylum Arthropoda; class Insecta; order Lepidoptera; family Gelechiidae; genus Teleiodes; species Teleiodes luculella. The sequence goes on along the minus strand of OX419610.1, from coordinate 433,477 downwards.
GCGCCTTCTGAAGTCCTGGTAACAAGAAACATAAATTATTTAACTTAAATTAATTCTTTAAATTTAAGTATTTCACTAGGTATAATAACGAGCAAAATAACAATGGAATTCATTTGAAGTTACTTTGATTCGGCCGTTACTGTTTCTGTACGGATCTTATAGCTGCTGAGAAATATCAACCGTCTAATAGAACTCATGTGATGCAGCGATGTAGCTGATAATTGGTGAGCGATTCAGACCACCTCCATTACAGTTTAGAACCATAAAGCTGCAGTGCTGTATAATATCAACCGTCTAATAGAACTCACGTGATGCAGCGATGTAGCTGATAATTGGTGAGAGATCGAGACCGACCGGATCCGGCCATTACTGTTTGGGATCTTAAAGCTGCTGAGAAATATCAACCGTCTAATAGAACTCACGGGATACAGCACTGCATTGGTGAGGGATTTAGTACACTTCTATTAGGCACCCATTTCACGGGAGACAAAAGACAAAAGGCACGCAGTTATGAGCAAAAGTGAGCGCGGTGTGGTCTAACGCATAACTGCGTCCCATTCGTCTTCTGTCTTTTGACTACCGTGAAATACCCCTCTTACTGTTTAGATCCTAAAGCTGCTGTAAAATATGAACCGTCTAAACAAACTCACATGATGCAGCGCCGCAGCGGACGCCTGCGGCACCCTGGCAGCAAACATCTTCGGGGTCATGAGGCAAAGGGCTTTGCCGTTCATGGGGAACCTGTCAGGGTGGCCTCCTCGTCTGGACACCCACTTGGCTACTTCTGCACGGTCCCACACTCGAGGGTCTGGAAGAAGAACGGTGGTTTAGTTGGAGAGCCAGCCTTGATTTGAGCCATAGTCACTGGGCGGTCACTCCATACAGAAAACGCGTTTTGACAAGCTACTTCTTTTTGAATATCAACTACAAGTCAATGGCGCTAGGCGCTATGTAAAACACCCCCGAACACCACCGGCGAAGTCTCGCGGCGCCTGCGGGGTGCGGGGCATGGGCCGCTATATCGGGCGAGGAACTTATTTTGGCCCGGGGGGGTGAGTGTCCTTTCTGTACGGGCAAGTACTATTATTTTCTTCTGTGCCATAGTCTAAAAAAACATGGTCTTCTCCTCCCAATTTTTTTTTTAATTGACCTATGCTTGTACGACGGATAAAGCTTCACCGGACTTGTGGGGGAGCGGAAGACTCTACCCCAAAAAAGTAATATACCAACGCGTCTAGGGGCGGCTCAAGGGAGCCTCGGACCACGGCCTAGCGCGTTGATATTGTAAAACATCGTGAAGGAGACGACGCCTGAGGGGCTCCGTCTCTGATTATCAAAGCAAAGCTTAATAACTTCATTAGTTTTGACGTCGAAAAGTGATTTGCAAAATCTTACTTCGATAAAACGTTATGACTTTGACTTTTTTTGATTTTGTTCAACATTTGGAACTTCGGTACCAGGCTCGTACTCGTCATCATCATTTTTTAACCGCTTAATTGGTCGCTTGGAAAAAGGATCGCCTTACAAAGGTTCCAGGTTTGAATTCCGGGCACTAGTAAAATAAAATAAAATAATGAATAAAATTAAATTATTTAAGGGTTGCCTGGTAATAAACAAGGCCGCCTTTTGTAAACCCGTGTTGTTGTAATTATGTTTTGTTGTATTCTCTTGTGTACAATAATAGCTATTTATGCAACTGTTGCATAATGAGTGTTAAATACTAATTATGTACAGTTGCATACAATAGTTTATCTACACTCATACAACAAATTTAAATTAAAGACAAAATAAAGTAATCATTGTTTATTGTAATAATTATTGACATTTTGTATGGTACAATTATTAAAGGTTATATTTGCGGATGGAACCGATCCTTCTCGAGCATTTATAGTAGATGTAGATGGGATAGTGTGCTCAAATAGCAAGCATCTGCGTAAAAATTAAAAAAAAAAAAAACTTCATTTTGTTACAACTTTGCGATAACGAAATGAAATTTGTATGGATCCTTAGTCTCGGCTCCATCGAAAGGTATATCATTTGCTTAGCGTTTCTGATAAGTAAATGAAGGATTTACGACATGAGTGTAGATAAAGTATATTTTATTCTATTCTATTAAATACACATCACTTTGAGACCAGTTTGGTTAGGACATTGCAGGCTGAATCACCTGATTGTCCGAACACAAAGATGATTTCGTGCTTTTTACAATAAAATACAATACAATACAAATATGCTTTATTGACACCCAAGGAAAACACAGAAGAAATAAATACATTAAAAAGATACAGAAGTCAACAGGCGGCCTTATTGCTAAGGTAGCAATCTCTTCCAGGCAACCTTAGGGTAAGGAGAGTTAAAAAACAATAATTACAAATACATCAGAAAAAACACGGCTACCTTTTACCGCGTGAAAATTTATTTTTCCCACGGCTAAAGCTATTAGCGCGGGCGGAGCAGCGGGGCAAAAAGCAACAACATCACTACAATCATCACTACCACTCACTACATAGTATAAAACAAAGTCGCTTTTTCTGTCCCTATGTCCCTATGTATGCTTAAACTACGCAACGGATTTTGATGCGGTTTTTTTTAATAGATAGAGTAATTCAAGAGGAAGGTTTATATGTATAATATACTTGAAGATAACCCACAATAACCATTTTCCCGTGCGGAGCCGGGGCGGGTCGCTAGTAAATTTTAAAAGACATCTCCTTTCCTCACCTAATGGTAAGTCGTCTTCAATCTCCAAATGCCCAAGCCTCGCCGCGAGCGCAGGCGGCAGGGACGCGATGACGTCACTCCGGCACACCCCGCCCCTCACCCCCGCGCGCCCCTCTCGCGTTGCCGATGGCATTCTGTCCAATACACTCTGGAAACAAAACAATAGGGATGCTTTGGAGGGATTTCGAAAAATTTACATTTTGCGAAAGTGACATTGATTTTTTTGACACATATGAGCTGTTATGAGTTACGATGTTTAGACAGAAATATTTAATTTACCATGCCAGTATTTTGAAATCCCGTAAACGATGTTTATCCTAAAAATGTATAAAATATTACTAACAACGATTCGAGTGTAACCGAACAATTTTTCAAACAAAGAATACACAATAATCTAAATAACCGCGGGAAATTAAGTTCCGCCACTTCCGGTACCGGAGGAACTGGCACCGGATGCGGGATACTAAACAGACGGATTATGTGTATCCAGTCAGCGATGACCCACCGTCGCTAGTCAAATGTATGTAGCCAGGGTCCGTTGTCAACTGGTCTTTAATAGCGGCCATTCAGAGTTGACCCGCCGTCGCTACCCAGATGTATGTAGTCAGGGACCTTTGTTAAGTGGTCTTTACAGTAATGGTGTCCAGTCAACGTTGACCCGCCGTCACTAGTCAATATGTATTCAGTTAGAGATCTTTGTTAACTGGTCGTGTATGCCGGCCATTATGTCATGATTGGCTTTTGTGCAGATTTATTTCAATGTTTTTTTGTTGCCCTTTGAATTTGGTTGAAAGATTTTTTAGTAATTTTAAATTGAATCTACATTATTATACTTTGGTTATAGTAGTAAATACTATTAATATAATTATTGTTTATTATATCAGTGGTCGTGGTCGTCGGTGGCCGAGTGGTGAAGCACTCGCCTCACATTACAAAAGTTCCGGGTTCGAATCCCGGTTTTGAAACAAATATTACTTAGACTTTCTTTTTTATCGGTTAGTATGTTGCAGGTTTTGGCCGACATTAAACACAACACAGGCTATGAATTTCTTCGCAGGTGAGTGCAGATTTTTTCAGGTTGCTTTCCTTTATCCTAAGAGCATCAAAATTAAATAAGTTCGAAAATCTAAAACATAATTTTCTTACTTGTTAGTCCCGTCCCGAGACTTAAACCCGCGTCCCGAACGGAAGATACGACCTTAGCCACTGGGCCACTAACGACGCTCTTTACAAATCAACTATTGGAACACAAATACAACGCCCACTTCAGTATGTCGTGTCGTCTCACGCGATGTTGTCGCGTCATGGCGGAAATCCACCTACGCCGGAAATCGGTTTCCCGCGCTAGCGAATTAATCAAGATGGCCGCTTCCGGTGCCGCTCGTTTTCATGTTTTGAGAGGAAATCCGCGGAGTGTTTACTAACTGCTAGTTTTATGTATAGCCAGTACATGCGGTTGGACATTCGCACTACGAAATTCCCCTCTACCGCTACAGAATACGGGCGCTCTCAAGGTCAATAAGTCCAGCAGCCGCACTGTCTACTGTACTTACAGTCACGCGCTTATCCTATTCGTTAACAGCTCATATATGTCCCCACCGAGGGGCTCAAGCCTACCCTGATATCAGGGTGAATAGGCCTTAGTCGACCACGCTGGCCCAGTGCGGGTTGATCACGAACACACAACCTTTGAAGCTTTGCAGGTGTGTGCAGGTTTCCTCACGTTGTTTTCCTTTACCGTAAGAGCGTCGAATAAAAAAAAAACAAAAAAAAAATCTAAAGCACATTGGTACGTGCCTAGACTTGAACCCTCGAACTTCCAAATGAAAGTCATAAATTACATGAGCATTTTATAATAAATACTAAGTAACATCCAAATATTTTATATCTTTGCCGAACATTACATTACACCCGCCGGAACCACGTGCCCCGACCGGAAGGAAGCGCCATAATCTCCACTTCCGCTCGTTTGAAAAAGGAACACCTTTTTTATTTTTATTAATTCATCCGTTGGACCTTTGCGGTTGTCTGGAGGAAATGGCTTGCAGCTAATAAGGACGTATAATTAAGCGTTTGCTTTTGTACTGGCATCCTGTTTTGTCAATTATTACTGAATAAAATAAAAATTTCAGTGATGGGTTGTTTTATTTGAATTTTTCGCATTTATTTTCATTTCCTAATTTAACTTTGAAAGCTTAAAAACCTGTATTTGCAAGACCTTCGTTGCACAACTTTTCTTACTTCGCAAGTGTGTGCAGGTTTCCTCATGTTTTCCTTCACCGTAAGAGCGTCGAATAATAGCAACATGCAGCGGACACCCCCACTACGAAAATTGGCTTTTATAGTTACGGAATAACGGCGCTTTTATGGTCAGTGTCCAGCCGCGTGTGCTGGCTACTGTATTATGAATTCGAAAATCGAAAACACATTGGTAATGCCGAGGTTTGAACCCGCGAACTTTTTAATGGAAGTCAACGGCCCTAGCCACTTGACCACCGACGCAATTACGGTTTATATTAGGTACCTTCTTACTCGCGGATATTGCAGTTAGCCTATTGTTCCCGTGGGAATGTATCCCGCGGTTGTTGGAGTTGCCAACACAATGGCGGGAAACGGTAAACAATGCGAGGTTCCAAATAAAAAGAAAATGGTTTGAGAACTTTTATTAACTATTTACTTGCTTGCTTGCCTTGCTACTGACAAATCTATAATATAAAAATGAATCGCAAAATGTGTTGGTAAGCGCATAACTCAACAACGCCTGGACCAATTTTACCAATTCTTTTTTTTTAATGTTTGGTGAAGTCCAAGGATGGTTCTTATGGAGAGAAATTAAAAAAAAACTTCATTCCCACGGGAAAAATTACTAACGCGGGCGGAGTCGCGGGGCGGAAAGCTAGTTAGGAATATATATAAAAAAAATGAATGCATACCCTGTATATATACGAGACGGCTATGTTTATACGACGTAATCCTGATCAAGGCAACGCCGCCGATATGATATAAGCTTAAAGATGTGTAAAACTGCCCTTTACTCTAAAAGTTTCTTTGCCATGGCGCCTAAACTATATAATATATTACCCATTGAAATAAAATCTTGTGCCAATTTTTTCCAGTTCAAGAGCAAAGTATTTAAGTTTTTAATAGACAATACGTTTTACTCTATACAGGAATATCTTGATTAATGTAATTGAATGTGTTTATAATTGTATATTTTATTGTGTGACCAATTATTTGCATGTAAATTTATAATTGTTAAATCAATGCTTCGATAGTCTTATAATTGTTACAAGCCATGACTTAATTTATGTATACCTAAATAATTTGTACGCCATTAGGCAGATCACAGTGTACTATATAAATCTTTACTATCACCCTAAATAACCTGTGTATCACAAATAAATATATTTGAATTTGAATTTGAATTTGAATCGCAAAATGTGTTGGTAAGCGCAAAACTCAACAACGCCTGGACCAATTTTACCAATTATTTTTACTAAATTCAAATGTTCGTAGAAGTCCAAGGATGGTTCTTACGGAGAGGTTTTTTTTTAAATGCCTTATTCCTCCGGGAAAAAATTTAACGCGGCGGAAAGCTAGTATAATAAAATTGTCCAATTGGTAGTACCGTTTCAAATTGATGTGCGAGTTTGTATATATTTTGGAATTCGTCTAATAGGTAAATAGACTATAATAGAATTAAAAATGTATTTTATATGAACGAAAATAACGATATAGAAAACCATATAATATGTTAATATTATATACTATGTAAGTACCTATACTTGTTTTTTGAAGGTTAGGTATGTTATCGGTATCGATAACGTCGTTCACGTAGTGGCTAAAAGTAAACCATTTGACTTTCTATTGATGACTCTACCTACGGGTTCAAGATCCGCTTCGTATCAGGTTGTTTTCGATTTTATAAATTTTAATGAATTTCATCATGTTTTTTTTTTTAAAGGGTTGCCTGGTACAAATCGCTACATTAGCAATAAGGCCACCTTTTGTACACCTGTGTTGTTTTAATTATGTTTCGTTGTATTGTATTGTCTTGTGTGCAATAAAGTATATTCTATTAATTTTTTTTGTTGGTACCTGAAATATTCAATGGTGTAAAGTCAATCGAATTTTCTGAGCAAGCACCATAGATGGTGCCAAGTAAGCTTCAGCCCCTCGGAGGGGACATACCAAATTGTGTCCGTTATTATTAAAGTTAAATAATTGATTCAATAATAACCTATACTTCACAGATTTTTTACAAAACTCCAAAAAACATGTGAAAAATTAATTATGTACTATTTATTTATTACTACAAAATAATTTTTGAAATAAGTGATTTTATAGCTAAATATAATATACAAACTCATAAACCCATAAAAAACAAATAATAATGAATAACTCACCATTTAACTTTTCGAAATGTAAAAAATACTGCAATCCTTGACAGATGAAATTACAAAATCACTTAAAACTTCAACACGATACAATAAAAAATATTCAGTTAATGTCCTTTGAAAATTAAATAAAAATACCCAAAATCACTTTAAAATACATGAGACACGTCCGTCCTCATTCGCGTCTGGTCGCCGACTGACAGACACTGGATTTTTTTTGGCGCGCGTGCAATGATGACTGGCAGGCAGCACGTCACAATACTGGCAGGTTATTCACAAAATGCGGAAGTGTACTTCCGACCGAAATTCGAACACGATACTTAACCAATACGCTTTTATGATTGGTTGAGAAAAGCGGGTTTTTACGAGCAGCCGCCGTGGACAGGAAATTGTAGAAAAAGATAATAATATCTTCTGTTTGTAATAAATATTGATTTACCGAAAACTACACACGCGTGTAGTTGTATTTCTTTTTTTATTTATTTAGTAAACTTTTTATAGTTTAAGTGGACTGAAGGTATGTACCATTCTCGCTGTAAAAATAGCCTATACTATTTCCCGTGCAGATTCTGAAAAAATAACAATGTATCACGCCCGTGGACGGAAGATTTATAGATAATAATAAAATAAGATAAAGAATCCCGCCCAGGACAAACATTCGTGTGATGAGCACTTGTGTTTGCCTTGTGTCTGGGTGTTGTATATTTATAATTATATGTACCTATGCATATCAGCTGCCTAATACCCATAGTCCAGGCTCTGGCTAGTTTGACGTCAGATGGCCGTGTGTGAGATGTATAAGGATGTTATGTACCTACTGCCGTTAGTACTTATAACATCCTTGGAAATGTCCCACATATTTATTTATTTATTGTCCTCGCTGCAGTTTATTACAGGGTTCAAACCGACATTCCTTGACAGGAAACGGCAGGCTGACCATTACACCTCAAAGTATTTTCTAGTAACAAAAATATGAATACCGTGACCGACGGCAGTGGCCATAAAATTACAACAAATAACAATATCCGCTTAATTCTTTAACAAATACAAAAGACATTGTAACCATTCTTTGCTTAATTCCATAGGGAACAAAACCGGAAGTCCCAATCTCTCAAAACGCCGGAAAGGGATGTTTTTTTAACGGACAAAGGATCGCCGCTTGTACTGCCACACGGGCGGTTAAGCGCGGGTTGGTATTTCAATACCCCGTATTTTTTATTTGTTTGTCTAAGAAATAATTAAACTAGACGATTTTAGAGATTTTCTATACAAATTGCTTAAAATCACTCGTACACAACTTAGTCTGGGTCTGGGCAAGTCTGTGGCAATTTTAAACAAATATTGTGTAAAAAAACTAAGTATCGCAACATTGAACCAAAATGGTAAATGAAAAACTAAATGTCACATTTTCCTATTCCATTTCATTTTTCGCTTATCTCCTATAATGTCGCTTATCTCCAAAACTATAACTTATACATTTTAATAAAAGTACTGAAATCATGGAAAAACTTTAAGAAATCTAGATACCTACTAATTGTGCGCATGAATTACTACAAATACGCAATAGTATTATTAAAAAAAAAAAACACAACATTATCAGGATTACCGGCTTTTACAAATTTAAACTCAGAACAGGAAATAGTTAAATTTTACAACACCGCCAACTGCACGTCGCAGCTTCCGGCTCAGCTCGTTACAGCGACAAATGTCTAAATTATAATGGGTCTTACAATATTTTTATTACCCTTGGGTGATAATTTTCTGATTCCATCTTCATGCAGTTTTTTTTTTGGATTGACCTATGCTTGTGTCGAAAAGGTACGACCAATCAAGCTTCACCGGACTTGCGGGGGAGCGGAAGACTCTACCCCAAAAAAAAAGTCATATACCAACGCGTCTAGGGACGGCTCAAGGGAGCCTCGGAACACGGCCTAACCTCGGACCACGGCCTATCATGCAGTTGTTTTGTCGTGACAAATATAATACTTACTGAAATATGTTGGTTGTTCTAAATATAAAGAATACTTCTTTTTATTGACCTAATATTATGCTTGTGTCGAACAGGTACGACCAATCAAGCTTCACCGGACTTGCGGTGGAGCGAAAGGCTCTACCCCAGAGTAGTTCCTGTACCCTGAAGGGCTCCGTCTCTGATTATTAGTTATGATTTTGATTTCGGCCGCGCCCCCGCCGGTGGGTACGGGAATCGTTACGATGTTTTCCTTCACCGTAAGAGCGTCGAAAAAACGTACTCATAATAATGAATTCGAAAATCGAAAACACATTTGGTACGTGCCGAAGTTCGAACCCGCGAAATCTGAATATAAATCAACGGTTCTAGCCACTTGGCTGCCGACGCTCTCTAAAATAGTAATAATTTAACGTAAGACCCAGTATTCTTTATGCGTAGACGCACCGCAATCCACCATTGAGGGTAGCGCGCGGTCGTCACGTGGCGACGCAAAAAATGGCGGCTAAGGGAAGCGGAAACAGACCAACCGTAGGGTATAGGGTCCCATTACTACCCAATCAGTGTCACACCCTACTCAAGCAAGGCGTGGTGGCAAATATTATTAGGTAGTGCCATTATAATAATAATGTAGGTAATAATAAAACTGCGTAATTTTTTAAAATTTTCAGATTTGATATTTTACGTAATGCCAACTAACCGGCTAAGCGGATTGTGATAAAAAATACTATTCATAAATTACGCTTTTTGAAAGTTTTGTTGCCTGCGGAGTGCAGGTATCTTATTTAAAATAATATGTATCTTAGCATTAACAGCCCCCCCACACCAGCGTCTTTTGAGCGTCGATGTTCTGCGTCGCGCATACAATCATCCGCGTCCGTCTTTTGTTTCACTCGCCTTGCTGTATGTATGATTGTATGCGCAACGCTCTCGAAACACGCTAATGAAGGGGGTCGCTAAGCTTTAACCCGTAAAAGTAAGTAAACATTCAAACCTCTCTGCATTCTGCTTTCTTTTTCCATAGATATTTTGTCAGAGAAAATTCTGTCACAAATTGTCAACGTCAAATCAGTCAAATGCTTCGGTTAAATGCTTGTTTTGAAAAATATATAAGTAATTATTTTTAGAGTATATCCCTTTAAAAATGCTTCTAAACCCAATCAGATAATGTAATAGATACACGTGGGTAGCAGAATAAAAAACATGATTAAATTCAAAATCTTATGTGTATGAAAACAGTGTTAATTACTGTTTTATTTTGTTTGTTAACTCAGATTGCATGTTCCGCTGTTGATTTGGGTGATAACATTGAGGAAATAGCTTTACTTCAACAAGTAAGTAAAGAAATGGAAAGCAAAAAACAGAAAAATACTATTGTCGTTTAAATGATTCAGGGACCGCTTGCTTCCATAGTAAATCGTTTTGCTAAAACGGTTGTTGCTTGCTTATTGTTGGGTTTCGGGGTTAACCTACCCCACAAACCCTGGTGTCGGAATTCTTGAGCCGCCTTAGGCACGAGACAGACATGGCTCCTATAACGATTATATCCGTAGATAGTAACCGGGATCAACGGGTTTACGTGCCTTCATCTTTCTTTTCGGACAATCAGGTGATTCAGCCTGCAATGTCCTAACCAAACTGAGGAAAGTCTCACAAAGTGATATTTGTTTGACGGATCTCCACTGGGATTCGAACCCGGAACCTCCGTAACGTCAGGCGAGCTTTTGACTACTCGACCACGGAGGTTGGTAAATTCTGTTGTGAAGTTGACCAACCCGCACTGAATCAAGGTGGTCGGCTAAAGCCTATGCATCCTGATTTCAGGGTAGGCTCGAGCCCCTCGGTGGGGATATAACATAATGAGCTGTTAATGAACGTACCCACGTTAGCTACCCATAGCACAGGGTATCCTAGTTTGGGGGCTAGGCACACTTTTGTAAGATATTTATGTGTTCTAAATAAAAACCTTTTATTATATTACATATTTATTTTTGAACACTGTTTCAAGTAAACGTGCAAACGATTATCAACTTAATTTGCAGCCAAGAGCTCACCCATTCCAAACAGTGCGAAAGCAAATTAGACAATCAAAGCGGCAAAAACACCACGTTCGGAGTTCTCCTGACATAGGCACTTAGGAAACTACAAACAATTTTTTGTTAAAAATTGGTTTTTGAAATAAACATTTTGTAGGTATTTTGTCATCATCATCTCAGCCGAAAAACGTCCACTGCTGGACAAAGGCCTCCCCCAAGGATCTCCACAATGATCGGTCCTGCGCTGCCCGCATCCAGCAGCTTCCCGCGTCCACCTCGTGGGGGGCCTGCCCACACTACGTCTTCCGGCGCGCGGTCGCCATTCAAGAACCTTTCTGCCCCAACGGCCGTCGGTTCTACGCGCAATGTGCTCAGCCCATTGCCACTTAAGTTTAGCGATTCTTCGGGCTATGTCGGTAACTCTGGTTCGCCTGCGGATCTCATCATTCCTGATTCGATCACGCAAGGAAATTCCAAGCATAGCCCTCTCCATCGCTCTTTGGGTGACCTGACCACAAAGTCAGGTATTTTGTATTGTATTACAATTTTGTAATTATTGTATAGTTGTTTTTGCTGCTGCTTTTCGACCATAATTCATACTAATATTATAAAGAGGAAAGGTTTGATTTTTTGTTCGTTTGTTTAAATTGAATAGGGTCCGAAACTTTTGGACGGATTTGAAAAAAACTTTCACCATTAGAAAGCTACATTCACCCTGAGTGACATTGGCTACCTTTTACTGTGGGAAAATGCCTCATTCCCACGGAAAAAACGGTTAACGCGGGCGCAAAAAAATTTAATCGTTTGCACGTTTATTTCAAACAGTATTTAGTGGTAGTGATTATTTTTGTTCTTAGATTGAATCATCAACGTCTAAAGATGTATTGTCATGGACGCCTGATCAAGTGGCCAGTAAGTTGCGTCTGGGCAGTGAGGAAATCGTCTTCCGAGTGAGGAAAGGAGAAGAGGCGGAAGAAAAGCAGTTTCCATATCAAATCTCATTTAGGTAAGAGCATGATCTATCGCTGTGTGGTCGCGGCCTTATTTATTTATTTAGGACAACCTGTGGTGGAACAACCAAGCTAACAATTATTATAGGAAGACACTATGAATGAAATAATTGCACTACTTGTATGAGCCACAGTCTGCAACACAAAAGATTATCAAAAAATGTCTCATGGACACACTTAAATGGATAATAAGCATATATAATGAGAAAAGATTCACTTTGCTTATTGGTTTTAGTTTGAGCTCCTGTGTCTTGCATATACTCTTATTATTTACACCACACACAACAGCATGTAAAAATAATAAAAATGTTTTTGTGTTTGTTATTTAGAGGTGTGTATAACAGACTGGCGTCATTCGAGCGTCTTTCCAACGTCGTCGCGACGCCAGCGACTGCGATCCTCAACCTTTTTTCGAATCCGAGAAAATTGTCTTTGGGAAAGAGGTTCAAAACCGTTGACTGGAGCATGTCTCCGTATTTTTAAAACAGTTACTGTGTTAAATCCAAAAACAGCATAGCAATATTATTTCCCCATAGTTGCGTTGATATGTCTATCTTATTGTAATTCTTGTTTTTCATACAAGTCTCTCAATTCCAGGAGGCAACAGGGGAACTCCCACTGGTTCGTCAACTTCTGCGGCGGCGCGCTCGTCAGCGATAAAGTGATTTTGACAGCTGCTCACTGCTTCCGAGACCCCAAAGCGTGTGACTCGTGCTGCATGAGCGGTCTGTTCCATTCTTTCTTTAATCTTCTTCTTCTTTGCGAATCGATGACAAATCGAACTACAGTGTAAACTCTATATAACGACACTGAAGGGACTGTGCATTTTATGGCGTTATAGAGAGTTGTCGTTAAATGGAGAGAAGAAAAATCAGAATTAGAAAAAGAAAAAGTTTATTTTTTCATATCTTGCGATATTGAGAATAATGTTAAGGTATAGATAATCAATGACTCCTGAGTATTAGCACGGTCAAAAACAGTCTACACGTGCAAGCAATCCCAATTTGTAAACAAAAGAAGAATTTCTTAGAAAGTTCGGTATGCATGATGCCGACAGTCAAGTTTATTGCGAGCTAGGATAACAAAGCAACAAAAGAACCTACACAGCTGCGCAGTTTTTACTAATTTTTTATTACTCAATTGTTGTTATTGAGATTGGGTGTGATGCTATGTAGAGTGTATCATTGTATGGTAGACAAGCTAAACCAACCAAAGTCAATTGATTTCGATGCTTTAGAGAGTTTGTCGTTAAATCGAGTGACGTTACATGGAGTTTACACTGTATATGTTCGCGGTCCAGAATCTAGCTATCTGCACTGCACCGTCCGTGGCGTCCATCAGGTCCTGCTGAGAACAGGTGACAGGACAGGCAGGACAGGACACCAAGTGGGCCATGGACTGAACTGCTGCTCCGCACATACACTCCAAGTTTGGATCATTAGAGAGTCCCCACCTGAACATGTTTTCTTTGCTTCGGCCAACCTGGGTCCGGAGTCTGTTTAAAGTCTTCCAGATTGGCAACGGAAGTCGGTGTCCGGCCGGGAGACTCTCAGAGAGCGGTACAAAAGGATCCGGAAGCGATGTACGAGCACGCCACATGTTGCATCTTTCTTTAATGGGCGATGATTTGACAGCTGGTATTAGGATGTTTTTGAAAGAAAGAAAGAAAAATGTATTTGTACAAATATGGTGAACTAATTACAATTTTGATTTTGGCCGCGCCCTCGCCGGCGGGTACCGGCCTAGTTAATTGAAGAGTAATTATTACCAGAAGGGTATTCACTACCAGAATGCCATTCTGTAAGGTATAACCTGAATGCATTGGCTGCTTTAACTGTATCTGAGATTTCATCGTCTGGCTCGGAAAGGATTGTGTTTAGGACGGCGTTTGCTAGCTTATCGTCTGGGTTTCGAGGTTAACCTACAAACCCATGTATCGGAATTATAGAACCGCCTTAGGCTTACAACATGGCTCCTATAACGACTACATCCGTAGATAGTAACCGGGACCACGTGCCTTCCGAAGTACGGAATCATCTTTCTTTTCGGACAATCAGGTGATTCCGCCTGCAATGTCACTTTCCCTTGGTTCTAACTAAAGTGATATTTGTTCGACGAGTTCCCATCGGGATTGGAACCCGGAACCTCCGTAACGTCAGGCGAGCTTTTAACCACTCGACCACGGAGGCTGCAGACCGCGGTGATACCGCGTGGTAGAGTACGGGAAAAAGCGCGTACACTTCACCACATGCGTAGGATGAAGGTAAAAGAGCGTGTCTATTATGTCTTAACTCTGTTACACCCGCTGCTCGCCATATTCTGGGCGAGCCTGCGAGTGCTAACTTGATTAAAGATGAGGTAAACGTCGAGGAGCTAGGAGCTTCTGCTTGAGCGGAACTAAGAATGAAACTGCAATTTTCACTAGCAGTTTTTTTTTTTTTTTTTTTTAATTTATTTGGTTTTCCAAACAGATACACAATACAATTTACATTAAGCTTACAAGCTAATCAAAGTGCACCCAACACCGGGAACCACAGAGTACTAACAAAAAATGTGGTAGTTTTTACAGTAGCTAGATGTACTACATGAAGTTTACTAGTATATAAAAAAAATAAAAATAATGTAGGTACTTATGTTACAAAGTAAGATTAGCATAATCTGCCTAAAGATCTTTTTGTTTATTTTACTACTATATTTATAAATAGAAAGAACAAGTAAAATATCTTAGGACTAAGGACTAAGATATTTTACTCTCAGTCTTACACTGGTTTACTCACTTAAGTACAGAGTTTATTAAATTTATTAATAAAACTTGAGACAATGGCAAAATTCGTTGAGGCCTTGAGAAAAGGTGAAGTATTAATGAATGAAAATGACACAATATGAATGACGAAT
Source organism: Teleiodes luculella (assembly GCA_948473455.1). Lineage (NCBI taxonomy): Eukaryota > Metazoa > Arthropoda > Insecta > Lepidoptera > Gelechiidae > Teleiodes > Teleiodes luculella. The sequence continues at coordinate 418,449 of OX419610.1, read as the reverse complement.
GAATTTCAAAATTAAATATTCAAATTTAGACGAAAAAGAAATGGTAAATGTGATGAGAATGAGGTGGCAACGAGGTGGCATGCAAGGCGCCTTTGAGGTAAAGTCTTCCGCTCCCCCGCAAGTCCAGTGAAGCTTGATCCGTCGTACTTTTTCGACTCAAGCATAGGTCAATTAAAAAAAAATGCAAGGCAAGGGACCTTGTTACAACCCTTTATAAAGCAAAACAACTTTAAAAAATGCATTTGTTTTCGACTTTATGTTGAGGGTATAAGGTTGAAATAAGGTGGCAATATAGTGGCCACTGCCTTGTAAAGGTTTTAACCGGTTGTGTGATTTCACAGGTGTATTGGAGACGGACAGGCTGTTCCATATCTACGCAGTGGCTGGCTCGTTGTACAGTCTATCTCATTTCCACGGAAACAACGACACAGCTGAGTTCGGCCAGTGGCGCAGCCTCAAGTCTGGGTATTACCCCAAAAACTTCAAATACCCTGACAACGACATCGCTGTTTTGTTCACGAATAGGAATTTCGTGTAAGTCTATTAAGATTCCATATTAAAAAATTAAAACTTATATGGTCTGTAAGTTCTAAAGTCATAATTTTCTTTTTTTTAAAAGCACATAATGACGTCAGATCTTGTTCAATAATTTAAAGAGGCGATGCTGTACTAATCCTTACTCCACGATTACCAAGTTTGTTTGCAGCCAAAAGCGCACCCATTCCAAACAGTGCGAAAGAAAATTAGACAATCAAAGCGGCTAAAATACCTTTGTATCGCAAAGTTATTTTTGCTGCCTCTCTACTATCACAATGTATTATAAAAAGAATACAACAAGGCAAAGAAATTTGTAATCGTCGTACGCATCCACACTTGAGACGCGGATGAGTATGAACAGAACTGGCAAAGTCGCGCAAATTTTGATGGAAAGTGGCTGTGACAGGCTTTAGGATAGACAAACACGGGTGAACTTATATTATAAGGCTGCGTTTCCACCAGCGATGAACAAAGATGCACTCGTTCACTGAGAGCATTGACTCATCATCATCACCGCATCCTGAAATCCTTGGTTAGGGACATAGGGCTGGCAGCATATTGCTCCATCCATCTCGACCGATTCTGCGCTGCAACCTCTAACTCCAGCTGCCATGTCGTTATCGGTTGATCTCGCTTCATTCATCCCGTGATTGGGACATTCCAAGAGATCATTGACTAACTGTATTATAGGTTATTGCTTTTCCAACAGATGTCGTCTGTTAGCGTATCTACTAAGTATATATTTTTAATCTTAGCGAAAAATAAAAATCATTGAGCTTGGGCAAGGACTTGAACCCTCATCTCTTTGGCTATCCGGGCGGTACTGTGAGCTGCGTGCACTCTAAAGCACTAGTAAAGTAGAAGCGTTATATAATTTCGTTGGGCTTGTACGGAGACTTGGTGGTACAATTGGTAGTACGCCTGTACGGCCCTATCCGGGCCAAGAAGATGTGGGTTCAAGTCCCTGCCCAAGCTCAATGATTTTCATTTATCGCTACAATTAAAAAGATATAGCTGTGTTATATTGTAAAATCTGGTGTATTTTTTTAGTTTCACGGATTATGTGAAGGCTATACCAATGGCTTCTGTCCAGAAGGAGTACAACAGGAGAGACTGCTTACTGTCGGGTTACGGGAAGACTCCTGAGGGAGTGGTGAGTCTTTTATGCTTATCATCATAACATCACATTAGCCCGTAGCAGTCCACTGCTGGACATAGGCCTCCCCAAGTGTGCGCCACAATACACGATCCTCCGCTGCTCTCATCCAGCCACCGCCAGTCACCTTTTTCAGGTCGTCGGTCCATCTTATACTTATGCTTGCTTTAATGCTTGTACTGAGATCAATTTTGCTTGTTTTATCCCTCGTATGCAAGATATTATCAAGGCCAGTTCACATTATTTCAGTTTTTCTACTAGAATAATGTAGATGGGCACTGGAATGCCAGTAATCAATTCAGTACAGTAACTGGATTGTCAGTCTTCTTTACAATCCAGCGCCAGTATTTCAGTGTGTCTGGAATTATGTAGACGGTCAATCCAGTGCCATTACAGTACAGAAAGTATAATAGAAAAAAACGTTGGTCGTTTTACAGGTTTCAGACTGCATTAAAATATGTAGACGACCAAGCCAAGTAGGTTTGTTCCAGTCCAGCACTATGAGGCTGGAGAGTATCAGAGTAGTCAGGAAGTTCCACATGGTGGGGGAACAACAATGAATTATGTACTAATAAAAAAATAATGGGTCCATAAGATTCAGGTCATCAGAGACATACCACGGAACATACACGGAACAACACACACACTACACATAAATAGAATTGATTTTCTTTTTATTAATCTATTGGCTGGCACACATAACCGGCTTGCAACAGAACTATAACTGTCTGACTTAATTGTTTTTTTTTTTTGTAATCACTGACACCTAAAATACAGGATTCTTCCTAGTTTAGGTGCCAGCGAACCTATCTGTGTATCAACCCCTTATTGGAAGTAAATAAACATTATAATTATTATTAATGTTTATTTACTTTTTATTACAGAACCAGAAAATATTGATGTATGCAAAATTGCGGGTGCTGAATTCGGAGTTATGTAACAAGCTCCACAATAGGAAGATGCCTAACAACGTGTGTACCGCCGACGCATACATCGGGATCACCAAAGGAGACGCTGGTACAGTACAAACTAAAACTACTGACATTACATGTAAGGGCCTAGCCACAGTTTCTCCAAAGCGAGGTGTGACTTTACCGCTCTTTAGACGCGATGCTGCATACGCATTTCAAAAGATTTTCTACATTAAAATTCTGATATATTCTCGTGCATTCAGCTACTGGGGCTGCTCTGATGTTATCTCTTGTAATTGCAGGAGGACCTCTGGCCTGCAAGAAGACAGGAGATCCGAACGAAGACGGCAACTTAGGCGTGCTCATTGGAATAGCCGTCACGGCTGACACGAAAGTGGCGAAAGAAGGAAGTCTATTCACACGAGTGTCATCGTTCAACGCCAAAGATAAAGATTTCATTAGAAAGAGTATAAAAACCGGTGATGGATCTCAACTCGCTGTATCATTCGTTGCTACGAGCATCCCTTTTTTCATACTAATTTATACATTGGCACAGAATCTTTAATATCATGTAACTACGTGGGTAATTATTCCTTCTAACTTTAGTGAGCCCGTCCAGGTCTGTCTTCTTCTAAGACTGATAGTTGGGCAGATTTTTCCTATACTCTTATGAACTTATCAAAAAAGAATAGCAGAATGTCAAATTCCAAAACAATGAAACAATCGAAAACTTTACATCAGGGATCACAGTTATTGCTGGTTGCATCCATTCTGCTGCTCATTTATACCAAAACAAGTACCATATCAACAACAACTTGGCTCGGTCTGAGAATCACACAGCTTGGTAATCATTATGTTTAAAATTCGTCAAGGATCTATTTTCTAAATCGACATTAACATGCAGAATGAGGAAAGAACTATCAGAGCTAATCTTTAATACAAACATCAAGGGTGACCTTTGAGTATTAAACTAGATGACACCCTCGAATTCTAAATCATGAAAGTAAAATTTTCATAAAACAAATAAACATTAAAGTTATTTTATTCCTTTTGTTTAGTCAGCGTCCCAAAATTTGGATAGAATTAATGAAACAACCAACCCATGTACTCACTCACCGTATAAAATATATATTATAGAAAATAAATTATGTTTTTTTAAAGAAAAATAAGTTGCTTTCGTCTGGAATTTAATCAAGTTTTAATACCAATCGTTATAAATGTATCTTATTCTGTTGTTAATCTTGTATTGTTTTTGTTCTATTGTTGTTGTTTCTTTTGTACCTATATAAGTTTAATAGTGATGTACAAATTAGTTAATAGAGTAATTAAATTGTTGAAAAGATTAGTCTGTTTATTTTTTAATTTAACTTCTTTGAACAAAATATTCTATAGGTAAAAAATGGAAAACAAGGTACTTAAGGTGGCACAAATAAATCCCTAACACGACAGTAACTTAATAAAATACAATCTAAATAACGATAATACTAGGTACTTATATTTTCTCACATTTGCAATCGATTTTTTATTGACCGTGTCGAAATGGTACGATACGACCAATCAAGCTAATATTCCTTGATTTCATGCACAGACATTTCATTTCTGTGGTTTCCTGTAATATTGTTTTATCTCTTTTTTCTTTAGCATGCGTAGTAATGACACGAGGATAATGTTAAAATCGGATTTCGCCCTATCGAGAGTATTGTTTTTCAATTGCATATAATTATTAAATTAATAAAGTTTATTAAATTATAAAATTAATAATAAAGTTATAATAACAAACTATCGATACTATCGATTGTTTGCTTTATTGTTTGTATCAATAGCTATCGATAGTGTTAATAATTTTATTTATTTTATTTTATTTTATTTTTATTTTATTTATAAAGATCACCAACAGAGTATACAACAATACATTAAAATTATAAGACAATTACAAAATACAGCTAATTGCTACTCCAATTATATAATAACAGCATGCAAACAGTGAAAACAATTTAGTTACAATAATAATCAAAGTTTTCTGTAGTGCCCAGCTAGCTATTCCCGTACTCAAACAATGTTTATTGTCACATCTGGGTGATTTACACTACACAGCTTTTACACCCTTTAATAAACTAAGAACTAAGATTAGTAACTTAGCATTGTATTGTATTTTATTTTATTGTATTTTTTAGTATTGTTTTCCTTTATTTTGGTTTGATTAAAACTAAACCGGGTACGGTATTATATACTCTTTGATTAAAACCTACTTATATTATCGATAGTAATTATTACAGTAAAAAAAAATTTGGGAGATTTTTTTTGCGGCAACACTTGATTAGAGCATAGAGAGCATGGTCCAAGAAAACAAGGTCTTGCAAATAGACCACGTGACTGACACAAGCCTACGTCATTTTGCGCTGTTCATCCTTGTTTATTACATTTCGACAAGGATGAATAGGCAAAATGACGTAGAAATGACGTAGGGTTGTGTCAGTCACGTGGTCTAATTGCAAGACCTTGTCATTATTTTTTCTCTTTGGACCTTGTTTTCTTGGATCATGATTATTAGGTTGAAAAATGCTTAGATGTGTCAAATTATGGCGTATAATAAACAGATATCCAACACAGAAATGATGTAAGATCAAATAAAATATTGGCATGGCTGTTTTTGCATAAATTTGGCGAAGTAATCTAAATTCTTATGTGTGCAAAGCTATCTGAGATTTTTGTTATACTTTGTTGTGTATCGTTTCATTATTCCCTGTCCCCAGCCCGATGGGATACAAAAAAAAACGTAAGTTGCAAGTAATTTATCTTCTATCTATCGATATGTGAAAACAACCTATAGAAGGACAAAACAGGAGCGAGCTGGTATAAAAACTGGGGTGGGTTTCGAAATGCGCATTTTAGGTGGGGGTTTTTTCTGAGGGGTGGGGGGGGGGTGGGGGGGGAGGGGTACCCCCTCTCCCCTCCCCCAAGCTCGGAGATAAGTAGTTTCCCCAAAATAAAAATAAAAATTGGGTAGGAGAAAAGACAGCAGGGGGAAATCCACCCTCCCCAGTCTTCCTGCCTTAATGTCGGAGTGCCCCGAAGTAGATTTTGATCCACTTTTCTTTCTGGGTGGCAACAAAAAAAAAAAACTAACACCCCGAAGGCTAAGGCGGTCTCTTGCTCGCTGCGCTCGCTCCATTCCCGCCTTAGCCTTCGGAACCTAAAAAAAAACTGCATCTCCTCGGGGGGAGGGGGGTGTCATATGAAAGGGGAAACCAACCCCTATCAAAAACACCCCTCTTCAACCCCTAAATCAAAATGCGTAATTCGATACCCAACCCTAAAAACTCTGTGACAGACAGACGGACAGACACACGCACGAGTAATCCAGAAAAAAAGCCTAACCCCCTGGTCACAGCTTTGCGCGGCGGCGGTGACCGCGACCAGCGAAGAACGATGGAAACAAACGTAGGCAATTTGTATAAATTTGTCCACAGCTAGTCGCGGCAGCGGCGGCGGCGGCGGCGGCGGCGGCGAGACGAGCATCGAGTGAATAGCGAAGGGGGTGGGAGGGGCGCGCGGCGCCGGTGGGTGTATGCGGCATCGCGTCTACAGGCCGTCCGCTATAGATGACCTCCGCCTGCCATAGTAGTACTTTGGCGGCGGGGGGCAACTTACGATGAGCGGTCTGTAAAGCGAATACGCGGCGAGCTGTGGCCTACCATCGCGCCTCCGGTCGCCGCCGCCGCCGCGCGAACTGCGAATAGACCGGAGGCGCGTACGGCGGTGCGATGGTAGGCCACAGCTCGCAGCGAATTCGCTCTACAGACTGTTCACCGTAAGTGCCCCCGATCATCATCATCAGGACAGGGCATCATAGTGGACGGCCTATAGGCGCGATGCCGCATACACCCACCGCCACCGCCGCCGCACGCCCCTCCCACCCCCTTCGTTATTCGTTCGATGCTCGTCTCGCCACCGCTGCTGCCGCCGACGCCGCTGCCGCCGCCACTGCTGTTGCGACTAGCTGTGGTCTGCTTTATACAATTTCCTAAATTTTTTTCCATCGCTGTTCGCGCCGCTCGCCGCTGCCGCCGCTGCCGCAGGTAGCTGTGGCCAGAGGGTAAGGAGACTTGACCTGGGCCTCTGCTTCTATTAACTATATTACACACACACACATCACACATCCACACACACACACACACCACACATCCACACGCACACATCTGCATTGGGCCCCTTCCCCACTGGTGAACAGGGAATTGATACCTGAAGAATAAATATTGCCAGAAGGGCATTCTTTAAGACGTAACCTGAATTATTTTGCTGCTTTAACCGCATCGCTCGAAAAGGATATAATAATTCAGGACGACGCGGCGGCGTGTGGCAGCGAAACCGCATGGTAAGTTCACTTTCGAGCAAATCTGCAAGCGTTGATAACACATTGCTCGTCACGATGCGACGTCATAACCAATTTTTGTAATGATCGGCTCATCGTCTACAATGCTCATTCATTCATTTCATTACACACGAATGTGTTCAGTGAGGACGTATCTTTTGGGTTTACTTTTCATTGTTACCCTTTCAATATCACCAGCCGCGCTTCGCCAAGTGTGCGCGAGCCCTTCGGCATTCGTTTTGTTTATGAGTCACAAGGTGCTACGCTGTTTTTGGCCACCACAACCTAGGGCCTGGCCACAGCTTCGCGCGACGCGCGGCGCGACCGGCAACCAGCAGCGGAATGTTGCCAGTGACCGATAGTCAAAATTAACATGAAAGAACTTTTTTTTTTCATTTCTAAAAATCTGCTAGCAAAATGTACCACCGTTTAGAAATTGATTTAAAGGCGTGAAATTACCCAACTTTTGCAAAAAAAGTTCATTTGTCATGCAAAAAGTAACGTTTAACTTGTTTTACTTAGAAAACGACTTCTACACAGTAATGTAGCATAAATAAGATTTACAATACGTTAAAGTAACGTTTTGAGTCATGTTACGCGGAAGTGCTCGAAAATAACGTAAAATGTTACAATACTAACGTTCTGGCAAGTTTCGCGCCGCAGGTCGCGCCGCCGCCGCCGCCGCCGCGCGAAGCTGTGGCCTGGGGGTTAGGCGGCGTATCTTTTACATGCAAACGAATGTTCTTGTGTTTGCAAGATGTACTAAGAGGTGTTAGGCCGCCTTTTGACTCTTCTGTTTTGTTCTGTATTGTTTCCTGTATGCTGTGTCTTTTGTCAATAAAGAATATTGTATTGTATTGTATTGTGTTCCAACGATCTGATGAGGGTCTTGGTTTGCCGCTGGATGCGGGCAGCGTAGTACCGATCGTTGTTGAGATATTTGGGGGAGACCTCTGTCCAGCAGTGGACGTCTACATGCTCAAATGACGATGATGATGACTATGAAGTGTTAATAATACTTTCACAGAACAATTTGGCAGAAAATTCAGCAGAAGAGGTGAAACGTGTAACCATAAACGGAAAGGAGGTGGTCTTCAGAGTTATACGAGGACAAGAAGCTTCAAAAGGGGAATTCCCATACATAGTATCTTTCAGGTGAACTAGTTAGATAGTTACATAATTATTAATTCAAAGTTTGGGATATTTGTACAGCGTCACGCTTTAACCACTGGACGGTTATAAGTGACTGTATGTACCTATATGGTTTGTTATAACTTTTGAACGTTATTAAAATGAAAATATTCCAATCGTTGTTATATAAAATGCGCCCTCAGTAGCTACCTGTAACCTTCACCATCTGGGATAGCCCAGCGCAGGGTCTGGGCAGCACAGAACCAATTGTTACGGAAAGGTCTCCTAAATTATTAACTTAGGAGACCTTTTTCTAATAATGTTTTTCGGGTGAAATTAATAATAAAGATGATTTTTTGTAACTATAACAAAGAATTTCTTCGGCGAGTTCTTATCTAAAGAAGACCACACATATGCCGCACATTTTGCTTTGCTACACTCACCACTATGTTACTTCAAATGGCTTTTTTAAGTGATTTAAAATTTCCCACCTTTAAAAACAAACTATGTAAATTAATTTCATTATTTATACATTATTTATTTAACAGAAGACAACATTACAAACAGTAAGAAAAAATTAAAATGATGCAATGGTTGCCCACCGAAGCACGAGGTCACAGGTTCGAATCCCGATCTGGACAAACATTCATGTTCACTTCTATTTGCCATGCGACTAAGGCCTATTCACCCTGATTTTAGGGTAGACTCGAGCCCCTCGGTGGGACGATAATACACTCGAGAGCAAAGAATCCGGGTCACTTAGAAAAACCTATAAATCTCGAAAACTAAGAATGCTAGCTTAATGAAATACATTGTGTTTAGTAGACAATTTAATACTCCTTAAATGAAAGTAATAAAATTTATAAGTCACTACATTTTTATTTATTAAAAACGAAACAAAGTAAAAAAGCTGCTGATCTCGCCTTTAAACAAAAATAGTAAACATGACATTTTTGTACAACAATATGATTTTCTTGGATTTTAATACTTTTTGTTGCCTCCTCATGCTTCCTTTTCTGCGTTTACGCGGTTTGGCATGCTGTACACCAAGTTCCTTATACGATTTTGCGAAATATTCTCCCATCCCTCTGTGATAACAATCTTGAGCTCACGGAGCATGATTGGGGGAGGGTTTCGTTGTTTTACGCATCTCCCCAGCTCGTCGCAAGCATGCTCGATCGGGTTGATATCCGGGCTGCGTGCTGGCCACTTCATACGAGCAATGTTCATCTCTTGTAGGTAGTCATTCACAATCAAACCTGTATGAGGTCGGGCATTGTCATAAATAAAAATAGCATCTTCACCCAAATTGACCATAAATGGTCCAATGTGTTCATTAAGGATTTCGTCCACATAAATTACGCTAGTTAAAGAACCGTTTTCTATGAATACCAGTTCTGTGCGACTCTCAGATGAAATTCCGGCCCACGCATGTACAGACCTACCACCGTAGCCTACTTTTTATTTTATGCACGCTTGCTTGAATCTTTTCCCTGGTCTTTTATATACTCTGTGTCTTCCATCGTGCTTGTAGAGCATACATTTTGATTCGTCGTAGAACATAACTTACGACCAATCTTCAATTTTCCAATTTAAATGGTTCTGGGTATATCTTAGTCTTGAAGTACGATGACCACGCTTTAGTTTAGGGCCATTTGCAGGTCTAAGTGGCTTCAGGTTAGCTTCAGAAAGTCGTCATCTTACTGTCCATGCGCTTAGGTTACTTCCTCCGAGGCGTTGAAACTGATTTGTAAGTTCAGTTCCTGTGAGAAAGCGATTACGAAGCATGGTGTTCACCAAGTATCGATCTTCTCGTGCTGTGGTACACCCAGTTCTGCCTGTACCTGGTATACGTAGGTTAGAGCCAGTGTCCACGTAACGTAGGAGAACTCTTTGTACTGTTGACAGTGACACACCGAGAGTCCTGGCTGTATCGCGCTGACTGCGGCCGGTTTCCAGCATTGTTAGGATTCTGGCGCATTCTTCAGGTGTAAGCGACATGATTACAGGTTAAATAATAAATATTTAACACTATCAATATGGTTTATATACCAACTTAAATTACAAAATAGAAACAATAGTAAAAACTAATGTAGTAATTTCATAGTTCTATCTTCGAAAGTCTCCTTTTTTCAAATTTGATATTTTTATGACAGCCAAAATTTAAGGATCATTTAATTAATACCCTAATTTAAGGAGTATTTAATTGTCTACTAAACACAACTTATTTCATTAAGCTAGCATTCTTAGTTTCCGAGATTTATAGGTTTTTCTAAGTGACCCGGATTCTTTGCTCTCGAGTGTATATCAGCTGTTAACTATAATACCTATGTATATCAGCTGACACCCATATACAGGCTCTGCCTAGATTCGCGTCAGATGGCCGTGTGTGAGATGTCCCATCATACGAGTATTATAATTACGTATATATTCCTCAGGAAGCAAGCCGGCAAATCGCAATTTTTCGCAAACTTCTGTGGCGCAACGATCATCTCTCCGAATGAGCTCCTGTCTGCTGCACATTGTTTCCGGAAGTCCAACAAGCTGACGGACTCATGCTGTCGCCACTCAGGTCTCTACTACTTCTTCCTTCATCATTTCTGCCTTTAGACGTCCACTGACTGCTGGACCATAGATCTTCAAGACGATCGGTTCTGCGCTGTCCACAACCAGTGGCAAACCAAGACAGTCACCAGATGGTCGGTCTACCTTGTGGGTCACTTTTTGTAAAAAAAATCTGTATAACGTGCTTAAGGCGAGGTATTCCCGCGAAAATTTGGCAAGCGCCAGATTGCGACTGACGGGGTAGCGGGCGGCGCGGAACGAGCAATCCAGCGCGGCGAAACACAGTTTTCATCGGTTTTTAATTGATTAAAAAAAAGGGGGATGTTTATTTAAAGTTAAAAACCTTAGTGCGTGGAAAATCTAGGAAATTTAAAGAGGAATATTATTATATATTTTTGGGTAACAAAAGATCGTAATTATTAAATTGGTACACCTTGAAAGGTTTTATTACGTGTTGTGTTCGTGATACATTTTCTATCGAGGAAAGTATATGTAATCGTGTATCACATACGTGGAAGATCTAGACAGAGGTTCGAACTATAATATGATTTTTTTTTGGAATTTTTAAACGATATTTCAAACTTCTACAGGACTTTGAAATCACTACTTAACGCACGTTTTTCGAATAACCGCGCCTTAATGCTGTTCATTAATGAAGAACATTACTTATTGCATGTATTTTTTTGTCAAACATCATTTCATCAATGATGATGATGATGAATTATGTGTTTGTAGTTTATTTGTTAACTTGATGTAAACGATTTCAAACGAACGAATTGTTCATGAATAAATACTATTGACTATGGAAAGCAAGATTGACAGCGATATTTTTGTCGTTAACAGGTCATATGTCCCCAACGAGGGGCTCGAGCCTACCCTGAATTCAGGGTGAATAGACCTTAGTCGACCACGCTGGCCCGGTGCGGGTTGGTCACGAATACACAACCTTTCGGATTTCTTCGCAGGTGTGTGCAGATTTCCTCGTGATGTTTTCCTTCACCGTAAGAGCGTCGAATAAACGTACCTACATATGAATAAAAAAATCGAAAACACATTGGTACGTGCCGAGGTTTGAACCCGCGAACTTCGGAATGGAAGTCAACGGGCCTAGCCACTTGGCCACCGACGACGCTCTTCCGATTTTATGTCATCGAACCCTTATATTGTGGTAGGTCGCGCGGACTCTTCGAGGATCAAGGGCGTGTACGCAGTGGCTGGGTCTCTCCACGCCGTGTCTCACTACCACGGCGACAAGGACTCGGATGAAAACGGACAGTGGAGGACCATTCGCGTGGTTGTCTTCCCTACAGACTACAACTTCCCCAAGAACGATATTGCCGTGGTGTTCCTTAATTCACCGTTTAGGTAAGGGATTTTTTGAAACCATTGTACATAATACACAAAATTCAGAATTCAAAGGGTTTTTATTCGAAGAAAGATTTTACAAATCACTTTTCGACGTCGTGTCGACTTTCGAAAGATTTTGAAAGACACGTTTGTATATCATCACCTTTCGAAAGCAATCTAGTATGCTAACAGCTCATTTAATATGTCTCCACCGAGGGCCTCGAGCCCACCCTGAAATCGGATGAAAAGGCCTTAGTCGACCGCGTCAGCCACTGCTGTTTGGTCACGAACACACCACTTTTGAATTACTTCGCAGGTGTGTGCAGGTTTTCTCATGATGTTTTCCTTCACCGTACGAGCGTTGAATAAACGTACATATTATTATGTACGAATATTTGTTACATACCGAGGCTTGAACCAGCAAACTTTCGAATGAAAGTCAACGTCTCTAGCCACTTGGCCTGTAGGGATAGGAGACAAGTAAATACAACGGTGTCCGAATAGATACTGATTTATTAATAAACGAACCTTAGTATATATTGAGAGTAACATACGATGCATTACTATGTATGCATATATATATCTAACTACACTACATCACGGGGGAAAGGGAGAAAATAAAATAAATTACCTTTGTAGTTTATTTTATTTTACCGAAGTGTTACACGAAAATAGTTTGGTTCTATTTTTGTGTACCATGTCAATTTTTCCATCCTTTTTTATGATTACATTAGGTTCCTTATCATCTATCACAATATATGGACCTAGGTATACACTGTCCTTCTTATCAGTAGTTGTATTTCTAAGTAAAACTAAGTCACCTTTATTATAATAAATTGGTTTTATATTCTTATCAAACATATTTTTTCTAATTTCTTTGCTTTTTATTAAATTTTCCCTGGCATCTTTTTGTGATAACTGCAATCTATACTTGAGTTCCATTGGATAGCTATCTGAATTATAAAGAGGTTCAACAATTTGATTTTTTAAATTACTAGGTAAATTACAAATTTTTCCAAAAACTAATTCATGAGGCGTATATTTAGTTTCAGTATGGACTGTGTTGTTGTAGGAAAAACACCAGTATGGCAACCAGCTACTCCAGGAGGTTTGGTGATTGTTGGTCATTATTCTTAAATACGCACCTAACACCTTATGCGAATTCTCGAGAGCGCCGATACTTTCATGATGGTAGGCGGTGGCAGTGGTCTGTGTGATGTTCAAGAGTTTACATACCTCGCTCATCGTGCTGGAAATAAACTCTGTTCCGCGATCAGTTGCTATCTCCTTCGGCACTCCGTATCTGAGAATGAAATTTTCTACAAAAACTCTGGCTACCGATACAGTATCTTTGGTTTGAAGTGGATATGCTTCTGTGTATTTAGTTAACTCGCATTGCAAGGTTAGAATGTAGTTATAATTTCCATAATCTTTATTTAATGGACCTACAATGTCAAGGAAAATTTTATCGAAAGCTGATTTAGCAGTTGTTGTAATAACCATTGGTTGTTTAGTCTTTACTGAATATTTTTCCTTTTGGCATTTTTCACAATTCTTTACGAACTTTTCTACGTCTTTGTACATTGACGGCCAAAAGTAAAATCTTTTTATGTTATTGACCATTCTTCTGATGCCTGCGTGGCCACTCGTAGGCAAAAGATGAAAGTCGTTTAGTATTACTCGTATATCGTCTACATTTTCTATTTTTTGAACTCCTCTTATTACACAAATTTTGGGCCCTTTCCAATTTTGAGTTCTTTTTATTTCTTGAGTTAACTCTTCTACAAAATTATAATTACTTTTATCTTTTACTATGTAGACCTCTTTTAATTTTATTTTAGTACAGATGTAATCCAACTCCCTCACTAACCCGGCTCGCGTGACTAATGCTCGAGATGCTGGATTTACATATAGCTTTGACTTATTTGGTATGTATAATAGACTGTCTGTTTCGTATTGTACTAACCCATTTTTCCTGAAATTAATGATTTCCTTCTCTGATGCTCCTACCAACTCGACACAGTTGTTTGGTTTTTTAAGTACATCTACCACTCTTGGGTGATCAGTCCAATCGTCGTTAGATGCCTTATCATCCAAACAGCTGGTGTTTTCACTTTCTTTCTCTTTTCTTCTCATACTCCTTGTCATTACGTTCACTACACGCTCATTCATTTCTTTCAAATCCTCTGATGTCAACAATATACGAGATAATGCGTCTGCAGCTACATTACTCGTGCCTTTCACATACTCAATATCAAAATCATATTCTTCCAAACTCAAACGAAATTTTATTAACCTACTTGCTGGGTTAGTTAGATTAAATAGATACACAAGCGGTCTGTGGTCTGTTAATATTTTAAATCTCCTACCGTATAAATATGGGCGGAAATACTTGATGGACCATACTATTGCCAAAAGTTCCTTTTCGATGGTCGGATAGTTGAGTTCCGCTTTATTTAACGACCGACTTGCATATGCTATCGGCATGTCATTACTATTACACAACATCGACCCTATCGCCACTCCAGAGGCGTCTGTGTGTAATATGAATTTATTATCTGGTGAAAAATCGGGATATTGCAAAACTGGTGGACTAATTAAAGCTTCCTTAAGTTTTTCAAATGAACTTTCACATTCACTCGTCCATTCAAATAAAAATCCTTTGCGCAACATTTTATTTAACGGAATACATATCTCTGCAAAATTTGGAATAAACTTACGATAGTAATTAGCGAATGCCACGAAGCGTCGAACTTCGTCGCTATTCGAAGGTCTTGGATAATTTTGCAAGGCTTTGATTTTATTTGGGTCTGGCAAAACGCCATTACCTGATATTACATGTCCCAAATACAACATTTCTTTCTTCAAAAATTGACATTTTACGGGGTTTAATTTTAAATTTACTGCTCTTAATCGGCTGAAAATATCCATTAAATTTTTATTGTGCTGTTCCAAATTTCGACCAAAACAAACCAAATCATCCAAATAAACAAAACACTTTTCATAATTTAATCCTGATAAAGCAAGTGTCATCATTCTACTAAAAGCATTCGGACTGATCTTTAAACCCATCGGCAATCTTTTCATTTGATACTGTTTATTTGTGGTAAAAGCAGTATATTTTCTACTATCCGGATCTAATTTTACCTGATAATAGCCTTGGTTCATATCCAAATGTGTAAAATAGACTGCGCCAGATAACGAATCTAAGATTTCCGTAATGTTGGGTAAAGGAAATTTATCATCCTTCACTCTTTCATTAACCTTTCTGTAGTCGATCACTACTCGCCACTTTTTCTTTCCCTCATTGTCCATCTTTTTCGGTACTAAAAGAAGTGGACTCGACCATTCGCTCTGTGTTTCTTCTATAATATCCTCATCCAACATTTTCCTAACTTGCCTTTCAATCTCTGCTTTCTGTGAATGGGGTAACCTGTAAGGCTTAGTGTACACAGGTGTTGTGTTTGTCTTTAAATGAATTTTCTGTTCGCCTATGTTAGTGTAACCTAACTTGTCTCCTTCCAAATAAAACACATCCGAAAATTTCGCACAAATACTTTCAATATCCTTCCGTTCACTGAGATTTAAATGATCTAAATTAAGTTTTGTAAATAAGGTTTTAACTCTCTCTGCGTTTTGATTTTCCTTGTCAAATTTACATATTTCGAAATTTTCCAATTTCTCCAAGTAGACATTGAAATAACTCAAATTAACTTCCTCTTCTCTAGTGTTCAAAATCTTTATTGGAATACGACCATATTTAACTGTTGCTATCATACCAGCTAAAAATATTCCTTCACCTAATACACTATTTTCTATCACACACTCTCCATTTTCCCGTGTCTCTATATAAAATACTCTTTCACACCTTGGTGGCACAGTTAAATAATTATTGTATCCTATCCGTCCCATTTGTAACGGTATAACTACTGGCTCACTACCATTTAATGTCAAAGTATTTAATTCAAAATCTATTAAACATTTATATGTACTCAAAAAATCTTGCCCAATTATGCCATCTCCTTTACAATTTAAATTTTTGAAAACATAAAATTTATGCGTAAAATCTTTACCATGTGTACTCAGCGTTAGATAAATGTATCCCTCAGAAGTTACATTGCCCCCGATACCTTTTATGTCAATGCGCTCCTTATGGTACGGCTTGTTTACACGTGATAATGATTCAAACTTAATCACGGAGAGAGACGCGCCGGTATCAATTAACCAGTTGAATGATTCATTGAAAATATTGAATGTTGCTGAGTTTACGTTGCTACAATGGCATATTTGGTCATGATCGAAAAAACTGATTAAGATTGCGCTGCTCTGAACCAGATTGTTCACCTTTGCTCTGTTCATCGCTAGCCCAGTGGACTCTATTTGGAATGTAACCTGAGCCCGAACGATACTGCCTCACGTTTGCACCGCGCGAGCCTCGAAAATATCGAGTCCCACGTGCAGAGTTCGTTGAACTAGAATATGCGTTCTGCCGGAAAGCCACCTGGGGCGGATGACTACCACGACCCCGATGATAGCTTCCTCGGCTGGGTCTTGAGAATCGCCCACGACTATTTGACCTACCTCTTTGATGGTAATGAAATACTGGCTGTGCTGGTGCTGTCACCTCCTCGTCCAAAGCCGATCTTATAGCATCCTTCAAGGACGTGAAGTTGCGAGCTGCTATAATGGTGCTTAACCTGTGGTCACGTAGCCCATCTGAAAATCTTTTAATAGCGTTACGTTCATTTATGGGTTTTAATACCTCGTATTTTTTACTATCACCGTCTGCCTGTGCTATCGTCAAATCTGCAAATAATCGCTCTATTTCCGCACCAAAATCAGAAATAGACCGGTTATTCTGTCTTGTGTTTTGCAGACGTGTCTGCAGAGCTGTGTCCGATTTCCTTGTTAAAAGATGTTGTCGCATGTCCTTTATTAAATCATTTACAGTTACATAACTTATATCCATCCGTAATTTCGCGCCGTAAGACAACCTAGTCTTTAAAACAAAATTAATCAAATATTTCTTTTCTTCATCTTTTAACATGGTTTCGTACAGCTCAATAGCATCTATAAGCTGTAAAGTGACTAATTCGTCATCATTCATCACTGGCAGCAGGTTAGCTGCGGTTTTTAAATCGAAAGAACCCATCTTAATAACGTTCTGTTCCAATGCCTCAGAAGTTCCTGCGCTAGAGCCTTCTTTTGGGGGTGTACACAATGCTCTTATCTCAGTATACAATGCTTTTATTTCATCTATTCGTATATGTACGTTACTTATTTCTTCTTCACTGAGCTGTCCGCTTTTTATGGTCTTAGATATCTGATCTATTAATATGTTTAATTTATCTACTATTATATATGCCTCATCTAACTTTTTCTGACACGTAGTACCTTTATATCTACGTTGACCTTCTTTTATCAAATACTTTCTAATCGTTGATAGTTCTAAATAGATTAACTCAAGTTCACTAGCCATTAACAATTTATTACACTTAACCTATTTTATTTTTTTGTTTGTGAATTATATATAACAAATACATACCTCAAAACTTCTATGAATTTTCTTTAAAATAACATGTTTTCTTATTTCTATTACCTATTTATCCATAAAATTATAAATGATTATAGTTACGCTTCCATTGAATGAAATTAAACACTGCACACACAGGAATAACGAACCGAATTACGCTCATGGACGCGGCACTTTTATTTTTCGCGCACTTTCACTTTATTTTGTTTAGTTCTATCAAAGCGCCAAATGTCTCTTCAAAATATTCCAGTAGTTGAAGCAGTCCGAAATGTCTCGAGATTTGTCTTTGCCTTCACCCGACTCTGCTATTTACCGCATCTGCCGCATCATTGCTCCATGTTTCCAGTTTGTTTACGCTATGCCTCCGGTTCATTCATTCGCATTGTTTTCCTAGGGCCTATATGTATCTTTTCTAATGCCTGGTTGATGCTTCTAGTGTCGACAATTCTTGCAGTCGATTCTGATTAGAGCTTCTGAAGCCGCAAGATACCAGCATCTACTCCTCGCTCCACACGCTTATTGAAGCATCGCGCACAGTACCTGATGATGAGAATGATGGCTGCCAACACGATCAGGATCAAGAATACCACCATGCTCCAAGAGATCATGCCCATGTGCATCTCCACATTGGTATTAGTGACGTGGTTGTTGTACCCGATCTGCGTCAGAATTTCCTGGGGTTTTTCTGGCTTAGCAGCATTTGAGTTACACATTTTGTGGCTGCAGGGGACACTTTCCAAAAAATAAAACTATACAAAATTACCGCGACACGCACTTAAGACTGATTTACTACACATCACCGCGACAGTTCATTGCACTGGCTGTAACTTAACGCGTCCAAATCCAAACAAGGCAGAGGTCGCCATGTAGGGATAGGAGACAAGTAAATACAACGGTGTCCGAATAGATACTGATTTATTAATAAACGAACCTTAGTATATATTGAGAGTAACATACGATGCATTACTATGTATGCATATATATATCTAACTACACTACAGGCCACTGACACAAATTTTTTGAAGACATTTTTAATTCAGTTTATTTGGGTTATCTGAATGCGGCGTGTATATTCGCAGGCGAACCATAGTCACCGACATAGCCCGAAGAATCGCGAAACTTAAGTGGCAGTGGGCAGGGCACATTGCACGTAGAACCGATGGCCGTTGGGGAAAAAAAGTTCTTGAATGGCGGTCACGCGCCGGAAGACGTAGCGTGGGCAGGCCCCCCACAAGGTGGACCGACGATCTGGTAAGGGTCGTGGGAAGCCGCTGGATGCGGGCAGCGCGGGACCGATCGTTGTGGAGATCTTTGGGGGAGGCCTTTGTCCAGCAGTGGACGTCAACTGGCTGAAATGATGATGATGATGATGATGATGAATATCTAAATGTAAAATTTTCTGGTTCCAGTTTCACATCACTAGTGCAGCCGCTGCCCTATGCCACTCATAAGATGGAATACTCGGGCAGTTGTACCCTGTCAGGCTACGGTCGGATGGAAGGAAACATCGTAAGAGCTTTTTAGTTAGTTAGTTAGTTCAACGGGCTGATATCCGCAACTCGACATCAAACGCGCCTATTTTGCGTATTGAGTAGGATAACACACTACTCGAGCCACCCGATGTCCTCAAAGAAGCCCAGTAACCTGTCCAGGTTGCCGAGCGTCTCCGGGATCGACCCCGGTGAACCGAGGTATTTAGCCCTGTACGATGACAAGCCCCGATACTCCTTCAGGACGTAGGCCATCGTTTCCTCCGCCTCCATGCAACCTCTGTACATCGTAAGAGCTTAAACAAGATTTAGTTGCGCGACTAAGCAGTACGATAGTACCAAGAGTCATGCGATTTGCTTGCTTAACCCCTGGCCACAGCTCACGGCACGGCATTCTGACACCAAGATTTGTTAGGAAGTTTAACCTTAGAATCCACTCGACAATAATAGTTTGGCCAAAGCTTCTAGTGAGTGGGAGTAGGTATACAGCATCGCGCCTAGACAGTAGCATTCCGCAAGTTGTGGCATACCATCGCATTGCAATTTGCGTTGCTCGTCGCCAGAAGCTGTTGCCAGGCTCTTGTCGAGTAGATTTCGAAGTTAACCCACCTCTCAAATCCTGGTGACAGATTTATTGTGCCACCTTAGGCTTCTGACATGGCTTGTACCATCTTATGAGGACTACATCCATGGAATTTAGCCGGGATCGACCATCATTACGTGCCTTCCAAGGCTTGGAATCGTCTTTCTTTTAGAACAATCAAGTGATTTAGGCTGCAATGTACAAACAGAAATAGGAAAAGTCTCACTTAGTGATATTTGTTTCATAAGTGACCCACGGGGGTTTGAACCCAAGACCGGCTACGGAGCCTGTATAAACGAATGGCTGCATAGCACCTGAGTACAAGGAATTATGAACAATATCCGGTTAATTTGTCAGTACTTCAAGCATTATAGCTGGAACTTGGCATCCAATAATTGACGGCCCCAATGGTAATACTACGTAATAAAAATCCCTCTCAGGGTTTATATTTGTGTGTGGATTTGTATTACCTATGTAATTTACATTGTTTGTATGACACGTCATAGTACAGGCACCACCAAGTTTGAGTAGTGAGATGTTCTCACATATTTATTTACTTAATATTCAGGTGATATTATGTTACAGAGGTCAAAAGTTTTAAGAAAAGCGACCATCAGAATCTTGGATTCAAAGACGTGCAACAGAATCCATTCCAAAAGCATGGCCAAGTTTATTTGCACCTCGGACGAAGTCAGCGACTCTTCACAAGGGGACTCCGGTGATTTGCTAACCATTTATTTATTTGTTTGATAGGAGGAAGATCATTTATGTCCCCACCGAGGGGTTTGACTGTCTTGTCTATGTTGGTTGAACCCACGCCTCCTGAAGACTGCTGCTTGGTCACCGACGCTCTGTCTTGATTCTTACTGTCACTTTGATATTTTCTTCTTCTTAACCATCTTTCTTTTCGGACAATCAGGTGATTCAGCTTGCAATGTCCTACCAACCAAACTGGGGAAAGTCTCACAAAGTGATATTTGTTCGACGAATTTCCCCGGGATTCGAACCCGGAACCTCCGTAACGTCAGACGAGTTTTTGTCCACTCGTTACCTTCGAAGCACAGGTTCGCGGGTTCAAATCCCGTCCAAGGCAAACATTCGTATGATGAGCACTTGTGTTTGCTCTATATCAGCTGTACGACACCCATAGTACAGGCACTGGTTTGGGGTTAGATAGCAGTGTGTGACATGTCTCACTTACTTATTTATTTATACTTCAGGAGGGCCGCTGGTGTGTAAAAATACGGGAGATCCGAGCGAGGCGGGGTCTTCGAGAGGAATCCTTGTGGGAGTTGTCAGTGGAGGCAAAAAGACCACCAAAGACGGAAGTTTCTACACCAGGGTCACTTCATTTGCCACTTTTATTGCTCAGAAGAGAGCGAATAACTTTGCCGCGCGGGCAACACTCTCGAAAAATGTGGCCATCCTTTGCAGTATCTTGAGCTGTAGTTTCAGATAATGTGTTATTGTTTTTGATGAAATTTCGTGTGTGTGTTTATGCAATATAAATTATGGTAATTCTTTTACTTATTAATGTTCTACTTTGCTACTGCTTTACAAAAAGTAAAGCCTTCCTCTTGGTAGACTCCCTACGTTTACATGTTCAATAATTACTGAAGATTATGGACGTCACATTTATAGGTAACCTTTTTTTATTTGATGTAGGTTTTTTGGTCCACTTTTTTCCATTATCATTACATAAGTTTTCTATACTAATCATCTATATCTATACTTATAAAATATTATAAAAAGGAAAGATTTGTATTTGTGTGTGTGTGTATGTTTGTAATAAATGAACTCAAAAACTAGTATGCCGATTTCAAAAATTCTTTCACCATTAGAAAGCTACATTCACCCTGAGTAACATAGGCATACCTTTAACCTCGGGAAAATGCTTCATTCTCACGGGAAAAACTGTTAACGCGGGCGGAGCCGCAGCGGAAAGCTAGTAGAATATAATACAGATTTTTTTTTTCAATTTCTTTGTTTCTTTGTACGAGCAAATCTCCAAAACTGTTAGACCGATTTGAATGAATAAATCATAAATCATAAAATCATAAATCATTTATTATTTGTGAGGCACAAGTAAAAGTACACAGTTGTTACAAAACACTGATACCAATTAAAGTCCAATTGTGCTCTGCCTAGCGGCGTACAAAAATAACAAAATACATAAATTATGTCAACATTAGATACAGAATATTACAATTAATTAAATTCATCATGCAAGCAAATTCCACCAATAATTGAAATTATAGACCATCTTTTCGAGTCATAATTCAGTAGGTATAATTCATATCAATTATACAATAAAATTCACATCAAAGAAATATTTAAAATTATAAAGTAATATGTAAAAATGTCAATTCATATAAAAATAAAAGTAATAATAATAATAATTTCATTACATCAAATAGTCAAGTTAAACGATCACAATTCAAATATTCGTCCACAGTGTAAAATGTCTTCTCATTTAATATATTAAATAATTTTTGCTTAAAAGTATAATACCTATATCTGGCATAAATATTCCGAATACATTTTGGCAATTTATTGTAGATCTTGGGGGCCATCGAGAGGAAACTTTTCCTATGTAGAGCTGTTTTACATGATCTCTGTTGCACTTTTTCGCAGTGACGAGCTCTTAACATTTTTGGAAATAGAGCTTCGTTATTTTTTACAAAAAGAGCCGTCTCATAAATATAAATACATGGGAGTGTTAGAATTTCCAATTGCTTAAAATACTCTCTACAACTTGTGAAGCGCTTTAACCCACACACAGCCCGTATGCACCTTTTTTGCGCACGAAACACACGAATATTCTGAGTTGCATTTCCCCAGAAAATGATCCCGTATCTCAGCCTGGAGGCTACTCAACCATGATATAAGCTAATAGAGCTTTTTGATTTAGTTTTTTTGACAACATGTAGGGCGCGTAAGATAGCTGTGTTACTTTTTTACACGTGAAGTCTAGGTGACTTTGCCACTTCATATTACTGTCTATATATGTACAATCCTAGAAATTTTGCAGATGGTGTTTCTTCAATTGTTTTTCCATCGAAAGTAATATTATGTAACTCTCCATTGTTAAAATTATTCATAATTTTTGTCTTATCAAAATTAACTATCAAATTATTATGACTTAGCCAATGAACTATGGATGTCAAACTGTTGTAAATGTCATTTTCAGTAGTATTTAACACAGTACATTCGTCCGCAAATATAATCATAGAGTTAGTGGATTTAACAATGTCATTTAAATAAATTATAAAAAGTAGAGGGCCTAAGACGCTACCTTGCGGGACGCCTTGTGTAATAGTTTTGAGAGAAGAGCAGTATTCTACTTCGCATTTAGTTTCATAATGTTAATTACCACTTTCGGCGCTCTATCACTCATATACGATTTTAACAAATTTAAGGCATTTCCTCTTATACCATATTGTTCTAATTTATAAAATAGTATATTGTGCTCTATATAATCAAAAGCTTTAGACATGTCCATATAAAGAGCTAATACAAATTGTTTTTGTCTAATCTAGTTTGCATAACATTTACAAGCCATGTCTATAGATTTATTTTTACGAAACCCATAGTGTTCCTTAACAAAGATTTGATTGACTTCAAAGTAATTACATAGGCGATTAAATATAACTTTTTCAAATACTTTTGAAATTACAGGGATTAATGCAACTGGTCTGTAGTTTTCCATTTTTTCTTTATCGTTTTTCTTATATAGTGGTTTAACTACAGTTATTTTCAATTCATTGGGATAAATTCCTTGCTAAATACATAAATTAATAATATGACTGAGCACTGAAGCCACTATGAACCTAACAGATTTTAAAACTTTGGTGCATATTTGGTCATATCCAGTGCTTTCAGTGTTTTTTAAATTATTTATAATGTCACAGATTTCTTTCGGGTCTGTTGGACTCATAAAATGATGATACCTTATGTCCCCGGTCAACAGAATAAATAGTTTTTACCGCGTGAAATTATCTAATTCCTACGGGCTGCACGGAAAAGTCAAAATACAACGCGGGCGTAGCCGCGTACTACTATATAATGGCCGGAGCAAGGAAAACATGTTCCGGTGGGGGCTCTCCAGTGACCCTAACCTGGACTGCATGTGCGGAGCAGTACAGACCATGGCCCACTTAGTGACCTGTCCTGCCTGCCCTGCCACCTGCTCTCAGCAAGACCTAATGGACGCCTCACACAACGCTGTTGAAGTGGCTGAGTTCTGGGCCGCAAATATTTAGGGTTTGTCATCGACTCGCAAAGAAGAAGAAGACTATATAATAAACCTGTGGTGGTCGAAAATCTTTATATAACAAAAAAAAAATCCATTAGGGGGGTGTAAGAAGTAATATTTATACCGACCGACCGATTTAAATGAAATTTTGGATATCCCCAGTCAACTTCATAAATTTTTACCGCAGGAAAATATCTCATTCCTACCGGACTGTGCACAGAAAAGTCAAAAATACAACGCGGGCGTAGCCACGGGCGGGCAGCATAAATGTTTGGTTATTGAAACGATTTGGTATCAGTGTTTTATCTCGGACTAGACTCCAATTTACGTTATTAATGTCGTTTGACCTAACTGACCGAATTGTTACGCCGGAAGGTCAACACAATGCGTGCTGCTCGAATTGTAGATTTATTGATTCCGTCTCGTATTTTTATTTTGGGGCACGTATGTTGAATAAGAAATACTTATAATTTTCTGTTAACCAAAAAATCGAATCTTACAACAAATATATTATTCGTGCACTAAAAATACTAATCTTGCACCAAATATCCAAGGGCGTAAACCGAAGCGGGGGGACGGGGGGGCGCAGCCACCCGCTAAAAAAAACAAATCTACCCAGAATCAAATCGGTTGGTTAGGTTAGGTTACCCTGATGTCAATAACAGAGCGGAGGGAGCCGAGCGAGCGTGCCGCGGCAGCGGCCGGCGACCGCCGTAGTTTTGAATTTTTCAAAGTTGATAAGTCAAGAAGTCTCAAGTATGCATGTTTTGGTGCACAATTAGTATTTTAGGTGGAACAAGAGAATAATTTGAGGTACGGTTGAATACTATCCGTTGAATAATATAATACTTCGATGTGACAGTTCAAATCACTGACCTCAGAAATCACTCATCTATCTATATATATATTACGCAAGCCCGATTTTTGTACAGGGTATCAAATCTACATCTAAGGTCCGATATTGATAAATTATACCTCATTAGCTCCGTCTCATCCTGGAGGGGTGCATAAAACTCTTAGTTTTTTAAGTTTTTTAACAAAATACCAATTAATAGACGTAAAACTAAAGCAAGGATTTGTTTACATTAAATGACATAAATGACAACCACTCAAATTTTAGTTTTTTTTTCGTATAATGGCGTTTGGCTTCTAGGGCATTTTGCCAATGTCAATAGACTGAAAAATAATAAATAGCTAGAAAAAACCGTTTGGTTCGTTTTCGTAATTTTGATTTCGTAATTGACTATGAAAGAGCAATAATTTTTCATTTTTCGTAATTAATTATCAAACAAGAATTGGTTTTCCGCATTAGAAATCGAGTTTCGTAATTAACTACGATAAAATAATTTTTTTCTTCTTTCGTAGTGAACTAACTATGAAAGAGGAACTATTTTTCATTGTTTCGTAATTAATTATCAAACAATAAATTTATTTGCCGTATTAGTAATTAGTTTCGTAATTAACTACGATAAAATAATTTGTTTTCTTTGTTCATATGCAGCGAATTGGCTATAATGAGAGGAATATTTTTTCCTTTCGGTGCATTTACCTAAATTACAATTTACAGAAGCCTCCAACAAGAATCAGAGAAAATAAAAACAAACATACTACATCATCATCTTTATCGTGGAGAGGGTAATAGGAAAAAATGCTGAAAACCAGGTCGGGGGGATGTAAGAAAAATAGAACATATTCTTTTTTTTTCGTTTCTCTGTCTGTTTGTGTGGGATAAACTCCGAAATTGCTGGACCGATTTAAATAAAATTTTTCATGGTGGATCCTTATATCTCCGTTTTACATCTTAGATTTTTTACCGCGTAAAAATATCTCATATCTATGGGAAACTGTGCACGGAAAAGTCAATAAACAACGCGGGCGTAGCCGCGGGCAGACAGATGGTTTTTTAATACATATTACATGGCTTTGGTTCACGAATTTACATACTTACGTTCAACTTAATCGGTTCAATAGTTTCGGAGGAAATTAGCGCGTAAGCGCTAATCCGCCTGCCAAGGCGGACATACCTGCGACCTGATATTTTTTGGTTTTGGGGTATGGAAAACAGAAACGGTGCAACAATCTCCTCACAGTAACTCTGCTACTATTTTTATCTCTTGATCGCTTTCTTGATGAATTTAATAACTAACTAGGTCATCAAAGAGTTCGATAAGTATCTTAAAAATCAATTCTTGTTTGATAATTAATTACGAAAAAGGAATATGGTTGGTAATTAACTACGAACGCGGAAAAATATTCGATTTCGTATACGGAAAATCAATTCTTTTTTGATAATTAATTACGAAACAGTGAAAAAAATTTCCTCTTTCATAGTCAATTATGAAAATCATAATTACGAAAACGGACCAAACGGTTAAAACCCAGAAGCGGCTCTCCAATCTCTTTGAAAAAACCAATCCATTGAAAGACTTTTCATTTCGCACAGACTCGAATAAGAATAGGTAAGGGATTATAAGTTATTCTAATATAAATTTTCCGACGGAATTTCTTAACAGTATTGAAGTAAGTGGGCTTGGTGCTATTGTCATGCTCATGAGAAATCTAAATACGGCCAAAGGGTTGATTAACGGAACTCGGTTTCAGTTAATAAAACTATATACCAATTTAGATTGTCAGGTTCTGACGGGTGCAAGTTCAGGCGAAAGAGTTATTCTTCCTAAAATAAAGCTTAGCCCTTCAGACTCCATCCTTCCATTCAAATTACAAAGATTTCAGTTTCCAGTTACTCTTGCATTTGCGATAACAGACAATAAACAAGAGTCAGGGGCAATCTTTGAAAAAAGTAGCTGTCTATCTTCCAAAACCAGTATTTTCCCACGGGCAGCTTTACGTGGCTTTAAGTAGAGCACAAGTTTTTGACGGTATAAAGATATTTATAGAACAATCTAAAGATCAAAGAATAATCGGACAATGCCAAGGTTTTACTACTTCAAATATATTATAGTCTATCACGAAATTTGTATAAGTTAATATTTTGAAGTTGGTTATATTTTATAGGGTTTTTCTTACTTTTCAGTTTTTTCGGCGGTTTAATTTTTTATATTATTTCAATTGGTGTAAATTAGATCTAAGATACATAAATGGTTAGGTATATGTGAAAATTAGAATAGTTAATGTCAAAATTTTGTTATGAAATAATCCAAAAATGGACGAATTTGTGAAAGAAGCTGTTTTAATTTTATTTTTTCAACGGTACAGCCAAGGTTCTATCAGATAATGTGAGCGAGCGAGAAATCCAACCAATATCTGACGTACCTACTTATTAAATGTTATCATTGTTTAGAGTCCGTTTCCTATTAAAAGGGTCGTGGTTTGTATGGGAGCCTATTCCACGACTTTTTTCTTTCCTCACAGTCTATATCGTCGATTGTAGGAATATTTATATTACAAGTATAAATAAATATCCAGGGTGTAATTTAAGTCGTGTTTTATTAGTGTTGTTCTGATTCGGTAATAATAATAATTAAAAGGTCAGAAAGTTCAAAGAGTTCAAAGAATTTATTTTTTAACTTTTGGACATTATTACATCTCTTAGTTATGTCATTTAAATTATCTTTTCTGGCGAGTTCAAAAATTTGGCTGTCTTCTGTGGAGAAGAGCTCGCCGAAGAAACTCCACAGGCGTTGCATTCAAGTCATAGATGAATATCGAAAATCATATTTTATTTTTATTTCTGCCGTGAGCATTTCTCAAAATGTTTGCACATAGCCCCGTCAGCAAATTTTAACTGATCCTATTTTGTTACCAACATTTAATTTTATTAAAATAAGTTGACTTTTGTATTCTCATATTTAGGATGATTGTAGACAATAGAGAACCTTAATGACTAAAAAATGCTAACTAAAGTCTAATTTCTCAAATGATTCTTGATATCAAAATAAGAACCAATGAAAGATTCTTAAGTTTTCTTTAAATTGTTATGCAAAACTTTTGACGAATGTTAATTTCTACGTTGTGATTAAAGCAATTAGGCTCAATTCTGGTGGGTTATATTTTATTATTATTAAGGCACCATTTCATTCAAATGTGTGTTTTGAGTACAGTATCGAAAAAATGCCTTAAAAATGGTTTATGTTTCCCTATGAATATTACATTACCATATTCTAGCGGCGGCGTTTTGACGCCGCTTCGGGTCTCTAGTTATTATTATTTTACTATTTGGTGGCCCTAACACCCCCCACACTAGCGTCTTGCGAGCGTCAACGTCGTGCGTCGCGCATACAACCACCAGTGTACGTGTTTTGTTCCACTCGCACTGCTGCCTATGATTGTATGCGCGACGCACATAGACGACGGTCAAAAGACGCTAGTGTGAGGGTTCTCTAAAGCCACGACATTCTCTACCGGTCAACAATTTTTTCTCTTTGCGGTCAACCACAAGGACAACAGATGAAATGAAACAAAGCGTGCACACAAAATAAATGCAAATTTTAATTCTATACGTAACTATGCTAATATGGTTAGAACGTAGGTAGTATTATGTTATATTAAAATCTGATTCTGGTATTCTGGTAAAATAATTGAATAGAACCATACCACAATAAGGGTTCGATGACATAAAATCGGAAGAGCGTCGACGGTGGCCAAGTGGCTAGGCCCGTTGACTTCCGTTCCGAAGTTCGATGGTTCAAACCCCGGCACGTACCAATGTGTTTTCGATTTTCGAATTCATATGTACGTTTATTCGACGCTCTTACGGTGAATGAAAACATCGTGAGGAAACCTGCACACACCTGCGAAGAAATTCAAAGGTTGTGTGTGAAGTTGACCAACCCGCACTGGGCCAGCGTGGTCGACTAAGGCCTATTCACCCTGGTATCAGGGTAGGCTCGAGCCCCTCGGTGGGGACATATATGAGCTGTTAACGTAATAGAATAGAATAGAATATACTTTATATACTAACATGACATCTTGTATCATAACCGAATTATATAAAGCCCGGATTACAAATCTTATCAAATAAACGAACGGTAGTATATCAATGACGGTAGTGGTAAAATCAAATACAGTTAATTCTGCATTTGCGCGTAAATTTAGTGGATTTTCTTTTCTATTTATTTATAATAAAGTAAATAAGTACTGTAATATAATTAATAAAGGAGCTTATCAAATTAAGACCTAACTGAATGATTAATGACCCTTAGCTATAGTGAAACAGAAGCATTACTAGTAATTTATTTCATAAAATTTAATGTCCTCGGTAGTAGACCACACATACATACACACGCACACACACACATACATACGTACACACGCACACACACCACTTACTAACCCCCTTTCTTTTCTATTATTTTGTTTTATTTAACTTTGAGTCCTTTTTGTTGACTAATTAGTATCTGTTTTGCTGAGTTCTGGAAAGATGATGGAAATTGTTATTGTGAGGATGCCCGCGTCACAGGTTGAACCTAGTGCGGGATCCACTGCAAGATATGTTCTGTAAGACTATTTAGTTAAATAAAAATTTTTTCATTTTTTTCATAACAAAAAATATTATTTGCAATGATAAAAGTGTACAAATACCTTATTGCTAACGTAGCAATTTTTCGACTATTTCGACTCTACCAGTCAACCTATAAGTATAATATGGCAGGGATCATTAAAAGCATACCTATGTCATTGCCAGGTATAGAAGAATCAACATCTTTCATTGCAGTAGTCAAAATTATTATATTTAAGATACTATGACAAGGCATTACATTCTGTTTCACTGTTACTTATCTCTGGTAACACTTCAATTACTACAGGTGACTCAAGATTTGAAGGTGTGTCTGCAGCAATAGCGTTTTCAGTCACAGCGACGTCACCCAAAGCTGGGAGTTGCTGTTGTTGGATTGTTTCTTGAAGACTAGTCTGAGGTAGAGCGTGCCGCAGTCTACTCCAGAACCACGGGTCATCGCATCGCAAGTAGGTGTTGAAACGCACATACAGCTTAATGTCTTTATGCAGATCGTCTGATTCCAGCACATCATCCAGTATCACCATTAATATTCGAGAGCGTCGTTCATCCAAACAAGCTGCGTACGCAGTTTCGAATTCCATGTTACCCCATAGAGATTTAGAAAAGTTCTTCGAAAGTATAATCATTATTTTCTTTGACTCTTTTACAGAATTCCGAATGTTTTCTGGGATCATTGCTCCTACTGCCCAATCCCGAAGATGCATACAAACTCTGTACTCTTGATCTAATTTTGGCAGTAACCGGCCGAGAACAAATTCTGAGTCTTCGTGACAGAAGGAAAGGAAGATATCATAGGGACAATCTTCGACCGTTCCTCCTTTTCTCAGACAACATAGACACCATCCGCGCGAAAACATTATTATTTGTATAGTTTTCCGGTAGTAGAAAGCGACAGCAAACAGCACAATTGCTACCAACAATACTGTGATTGCAGCCATAATAATATGCAAATCTTTTTCGCGTTCATGCGCCAGCTGAAGCTCATTTTCATTTTTTTTCTTTTCTAGAGACATGTTGAGCCTTTGTGATGCACAAGCTTCTGGTAACGCTTTGAATTTGTAATCATTTACACATTCAATACGGTTGTAGTCTTCTATCTGTTAAAAAAGAAAAAATATTGACTGTGAAGTTCACAAAAACAATAATTATTGGCTAGTGTCAAAGTCTACTGCTCATAACCTAAACCGTGAAGAGAAGACATAGACCTTAATTTACCCGGACCAAAATAAGGAATACTATCATATATTGCAGCCTAACTTTAATTTATATTTTGGTAATGGTGGTCTAAAGTAAAAAAATATATTTTAATACAGTCAAATGTCTTTGATCAATGTGTGTTGCCAGTTATGACTTACGGATCCGAGACGTAGTCGCTTACTAATGGGCCTCATAAGAAGACTCAAAGTCACCTAAATAGCGATGGAGAGGGCTATGCTTGGAGTTTCCTTGCGTGATCGAATCAGGAATGTTGAGATCCGCAGGCAAACCAGCAGAGTCACTGATATAGCCCGACGAATCGCTAAACATAAGTGACAGTGGGCGGGGCACATTGCGCGTAGAACCGACAGACGTTGGGGCAAAAAGGTTCGGGAATGGCGACCGCTCGCCGGAAGACGTAGTGCGGGCCGGCCCCCCACAAGGTGGATCGACTATCTGGTAAGGGTCGCGGGAAGCCATCGTGGAGATTTTTGGGGGAAGCCTTTGTCCAGCAGTGGACGTCTTTCGGCTGATATGATGATGATTATGATGATGATGGTGGTGGTCTATAAACCATTTCAATGCATGACTATATTCCCAAATACCTATACATATTTTTATTTCAAAAAACCTCAATTTTGTTTGTATGACGCTAATTAAATCAGTTTCCTGTCTGTTTCTTACCAGGAGTACCTAAAGAAACAAACTACTAATAAAATAACCTATTTTACTAAAACCTTTTCACATGTCGTCGCATGGTCAACTTGCCTGCTGACTCCGATTCTGCAGCATATCTAACAGCTCATCGTTGTCACATTTGCACGATATGGGGTTGCCAGACAGTCGCCAGCGTCTGTCTTTTTGTGCAAAAAGTCCAGGTATGTTTAGGTGTTTTATATTGTTTCCTGATAGGTCCAGCTTCTGCCAAAATAAACAAAAGAAAATTATATAACCATGGACTTATTAACACAGTTAATAACAGACTCTCGCACAATCTAAGTATGGATTTTTACCTGGAATTTGTTAATAAGCAATGCCATTATCTTTTTGTTTGACAATTTTCACAGTTATAACATTTTTTTCTTTAAATACACACAGTTCACATTTAACACAAAAGGGGCTTAAATGAGGTTTTACGGGTGACAGATATAGTTTTATCGTGCGTATACATTAATCCTATAGGAGGATCATTATTTCAATATACCTAAAGATGTTATAAGTACCTGTTGTAAGGTAGTACTTGTAACATCCTTGAATATACCTAATGGGATTCTCGCAGAGTTTTGTCAGATATCTATATAACACTAGCTTTCCGCCGCGGCTCCGCCCGCGTTAATAGTTTTTCCCGCGGTAAAAGTTAGCCTATGTTCTTCTATTCTATCTTTGTGTCAACTCCGCCCGCTTTAACGATTTTTCCCGTGGGAATGAGAACATTTCCCGCGGTAAATTGTAGCCTATGTACGTTCGTAAGGTTTATTCTAATTTTGTGCTAAGTTTCACTAAAATCGGTTAAGTACTTTCGGAGCATTTCCAATTATTAGGAATATTTTACGTATTTTTTTACACCTTGGGTTACATTTTGAAGTTTTTGTAAGGATCCCTAAATTTTTTGAAATGCCAATGGCCTATGTTACTCAGGGTGAATGTAGCTTCCCAACAGTGAAATAATTTTTGTAATTGGTTCAGTAGTTTCGGAGCCCATTCGATGCAAACAAACAAACAAACAAGTAAACGAACAAACAAGCAAACAATCAAACCATTCCTGTTTATAATATTAGTATAGAAAACTGTAGAGGTCGAAAATCTGTACATAGAAAAAAAATGCTAAAAACCAAATCAGGGGGATGTAAGAAGTGATAGGTACTCGTATATATAGAACATAATCCAGATTTTTTTCAATTTTTTTGTTTCTCTGTTTGTCTGTTTGTACGGGCTAATCTCCGAAACTGTTGGACCGATAAGAATGAAATTTTGCATGGTGGTACCTTATACCCCTGGTCAACATCTTAGATAGTTTTTACCGCGGTTAAATATCTCATTCCTACGGGAAACGTGTAAAAAATGAAAAATGTTCTGAGTTTTTAAATGTTTGTATGGACTAATCTCCGAAACTGTTCGACCGATTTAAATGAAATTTTGTATGGTAGTACCTTATATCCCTGGTCAACATCTTAGATACTATTGACCCCGGAAATTTTAAATGTTCCCGTGGGTTAGTTAAAAAACTATAGTAACTCATACGGCTCAGCACATTGTACGGGCTTATCTCCGAAACTGTTAGACCGATTTGAATGAAATATTGCATGGTGGTACCTTATATAATATCCCAGGTCAACACCTTGGATACTTTATCGAGGAAAACTTAAGAGTTCCCATAGGATAGTTAAAAATTCGAAAAACAACGCGGGCGTAGCCGCGGGCAGACCGCTAGTTGTGAAATAATTTCTTGTCACAGTTCTTCATGTTTATAGGTTACTAAAACCTAGATAATACACAAATGGCGCGGGCATTTTTAGATGAAATATGCACCAACTTTGAGACTGTCCGGCAGTGTTTCTGGTAGCGCTGAGATGCTGTTATTGGGGGCGAGGAGTTCAGTCAGGGTCTGCTGACGGAGCAGCTCGTCCGGCAGCGCGGTGAGGCCGGCGCCGCGGCAGTCTGCGAAGAACTCGTCCTTGGGGCCTTCCCAGCAACACAGGCAGGGGCTGGCACAGGACACGACCCTGCGGCACAGATTTTACGAAGTAAAGCGGTAGCCAATGTTGAGACAATCTTACGCAGGCAACTTATGGAGCAGGAAGACGGAGGAACGCGCCGTCTTGAGTTCAGCATAGTTATTTTTTAAAGAAAACTCTGGTCCTTGTTATTTGATAACTTCGACTTAGAATACAGCAAAGAGCGCTTCTCCCACCTCCCTGAGTTTAAAGGATGAATATCTTTTTATTATTATTTTATTTGAGTTTATACCTACCTTTTACATTCTACGCGTTCATAATATAAATCTGACAGACTAATACCATTTTTACATTTTACGATAATATCTCTCTGTTTAAAAATCAGCCGCTCGCGTAAAGCTTTTACAAGCCAAACACTGTCAGCAGTGCACTCGTGGTAAAATTTGATCCTCCTTCCATGCTCGATGTTTATTTTTCCTTGTTCAACACCGCTATGCATCTAAAAAGTAAGAAGAAAAGCAGAAATTAGCTGAGGATTTCCTACAAAATAATCTTTATTTAACAAAATATAAACCCGTATCGTGGAACCCAGTGATCAATAACATAATACCTCGGGATTTATATGTGGACAGACCCGCGGGTAGTGTGAGTGTAGTGTGTGTGCCGTGTTGTGCATTGTACAGAAAAACTACTAAAAAAGTATTTTTAAGACAATCTTTTATTTTTTCTTTTATCTTTTATCTTTTTTTTTTTTCTTTTCTTTTTTTAAGCTCTAAAAAGATGAAAAATAATTACGGTTTCATCAACCATTAATTTATCACATTAAATTATTTATATGTTTAAGTAAGAAAAATAAGCTAGTAGCGCATTTTTCTGGCAATCATAGTCTAATAATAAGTAGGTTTAAAGAGTAATAATAAGTATTCGTATAGGTATAGGTATAATATAGTGATGGTAAAATTATGTTTTTTAATTTTATATTTTTAATTGGTATAATACTAACAGTATTCATATTAAAGACAGGGCTTTTGTATGTATTTCAAAATTATGGATTTTAATCGTTATGTTATTTAATGATTTTGAATTTTCAATATAGACCCTACACAAACACATAGTCAGGGAAGGGTCACTATAGTCAATACTACATTGTAGTTTATGTTATAGGTTAAGTTATAATCATAAATGGGTGTGCAAGTTTATATTGAACGGTTGTAAAGTATTTTTTGTTGACAAACAAGACAAGAGAATATCATGCTTTACTTACATTCAGTAACATCAAATAGTCGTAGCGGCTGAATTTTATGTTACAAGAAATATCACCCACCAAATAAACCAGTAAGTCGGTTTTGGACTCCCGGGGACGCGACTCCATGTGTTTGACGAGGTAACTGAACTGAAACAGTTAGGAGGAACCTTTAGGCAACCAATGTCTAAAGAGAAAAATAAACGTAAGAGAGTCTCAGTGTCCGTCCACTGCTGGTTGGGATTACCAACGAGGCACTTTGCTTACCTCGATGTCCAATGAATTTATCTCGAAATAAAATTCAATTTCCTCCAGCTTCGGCATACCACAGTTCTTTAAAAAACGTATATCACTTATTTTGTTAAGCTGAAATGATACTCGTCTTAAAGTGGAAAATTTAACTGTAACAAACCATTGCCACTTTTTATAGAAAAAGAAATAAAAATCAAATCCTCCTTCAACAATAATTTTTAAGATTTTATTTATCATAGTTTAACATTTTATTATTAAAAATTCGACAAAACCTAAGTTCGTTACAAAGCTGGAATCTGTGTCTTCAAAATATCAATCAAACGCGCTGCAATAACGCGGCAGCCCAAACAACACCCTAAACGCTTTGTTATGAACCCGCAGAGTCCCGTACACTCGCTGTGTGTAGTTGACCCATAGACTGCACGTGTAGAAAGATTGACTATAAACTTTAAATAGGGTCAGTTTAACTTGTGTACCAGTACTACAACGTGCGAATCTTACGGGCCAATATATTGCAGCGCACACATAGAGCCCTCTGTTCCCTCTCTATGTCCAGATCATCGTTCAGAACGTCTGTAACCCAGTGACCCAAATACGCCTCGACGTCGAAAAGTGATTGTAAAATCTTACTTCGAATAAAACATATTTCATTTTCATTACTTGAATTGCTGAACAATCCTCAGTGGTGTCCCGCCAAGTGTCAGTGAGGTCGATGTATTATAACACTTTTTACCAGCTTTGAATACCATGATTTCGCTCTTAGCTGCATTAAGTATATTTAAGTCCATGGGGGGTCACAGCATACTGCTCACACATTTTCAAAAGTTTTCGTAGGGCACCCACCGATGGGCTCAGCAGCACCATATCATCAGCATAACTGATATTATTTACGCAAACACCGTCCACGTGTCAACCGATTATGGTACTGCTGATCTCAACGATTAACCGGTTTATGTACAAGTTAAAGAGTCTGGGTGAGCTCAACCCTCCCTGCCTCACCCCACACTTCAACCCGTACCTACACGTCCGAATGTACCCCTCCCTGTTATTTTGGTCGTAGTACCAATACTCAAACAACTTTATGACTTCTAAAGGCACATCTGTTTCATTTCGCAACTTTTGCCACAAAACATCATAAGACACGAGGTCAAATGCCTTCGACAAATCCAAAAAAAACAGGCATATACTGGAGTTTTTCTCGCTGTATAATACTGGACAGTCTGCTTGAGGCACAAAATTGCTAATTCTGTGGATAAACCCGGTCTAAAACCAAATTGTGCGTCGTGCAAATTGACATGTCTAGCAAGATGTTTGTCCAGCAGGCTGTCCAGTACCTTAGCTATCACAGCAGCTAGCGATATAGGCCTGTAGTTGGAGATGTCGGAGGCATCTTATTCTTGACAATTGGTATATCAACCGTATACATTAAATCATCGGGTAAATACGAATGACTTACACAAAAGTTCTACAATATGGCCAAAACTCGGGGCAAGTGCACTCCCGCACATTTCAGGTGTTCGATGCTGAGGCTATCATGTCTTCTATCGGGACTTCCTTCTTGAAGTTTTTATAATGACAGATGCAACTTCCTTTGCTAGAAACCTAACCTTATGGTCTCCTGTGACTGCCCCAGCATCGAACTCCCGTGACGATTGTGCGAGTGGCGGCTGTATCCTGAAATGTCGCTGAAAAGCATTAGCGATGTGTACGGGCTCATGCGCACCCCCCACACTCACAGGCAGACTCGGTTTAACCTTTACAATTTTGGAAATTCAGACTGAACAGTTAGTTGGGTCAGAGAAAAAGTATAATTGAGTTGCTTAAGAGATGATTTAAATTGATATGTACTTAAAAAAAAATGAAATAGGAATAAACATAGGTATGGTACAGTAAGCAGCACCTGCGGCTGGACACTCGCACAACGAAACTCGCTTCTACTGCTACGGTATAACGGCGCTCTCAAGATCAACATGTCCATCCGCATGTGCTGCCTACTGTACATTCAAGTTCATGTCAAGTAGATAAGGGAGATAATTGCGATGGGTAGGTTCAGTTTGACCTGCTCTTGACTGTGATATTCCTGCTTGTTTACTATATTATTTGAAGATATACAGGAGCCAGCACATGCGGCTGGACATTTACTCAATAAAATTCGCTTTTACTGTTACGAAATAAATAATCAAAGTGTCCACCTTCATGTGCTGGCTACTGTACCTCTATCTATGAATGGACACTAATAAAAAACTTCCTAAAGGATTTTTTTTACCATTTCAGATAATTTTTATTAATAAAATTTTATGATTAGGTTGTATGGCAAGGATATAATTTGCCTGTCTCATAAAAATAACATCAAAAAACAACAACTTGAACTCAACTAGACATTTCAGCAAGTCGCTTAAACTCTGTTAAATTTAGTTGGCCTGGCACTATATAATTGCACTTGTGATTATAACCAACTAAAACTGGTTAAATTTTAGATATTTTAGTTTTTAGTTATTTATTTATTTATTTATTTATTTATTCATGCACACATGTACAAGCTTAAGTTATTATCTTAAATTGGCGGATAAGTACTTGTACCCTGGTAGGGCATCGCATAAAATGAAAGCATGCAGACATTTAACAATTGATGTAGAATACTAAAATTAATCATTTAGACGGTGGACGCGTAAAATTAAGTCCATTGTGTACAACAAGGATTACCACACGTCTCACGCGGCGGCACTAGCACGACTCGACTCGACATCTACACTAATATTATAAAGAGGAAAGATTTGTATTTTTGTGTATAGGTTTGTAATGAATAAACTCAAAAACTAGTGTGCCGATTTCAAAAATTCTTTCACCATTAAAAAGCTACATTCACCTTAAGTAACAAAGGCTAGCCGTTACCACGGAAAAATGCCTCATTCCCACGGGAAAAACTGTTATCGCGGGCGGAGCCGCGGCGGAAAGCTAGTACCCACTAAAGGCGCATTTTTACTGGTCAATAAGTCGATCGTTAGCCCGAATGCGGGGACTCCGAATGCGGGCTTACAACCAATGAAATTAATTATACGTAGTCAATCGATAACTCGGTCCATACACAGAATGAGGGGTCTCCCAAAACCTGAAATCTCTTTTTCTGCTTTACTGTATCCAGATTCTCCCGCACCCCGCATGTGGGCGCTAACGACCAATGAAAACGGTTTCTCGCCTGCGAGCCCTGTGCCATCTGTTTCAAAAATATCCCGCTCCCCGCAAGCAAGCGCTAACAAGCAATAAAAAAGTCCAGTGAAACTTTAGTTGTCGTACCTTTTTAACACAAGCAAAGGAGAATTAAAAAATATATATACCTGGATTAGAATTTCTCGAACCCGATGGACAGAAATCTAACTTGTAAAATGATCTTATTACCAACTGTTCAAGTGCTGGCAAAAGCGACAGTTGCCATGTGAGCGCAGTAGATACTTCTGTCCAATAATTGATGTCATCATATTCTCTATATGAATGGTTATTCACTAGTTCTTGGTATACCATAACGAGTACGTTTATGTATATTATGTCTAGGTCTACTTTCTTTAAATGGCGATGAGACCTGTGAAATAGTTCAATATGAAACAACCACCGAGCCTTTATTTATTAACCCCCGACAAAAAAGAGGGGTGTTATACTCGTAAGTTTGACGTGTGTGTCTGTCTGTGGCAACGTAGCTCCTAAACGGATACGCCGATCTTATCTAATTTTTTCTATTTGCAAGGTGTTACAATCGAGAGTGTTCTTAGCTATGATCCAAGAAAATATCTTCAGTCATTTGAAGATTATCAGCTCTTTTCTAGTTGTTGAAAGGATCAAGTAACAGTTTTGTGGCGGTTTATTTTTTTAATTTAATGTTAGTAAGCTGAGCCTGTATGGAGTTCCTAGGCTTTCCATCGTAGCATTCACAAAAAAATACAAATCGATTATGGTCGCGGGAAGCCGATCGATCGTTATGGAGATCTTTGGGGGAGGCCTTTGTTACCTATTGTGAAAAGCTTACTAACAAGTTTTGTAAAAAAATAACTTTTTTATTATTTTAATAAAATGACACATATTTTTAAATAGGTACCTGTTCGTGAACAGAGGCATTTGTATGATATGGTTTAGATCTGTTAGATCCTCAACTTTAAGTTCTGTAATCTGTGTTGCGTTCTGTAACACATCATGAAGTTCCGAATATTGTATTTCATATACGGTTAAGCTGCGTAATTTAGTGCATTTGCTGAGCCAGTGAGTTGCCGTCCTCGAATAATGGCATCCGGCTAGGACGAGATTTGTGAGATTAGAGCAATCGCCCCATTTGCCAACAAGCTTAGTATCTGAAACAGACATCGTAAGAGCAACCGAAATACCCCACGGAAGGGCTTGAGTCTACTCTAAATCAGAGTTAGTTAACAGTGCAGATTGGTCTATTTATCACGCATATACAACCTTTGAACGTTCAGATTCCCTCAATAAATAAATTTCAAATTCTAGAAAAGAATCAATTTCTTGTTTCTTACTTTTTAGACTTTCCGCAGAGACTCTATAGTACTTACCATGAAATGTTGCTGTGATCAAGTTATGAAACTTTGCAGACAATAACCAAGTTGTTTCAGACACGTAAAGTTTTTCGATCTCGTTCATATAACTGTCAGATTTCAAGAGAGAGGATGTAGAATAATTATTGCAATTCAAGTAGCTTCTACTGCAAGGCATGACCTTCAATGATGCTCCATTGCGCGTTAACAGCACTCGTTTACCTTCTATACTACCCGTTGTAACTGTAAATATTATTATAGTTTACTAGCTTCCCGCCGCGGCTCCACACGCGTTAATAGTTTTTCCCGTGGGAATGAGGAATTTTCGCGCGGTAAAAGTTAGCCTATGTTCTTCCGCAAGGTCTATTCTATCTTTGTGCCAACTCCGCCCGCTTTAACAATATTTCCCGTGGGAATGAGAAAATTTCCCGCGGTAAATTGTAGCCTATGTTCTTTCCTAAGGTCTATTCAAACTTTGTGCCAAGTTTCACTAAAATCGGTTCAGTACTTTCGGAGTATTTTCAATTATTAGGAATATTTTACGTATTTTTTTCACACCTTGGGTTACATTATTGAAGTTTTAGTAAGGATCCCTAATTTTTTGAAAATAAAATATAGCCTATGTTACTCACGGTGAATGTAGCTTCCCAACAGTGAAAGAATTTTTGAAATCGGTTCAGTAGTTTCGGAGCCTATTCGATGCAAACAAAAAAACAAACAATCAAACCTTTCCTCTTTATAATATTAGTATAGATTTTTCACACCTTGGGTTACATTATTGAAGTTTTAGTAAGGATCCCTAATTTTTTGAAAATAAAATAAAGCCTATGTTACTCACGGTGAATGTAGCTTCCCAACAGTGAAAGAATTTTTGAAATCGGTTCAGTAGTTTCGGAGCCTATTCGATGCAAACAAAAAAACAAACAATCAAACCTTTCCTCTTTATAATATTAGTATAGATGAAATATGAGAATATTGCAGATAATTGATTGAACTATTTGTTTTTTGTTTGCTTTTTAGTATAAATTACGGTATATGACCCTATTTTTCATAGTAAATATCAAACAATGGAAAAAACTTACCATGATGCCGAAGTAAATTTTCGTATTTTTTTTCTAATTGGAAAACACATAATTCTTATTAGAAATCCTTTTGGCACATCACTAAAACATTGTGTAACACTTATTTATTAGTCGAGTTTAGACCTCATTTGTGGTAAATTCTTATTGTAAATTGTAAAATAACCTAGCACTTCCACAACGCTCATACAAACTGTCACTTTTGATTTTTTTTTTATATTTTTATACTGGCACATAGTGAAATAAAAGTGCCAATAGCTTGTTTTATAAACGCCCTACCATACGTCCATACACTGTACAAGCGATTTTTTCATGGTTTGGCCGTAAAAAGCCGATTTTAGAGTTGAGAATTTCGTACACGAGCTCGTGTCTTATTGAGTTTGAGCCTTCATGTCAAATGTAGCCGCACGAGCGCGTGTACTGTCTTTTGAAAGGGTTAAACACGTACATACCACAATAGTAAAGTTCCTAATGCCATTCCCTTTCTAACTTCCAATATATTAGTCTGTCTATCCTACCATACAAAGCTAAATAACTTTGGATACATTAACAACTAAAACTGACTAATATACATAATTTGAAATAAATGTACTTATTTAGTAAACTTTTGGAAAATGCATTGCTTGAATTCTGTTGATTATTTCAAACATTTTACAAGCGCATTACACAATGTATTTACAAAAAACTTACTTACCCTCCTCGCTTGAGATGCCATGGATAGAAACACAAACACAAATTAATAATATGATCATTTTCACACTTTTACCGATGACTACAGCGATTTATGAAATTTGCCGTAAAACTGATCCAATATTTTGTATACTCATTTAAAATCCCTGATTTATATCCAACAGTTACTTTACAAACTGTATCCTCATTTAATTTACATTAAATACCTGGTTTATTCGATACAAACAATTACAAATTGAATATTTTTCCTTCCCTTTCATGATTCATATTATATTAAAACTAAAGAATCGGCGTGTCTGTACATAAAAGGTGATAAAGTGACTGTAACTGAACACAAAAATACAAGATTGGATAAAGAATCCGTCTGTCTGTCTGTCTGTTTGTTCACGCTAATCTCTTGAACCGTTGGATCGATTTAAATGAAATTTTGCATGGTGGAACCATATATTCCCGGTCAACATCTCAGATTTTGATACTTATTACCAAGGGAAATAAAAAAATATATAAAAAAAGCAACGCAAGCGTAGCCGTGGGCGGACAGCTAGTACAAAAATATAAAGTAACTAGCTTCGCGCCGCGGCTTTTTTACCTTGGGAAAAAGGTAGCTTATGTTCTTTCCCAAGGTATATTATATCTTTGTGTCAACTGCGCCTATTTTGTTTTTTTTTTACACCTTGGGCTACATAGTTGGAGTTTTAGTAAGGATCACTAACATAAAAAAAAAATAGAATTTAGTTTATGTTAGGTACCCGGAGATAGTGTAGCTTCCCAACAGTGAAAGAATTTTTGAAATCGGTGCAGTAGTTTCAGAGCCTATTCAATGCAAACAAACAAACAAACAAGCAAACAGTTTTCCTGTTTATTATTTTGTATAGATATAGATTATTTATGGTAACTAACGAACACGATACCCATTTTTTGTAACCTTTTTCTTTTACAAACTTAACCGACTTATATGATGCTCAACATAAGTGTGGACTTCAGTACACTTAGTATTAATATTATAATTTGTAGCAGTAATGTGTCATTATATAGGTTAAGGAAAACTTTTAAAAGTGAATCAGATTTAAAAACATTATGACTAAAATAATTGGAAATTGAAAATCGCCTCCAGTGCGTGGGACATTCCGAAAGTTTTGCTAAGATAAAAATATATATTTAGGTAGATAATGATTTTCTCTATTAAACTTTTCAAAGTACTCTACATCAGCCCCTGTACAAGGTTTCATGCGTCTGCAAATACCTTGTTTACTGCCTTCTCGAACGCTAACAATGCTCGGTAGCAACAGTAATATTTCTTTGAGCTGATAGTATATTTTGTGATTAAAAATAAATCACACAGTTCTAGGTTATATTTTTTTGACTTACACTGGTGTCTTAAAAAGACACTTATAATGAAAATTCCGCGAACATTGACATTTTCCGTTATTCTTTTCTAGTATTTCAGACTAAGTTGAAGGCTCTACTTACAAAATCAAATTTAAGTGTAAGTAAATATTTATTGTTATGTGCGTTTGGGAGTAGGTAGTAGGTACGGTGTACGCTGGGCTGAACTGCTCTCGCACCGTTCTTGTGTCCGTTGAATAATAGAAAGCGTGTTCGGCTTGCCTTGCACCTGACCGTACATCACCTGTTGTTATTATCATTAAAAGAAAAAGCGTTTAATATTTAATAACTGCATGCTAGTTGAATGTTGAGTTTTGTATGCACCTGTAAACCTGTCTTCTTCTTCTTTTCGAGTCGACAGCAAACTCAGACAGTCTCGGCCCAGTAACCAGCTACACGAATAGCGTCGTCAGTAGCCTTCATCAAGTCCTCTCGCGTGCAGGTGACAGGACAAGATGTGCAGCTAATGAGATGGTCCATTTTCTGGGGAACCATACCACACCTACACTCCAAGTTAGAGTCCCCTATGAAACCCCATCGGTATAAGTTATCCCTAGTCCGACCCACCTGGGTCCGGTAAACCTGTAATGATAGTTCACATTTTCCTAAACCATAAAATATTTAGTTACTAGCTCTCTGCCCGCGGCTACGCCCGCGTTGTTTTCCGACTTTTCCGTAGTAATTTTTAAACTATCACACGGAAACTATTTATATATCGTATATATCGTACATTG
Source organism: Teleiodes luculella (assembly GCA_948473455.1). Lineage (NCBI taxonomy): Eukaryota > Metazoa > Arthropoda > Insecta > Lepidoptera > Gelechiidae > Teleiodes > Teleiodes luculella. The sequence continues at coordinate 375,296 of OX419610.1, read as the reverse complement.
TCATCCAAACTAAACGTGTATACTTTCAGCTCAATCGGTTGAAGATATGGTTTGACGGCCCCGTAGCCTAGTTGGTAGTAGGTACGTCTGCCTACTAAGCACAGGGTCGCGGGTTCGAATCCCGCCCAGGGCAAACATTCGTGTGATGAGCACTTGTGTTTGCCCTGTGTCTGGATGTTGTATATTTATATATGTATGTATATCAGCTGTCTGGCACCCATAGTAGCTCTGCCTAGTTAGGGGTCAGATGGCCGTGTGTGAGATGTCCCACATATTATTACGCGGTGGCTGACCCATGCGTCAAACCCGTGAACGTGGTGCTGCTTGGGGGGACTGGTCTACTCTAGTCGATTGCCGGTTGTTTTTTGGATACATTATTTAGTTTTTCTACTTTGACTGGTTGCCTTCCTCTAATTGCATACTTCGTTTGCACTCTTTGTTATATGAATCAAATTGTATAAAATAATATTTTTTGTAAAATAGTTTGAAAAGATACAACGCCTATGGAGTTTCTTCCGGCGGGTTCTTCTCCACAGAAGACAGCCAAATTGTGAACCCGCCTCGACGTCGAGAAATGATTTGTGAAATCTTACTTCGAATAAAAAATATTTCTTTCTTTCTTTCTTTCTTTCTATTATTATTATATTATCTACTTCAAAATTTAGTTCAAAGATTGCACCCGAACAAACATACATACATTGCAAGTTAAATAAAAGCTCTTAAAACTCCATCATTAAAAAAAAAAAACTCAAAATATTACTTTAATATTTTATTATTTACTTAAATATCCCTATTATTTTAGTCATAGCTTAATTATGATTTGATTCACTTTTGATGTTATTGTTTCCTTAAACTAAATTACATTACAGCTACAAATTAAACCGCAGTATAAATTATTATATTATTGAGTTGCGTATATTTTCCTGTTTTTTACACAGGTTTATTTTAAATTATGATTTAATATGAATTATGTAATACTAAGCGAAAACTCATGGATTATTATAATATTATAACGAGGAAAGGTTTGAATGTATGTTTGTTTGCATCGAATAGGCACCGAAAACAATGAACCGATTAAAAAAAAAATACCGTTAGGAAACTACACTATCCCCGGGTAACAAATTAACGAACGCTTTATTTTATTTTCAAAAAAGTTAAGAATCTTTACTAAAATTCCAATAATGTAACCCAAGGTGTGACTAATTTACGTAAAATAGGTATTCCTAGTAATTGAATAGGTTCCGAAACTACTGAATCGATTTTGATGAAGCTTGATACAAAAATAGATTAGACTTCGGGAAAGAACACAGACTCCTTTTACTGCGGGAAAATTCCTCATTTCCACGGAAAATACTTTTTTTTAATTGACCAATGTTTGAGTCTAAATAGTACGACGGATCAAGCTTCATCGGACTTAGGGAAAAAAAAGACTGTTAATGCGGGCGGAGCCGCGGCGGAAATACAATTTTGAAGCAAAAAATTATCAATATACAATTTAGAAGTAATTGGTCTATAATTATTTTTTGATGTTTTTACGCCTTTTCCCTTGTATATTGGACATACTCTTGTGCTCTTCAATGCATCGGGGTACCGGCCGCTTGAAAACATGCTGTTTATCATTACTACAAGGACGGAAGATAACACTGGCCATATACACATGACATGGCCAATTATGTAATGAATTTCTTTAGTTATATTTTCCTAATTATACATACTAGTATTGACGATCATACTACGGATGTCCTTTTTATAATAATGTCAAAATGTGTGCAATCTTGTAGTATGAGATAAATAAAACTAAACTAAACTAAACTAAACTATCTACCTCTAATTATAATATAAAGCCACGCCAAGATGTAATAACTAAACAAAATACTATGGAAAAAAATATTGCATCTTTGAAAAAGGATATACTTGATGAAGTTGACAGTCTAAAAAACTCTTTAGATTTTTTGTACGCGCAGAGTGATGAGATGAATGATAAATTAAAGGAATCAAACACTAATCTAAACAAGGTGATGGATGAGAACTTTCTACTGAAAAAAAAAATTGAAGAATTGAATGGCAGACTTACAGCTACCGAACTACATTCAAGGTCGTCCAATGTTGAGATACAATGTATTCCAGAAAAAAAAACCGAGAATCTGATTAAGTCTGTTATTTATCTAAGTAAGGTCACCGGTAGTAGCATCAAAGAAGAACATATTCACCAGTGCACTAGAGTGGCTAAGGTAAATAGCGATAGTAATCGGCCTCGCTCTACTATTGTAAAGTTTTCCAGTCCTCGTATACGTGATACGTTCATGGCTGGTGTTATTAAATATAATAAGTCCAATAAAGATAACAAACTGAATACTAGTCACCTTGGCATGGAAGGTCCGGCCAAACCAATTTACGTTACGGATCATCTAACACCAGCACTCAAAAAGCTTCATGCTGCAGCTAGATCAAGAGGCAAAGAGCTGGGGTACAATTATGTTCAAGTTAGAAATGGACGAATTTATATGCGAAAGACAGACACATCGGACTTTGTATTGATTCGGGACCATGAATCCCTAGCTACTCTTACTTAAGTAGTAGTACTATGTTTTAAATTGTGTTTTTATGTATGTAAAATTATTAATATAAATATATACCTATATGTATGTATAGTTATTGAAATTCATCAGATATATGTTACAGATTATAATTATTATTTCAATGGATAAGTTGGACCTAAAGTGTTATTATCAGAATATTAGGGGTATGAGGACTAAAACACGGGACATTCTATGTAAAATCTTGAATAGTGATTATGATGTCATAGTACTAGTAGAGACATGGCTTAATGACGGAGTCGTGAATGGGGAGTTCATTGATGATAGATATCAGGTTTTCCGACGCGATAGAAACACAGATATGCATGATAAGTCGGATGGTGGCGGTGTACTCATTGCTATTCACAAAAAATTCAAGTGCTATAGAGTCAGCTCCTATGAGAGTACATGCGAGGATCTGTGGGTAAATGTTGTAATGGGGAATTCAAAAGATAGTCTGGTTTTAACGATATGTGCAGTATACCTACCGTCTCCACTTAAGTATGAGGTGCTTGAGGCATTCGTGGAAAACGCGCGTACTGTTTTAGCCGAGAAACCCGAAGCACTAATTATAGGAGATTTTAATATTTCTTCGGTTGATTGGAGCTACAATAGTCCCAATGATTTCAATATACCGCTCTCATACAATGGAAAGGTACGTAACTGTATTGGAGACTTTATGGCTGAAGCAAATCTTTTTCAAACTAATGGAGTACGTAACGCTTATAATAAGCTGCTGGATTTAATTCTATATTTTAAACAGTGTGGGATAAAGGTCATCAAATGTAGAAACCCTATAAGCATAGTTGACAGACATCATCCTCCTCTTGAGGTGACTGTAAATATTGAAAAAGAAAATTATATAAAAACAGCGGAACAATCAAAGCTGAACTTTTATAAAGCGGACTATGAATCAATAAATTCTGCGTTGGATAAGGTGGATTGGAACGGTTTGTTTTATGACTGTAGTGGAGTTGATGATATGGTTTCGTTATTTTACACAGAAGTAAATAAAAATATAGAAAAGTTTGTACCTAAATCTAAACCAAAGTCTAAACATTATCCCCACTGGTATTCTAGGATTCTAATTAAGAAACTGAACGAAAAAAACAAATACAGAAAAAGATTCAAAACTTACGGCAATCAACTGGATGAAGTTAAATTTCAATTGCTCCGAGATGAAAGCGAGGTTATTTTGAACAACTGTTACAGGAAGTACATCAAGACGATTGAGGATAATATTTGTGTTAATCCAAAGTATTTTTGGTCGTATCTCAAAAATATTAGAAGTGATAAGGCCCAGTATCCTGGATCTATGTATCTGAATGACCAATCATTCTCTGAGGCGGATGATGTTTGCAATAATTTTGCCAAACATTTCGCTGGTGTTTATGGCACAAGAACACCCAGTGATACTAATGTAACACCCAGTGATACTAATGTAACACCCAGTGATGCTAATATGACTTCTGAAGGCAATCAGTCCTGCACTGTCCAGGTCGCATTCCAAGTAAAAGAAGTGGAAGCTAAATTGAAAGTGCTGGACCATAACAAGGGAGCGGGACCAGATAATATTCCCCCAATATTTGCGAAAAAATGTGCATCTAGTCTTGCAAAGCCATTAGTACTTATTTTTAACAAATCGCTCGATTGTGGTGTATTTCCGAAGTTATGGAAGGAATCAAGAGTGGTGCCAGTTTTTAAAGATGGTGATAAGCGCGATATCTCAAAATATAGACCAATCTGTATCTTGTCTGTTTTCCCTAAAGTGTTTGAATCTCTTGTTTGTCCTGTCATAGGTTAGCATATGAAATCCATATTCACCGATAATCAACACGGATTCTTGAGAAATCGTTCCACTATGTCTAATATGGCTGTTTATGTAAATGACCTATCCGAAGCTCTGGATAAGAACATTCAAGTTGATGGGATATACACTGATTTCTCTAAAGCGTTCGATATGGTCGACCACGCATTACTTGTGTCGAAGCTAAGGATGTATGGTTTTGTTGGCAATTTCCTTGACTGGCTCAGGTCTTACATAACTGACCGAAATATGAGGGTGGTCATTGGAGGTCACGTTTCTGGGGAATTTTGTGCAGAATCAGGCGTGCCCCAGGGATCTCATCTGGGTCCTGTGCTATTTAACATATTTATAAATGACATTTGCAAGTGTTTTAATAGTAAATTTCTGCTTTATGCCGATGACTTAAAGCTGTATAGGAAGGTTGAGACAGTGATAGATTGTGATGAGTTACAGAACGATTTGGGCAGACTTGAAAAATGGTGTGAAGTAAATAAAATGACCTTAAATCATACAAAATGTCATCAGATCACATTCACCAGGAAATCTAAACCAATCATCTTTGACTACAGAATACATTCAAACAGTCTTAAAAAAACTGATTGTACAAGAGACCTAGGAGTGATGATGGATAGTAAATTGACCTTTATACCTCACATAGATAAGATAATTAAGCAAGCTTCCAAGGTATCGGGCCTTATAATGCGCACCACAAAGACCTTCAGGAACTCCAAGGCAAGATTAATATTATTTAACTCTTTGTCGAGGAGTATCCTGGAATATTGTTCAATAGCATGGAACCCATATTATAAGATCCACTCAGAGCGCATTGAACGTGTTCAAAAAAGGTTCTTACGGCATGTGTGTTTCAGGGATAAAGCACTGAAAATGTACCCGTCATACAGAGAGCAATTAAAAAAATACGGGGCTATGTCCTTGTCTGATCGAAGGGATATGCTTGATCTGTGTTTTCTTCATAAAGTGATCCACAATCAGATAGACTCCCCCTTTATGCTTCGGAGTGTCCTGTTTTCTATTCCTAGACCGAATAGTAGGCTTAAAAATTATGTACCTTTTAGCACCACTTTCTCAAAATCAAATATTGGCGTGTCAGCTCCTATGAATAGATCCGTTATATTGTATAATGCTTTATCTAGCAAGACTGATTTGGATATATTTAATGTCTCGCTAGCAGTTTTCAAAAGCAATACAAAAGAATGTTTGATGGATAGAAGTAAGGTAGGTATAATATAGCATAATGTATAAATCTTAAATAACTTTTGTTTTAATTATTTAAACAACAGTTATTGGGAAAATAGTTATCAAATACTTAGTTTTTATGATTCTTTTATTTAGAGTTATATTTAATATTTAATATTTAAGAAAATAATATTGTATGCATGCTGTATTAGCCTGTAAGTGTGGTGCATCTATGTAAAAAACGTTAACAACTTTAAACTTTAAGCAAACTCTATTTGTACCATGTTGGCTGATCAAATAAATAAATAAACTACCAACTACCGTACAATAATACGTTAGTAGCCGCCATTTTTATAACTGCAGTCATATTCGTATTTAATTAAAGTAACAGAGCTATAAAACCTTAAAGCAGAGAACACGTGTAAATACGTTGTCCTTGACAACTTAAGTTTAACCACGTTTAACATACACACATAGATATAGGTGCATCATTATATTTAGTCACGCCTTTTTCCCGGAGGGGTAGACAGAGACCAGTCCCCCTAGCATAACCGTTCACGCAGGGGGACCGACATTATTTTGTCGCAAGTGTTCTCTTATCCATTTGGAGGTTTCTATAACAATAACAGTTACGTTTTTATTATTTATTCATTTCATTACTAGCTAGATAGCTAGTTGTACTGATGTATAGCTAAGTTATACCTATTGGACATAAAATAAAATAAATAAAATAAAATAAGTTTATCTACACTCATGTCGTAAATCCTTCATTTATTTATCAGAAACGCTAAGCAAATGATATACCTTTCGAGTTAGCCGTGACTAAGGATCCATACTTTCATTTCGTTATCGCAAAGTTGTAACAAAATGAAGTTTTTTTTTTTAATTTTTACGCAGATGCTTGCTATTTGAGCACACTAGCGTGTTTCGGAACGCAACCTTGGCGGCGCGCATGCGCGGTGCGATATTACTGCAAATTTATTTTCGCGCCATTAACGTTTGTATTTTTCCTTTTGCAGTTTGTATAATATGTATTATTTTGTCTTTAATTTAAATTTGTTGTATGAGTGTAGATAAACTATTGTATGCAACTGTACATAATTAGTATTTAACACTCGTGTATACTTTTATTAAATACCCCTCATTATGCAACAGTTGCATAAATAGCTATTTTATTTCTTTAAGGGGCTACCCGAGGCTAAGTGGCGCCGCCCTCTGTTAAAAATTAATTACTCGCGAAGTATATTTTTTTTCTAAAATCCGGACGGTCATTTTGAAGTTGGCGTGCTATAGGATATATAGGGGCCATAAACTGTATTTATTATAGTCCGCTGTAGTTACAGATAGAAAAGTTGCTAAAAACGGCCACTTTTGGCAAATTTTCTATCTGTAACTACAGCGGACTATAATAAATACAGTTTATGGCCCCTATATATCCTATAGCACGCCAACTTCAAAATGACCGTCCGGATTTTAGAAAAAAAATATACTTCGCGAGTAATTAATTTTTAACAGAGGGCGGCGCCACTTAGCCTCGGGTAGCCCCTTAACATAAAGTCTTAAATTACTAGTGAGATGGGGTCTCCATTTAAGCAAACATTGCCTGTGTTTGGAGGCCCCGCTCTTCCTTAACAATAAATGGGATATGTTATATAGCTAATGGAGTACTTTTAAATTATTTTCTTCTGTGCTTTTACTACAATTTATAGCAATGATATTTACTAATTTATTAAAAATAGGAAAGGAAGTGGAAAAAAGAAATGACGTGCAAAGACACTAAAAATCTAAGATTTAAAAATGTACGTTTAGATAGTGAGTGTATCTATATATTTATGTTACTGGGTTTATGTGTGTGTGTGCGTGTGTGTGTGTGTATGTGTGTGTGTAGTGTGTGTGTGTGTGTGTGTGTGTGTGTGTGTGTGTGTGTGTGTGTGTGCGTGTATGTGGGTGTGTGTGTATGTGTATGTGTGTTTGTTTGTAATATGTACGTATAATACGAGCGTGAATTAACCACGTGAATATGTATTATGATTATTATAAAATTGACATGAGTTTGACAAATAAGGAAAACACAGAAAATACCACACAGGGAAATACGCGACAAAACCGGGGCAATCGACGCATTGACTTTTTCCCAGAAATTAAAAATGAAGTGGGCGGGCCATGTAGCAAGGAGTACAGACCACAGAACATTTAAAAGACGTTAGGGCGGCGCTGTGAGCGGGGCCGGCGCGCCAAGACTGAGTGCCATGAAGGAAGAAAAAATTTTACGCGCTGTCTAACTCACACATAGCTATAAAAATGTACATCGGTGTGCGTGCATGCGTATGATTCGTTTCCATTTGAAATCGCGTGATTGAGCGGCGCTATGATAGGCTAGATTTGAAATTGCAAATATGTGCGTAAACTTCATCTTTATTGAAGTACAGATGTAGTGGAGGTGAAAGGTGGGGTGGAATCGGCGACACCGGATTTCATACGGACGGCGCATTATCGCCATTCTAACCTCTTTTAAATGTTCTGTGGCCGACCCGCACCACGTTGTGGGCGGGACCAGCAGGCTGCCGAAGAAGGGGCAGGCCGACTGCTCGATGGGCAGACGACATCACGCGCGCGGCGGGCCGGGGCGGCCGGGACTGGTTCACCACAGCCACCCACAGCCCAGCACAGGGACCAGGGGCGTCTCTGGAGGAGCCAACAACCTACCAGGGGTTCTTGCACTTTACTTTATTCTTTTTATTGTGTGAGAAATAAAGGGCTTTTTATTTTTATTATTTACCAGTTGTCCGCCCCGCGGCTACGCCCGCGTTAAGAATTTTCTCCCGTGCAAATGAGGTTTTTTTTTTTTTTATTTCTCTCCGTAAGAACCATCCTTGGATTTCAAAGAACATTTAAAAAAGAATTGATAAAATTGGTCCAGGCGTTGTTGAGTTATGCGCTTACCAACACATTTTGCGATTATTTTTTATATTATTTAAGTATTTCAAGTGTCCGAAGAATTAACCGCGTAGGGAATACAACTCTACCTTGCAAAACAGGCAAAACAGGTTTTTCAAAGTTAAAAGTATTTATTTCACTTTCGGATATTTACATCACTTAGGTAAACGTACCGGTTGGCGACCATGTACCCCTTATCGACCACTTTGCGCTTTATCTTGAATAATAGACTATTAACGAACTCTACTGTTGAAATTATCGCGCCATTCGAACCAGATGAACTTCAGGATTCTATGACCAACGGCATAATCCCGAAGACAGAACAGTATGCGCTCAGTCGCCATTTGAAAATTTACAGTGCAGACACATGCCAAAAATAGCAAAAAAATTAGTAGTGGATTGACTTTTAAGAGTTAAGTTTACCGGTGTAAATATTGCTTAATTGCAAATTGGCTTGGTTTGTGTGTGTTAGGCATATTAAATTTTATTATTCAAGTACTAAAATTCATTTTTCTTTATTCTTTTGCGATATTTTTGGGGGCCGGTGAACACGTTCACGATTAACCCCAAAATCTAATTATCGACCGGGGGGTCGCAAACTGGTATTATTCGTGGTATTTTTATTTGAATTCATCTTTAACACCTTTCAAATACCAGCTTGTTATCAGATACATTTAGATACAAGTACATTTTTATGATTTGACGACCAGATTCCGGCCACCGGTATGCCTAACAATTTCAAAGATATGACCATCCGAAAACACGAATATTTATACGGCCGATAACTAGTTAAATTAACCTATTTTCGGCCGTAGGTATAAAAGACGGCCGATAATTAGTCGAAATTGACTCTAATGCCGGCCGTAGGTAATACAAGATGGCCGATAACTACAAAAATTTAAACCCATTTCCGGCCATAGGGAGCAAAAAGGTCGGAAACTCATAAACAGCAAACAGCAACAGCAGGGGGATCCACTTGGGCCCTTGGTCTTTAGTCTGGCTATCCATGAGGTCATTAAAAGTATAAATTCACCTCTCAACATGTGGTATTTGAATGATGGGACAATAGGGGGTGATCCAGACGGGGTGTACCAGGACTTGGAGAACCTTATCCCGCGACTTGCCCACCTTGGTCTGGTTGTCAATGCTTCCAAGTGTGAATTCTTCCCCTGTAGTACTGAGGCTCAAACACACTGCTCGTTTCTCCGCCATTCTACCTGACCTTAGGGAACTATCAACTTCCAACTTTAACATTTTGGGTTCTCCCATTTATCTTAATGCAGTTCCCGAAGCCATTTCTTTTCGCACATTGCTTCTCCTCGCCGCTCAGGAACGTCTTGAGATCTCTCTGCACACGTTGCGATGATTTTGTTGCGCATGTATTTCGCTCTTCCGAAACTCACGTATCTCCTGCGGACAGCCCGACGTGGCTTTGCTCGGAGGAGATTACCTCTTTTGATGAGGCACTGAGAGCGACAGTGGAGTCGGTCTTAACGTCTCCTTAGACAAAGTTCAGTGGAGCCAGGCTGCACTTCCGATTCGCCATGGTGGTTTGGAACTACGTTGTGCGGGTGATGTCGGCCTGCCGGCCTTTTTGGCGTCCGCACATGGTGTTGCGAATCTCGTTACTGTATTACTGCATTCCGATGGTTCCGAAGTAAGCATCCCATTTGTGTCGGGCGCCATTTCAACTTGGTTGGCCCAGAACATGGGAGCGTCAATACTGTAAGGTCGCATATCCAGAGGGCGTGGGATGAGGTGGGGGCGAAGCGGATCCAGGAGCACTTATTAGGGAACGCTACAGGTGTCGACAAAGCCAGACTGCGGGCGGTGTCGCAGTCTGAATCCGGGGCTTGATTGCATGCTCTGCCTTCCCCTCACCTGGGCACATTACTGGATGCCGACTCCTTAATGCGTGTGGCGGTGGCCCTTCGTCTGGGCTGCAAGGCGTGTGAATCCCACATATGCATCTGCGGCTCCATGGTGGAGGCCAATGGCCATCATGCTCTGAGTTGTCGTCGTTGCGCAGGGAGGTTCCGCGGCATCACGCTCTCAACGACATTGTCCGCAGAGCTTTTGTTTTGGCCGACATTCCCTGCGTACTGAAGCCTACGGGTCTCGACAGATCCGACGGAAAAAGACCGGACGGGCTGACTTTGGTGCCTTGGAAAAATAGAAAGTGCCTAATTTGTAACGCAACGTGCGTCAACACTGTAGCCATGAGCCACCTTAGTCGCACCGTCCGTTCTCCATCGGCTGCTGCCGAAGACGCGGCGTCCAAAAAGAGGCAAATGTACGTCGCCCTGGAGCAGCGCTACCACTTTGTCCCGATAGCAGTGGAAACCATGGGTAGTTGGGGTGTGGAGGCTAAACGCTTGGTAGGGGAACTGGGCCAAACGTTAAGGGAACGCACACAAGACTCCTGCTCCGGCTGGTTCCTGGTGCAAAGGTTAGCCATCGCGATTCAGCGCAGTAATGCTGCTAGCGTCATGGGCACCTTCGCGCTAAGAACCGCTCGGGGCGGGTTAGTTGATTGTCATTTTTGTTTTTGTTTTATTAATGTTTTACTTTGATTTCAGATTTATATTAAATAAATAATAAATCCATTTATTTCAAGCAATATTTACATAAAGATGTTAAATATGTAAACAGAGGCCCATATTATGTAACTTATATTTTCTACCTCATATATTGTTTTACTTTCATACTATTATGAACTTTTTATCCTTCTCATAAGAATTGTTTTTCTACTGTTGAATTAGGCGGCCGATAACCGGTGCTTAGGCGGTCGATAACTGAGTCAAGTGGTCGATAACCGGTGTTTTTGCAGTTTTTCAGATTTCTTATTTATTGTAAATTACGTGTTAAAGATTCATCTATAAAATTTGTATTTTATGAAACTAGAATATAGTAGGGTGATAAGAAAAATATATTAAAGTCTGTACTGCTAATACGTCATGTCGAAAATGTATACTGAAGTCGACAAGTCGCTTAAACGGCCGATAACCGGTACGTTTACTTTTATTTCTCTCCGTAAGAACCATCCTTGGATTTCAAAGAACATTTAAAAAAAAAGAATTGATAAAATTGGTCCAGGCGTTGTTGAGTTATGTATACCAACACATTTTGAGATTCATTTTTATATTATTTAAAGTATTTCAAGTGTCCGAAGAATTAACCGCGTAGGGAATACAACTCTACCTTGCAAAACAGGCAAAACAGGTTTTTCAAAGTATTTATTTAACTTTAGGATATTTACATCACTTAAGTTAAGTCAGTTACATAATGTTTAGTAAAGCGCCTACTATTTTAATAAGTTGTTTTATATTAGGTTTGCTTTTATCTTTTGTCAGGCGTTTCGTTGTATTGTAATGACGTTAGCTGCAATTAATCACTTCACGTCTATCAACCCTAAGAGCAACATCATTATTGTAAAATTGTTTAAAATAAACAGTTTTGATGGATTAAATAATATTTTAATTCACTCCTTATGTCCCTGAAGAGACATAAAATTGGCGACCGTGACAGGACATGCTATTAATAAATGCTGCCTGTTAAAGATTCACGGTTGCTGTGTCATGGCGTAGTACAAAGGTCATCGTGAAGCTGCGAACGACAGCCGGGAAGCAAGAATCCAAACTAAAGATTGTTCCTGTGCCTGCTAGCTGTCCCTGGACAAGTGGAAACGCAAAAGTTCTACGCCACGGAGTACAGTTCATTAAACATCCTCGTCGTCGTCGCCGCGAAACACCTTCGCAGTGATGCAGTAACCTAAAAGAAGACAAAGGAAGCCTACGTTGCAGTGTCTGGTGGTCAACCGTTCAATATAACTACCTCTTCTCATCATTGGAATCGTGACAAGTTGTGGATTGGGCTGTTGAAGTTTTTTTTTTTTTTTTTTGAATTAACCTATGCTTGTGTCGAAAAGGTACGACAAATCAAGCTTCACCGGACTGGCGGGGGAGTGGAAGACTCTACCCCAAAAAAAAGTCATATACCAACGCGTCTAGGGGCGGCTCGAGGGAGCCTCGGACCACGGCCTAGCGCGTTGATATTGAAAAATATCGTGAAGGAGACGACGCCTGAGGGGCTCCGTCTCTGATTTTCAATTTTGATTTTGGTTCTGGCCACGCCCCCGCCGGCGGGTGCGGGCGTTGTTACCTGAAGGGTAATTGTTACCTGAAGGGTATTCGCTACCAGAAAGGCATTCTGTAAGGTGTAATCTAAATTCTTTGACTGCTTTAACTGCATCAGTGATTTCGTCGTCACGTTCGGAAAGGATATGTTTGGGACGGCGGCGGAACCGCGTAGTGGGGTGCGGGAAATAGCCCGTACACTTGACAACATACGGATTGGGGTGGGAAGGGCCTTCATCAAAGTAGCGTTTGGATGCTTCCTTCATGAAGCCACTAATGGAAAGGAGTTCGGTGTCGACATGAAGGTCGATGTTACGAACGAACCAAGGACAACCAGTAGCCCGGCGGAGAAACCGGTTTTGGATAACTTGAAGCTTATTGAGATGCGTGGGCGCAGAGTGCGCAAAGACTACGCTGGCGTAAGTCATGATAGGACGGATGCACGCTAAGTAAAGTCTAAGCTTATTTCTAAGCGACATTTTACTGCGTTGCCCAATCATGGGGTGCAAGAGGCCGAGAGCAGAGGCGGCACGATTGCGAACAGACTGGATGTGAGGGCCAAAGCGAAGGGCAGAGTCAAGGATGACTCCCAAGTACTTCACCTGTCTCTCCCAGGGGACTGGTTGATCGAGGAGAGTAATTGGGGGGAGCGTAGGATAAGGTCCGCGAGTGAAAATGATTGCGGAACTTTTGTCGGGATTCACCTCGATTCTCCATTTGCGGAACCACTGCCCGAGGGCGTCGGCCGCTTCTTGGAGTCTCTCGGCGATTTTTGTGGGATTGGGATGGGATGTGTATAACGCAGTGTCATCTGCGTACAGTGCGAGATTCGTATAACTAGTGGCCGGAATGCAGGACGGCATGTCACTAGTATACAGTGAGAATAAGGTCGGAGCGAGGACGGAGCCTTGAGGGACTCCGGCCCGAATAGGTCGTGGGGTCGAGAGCACGCCTTCGTATCTGTAGCGAAATGAGCGATTCGACAAAAAGTCTCGTAAGATGTGTACGAGGCGATCCGGCACTTCAAGACTATAGAGCTTGTAAATCAAGCCCTCGTGCCAGACTTTGTCGAACGCTTTCGCTACGTCTAGGAAAACGGCTCCGGAAGGTCGGGGTTTGGGTTTTAGTAAATGGTCGTAAACGTCTTCCACTATACGGTGGACTTGTTGGACACACGAGTGTTTGGCACGAAAGCCAAACTGCTCATTAGGGAGGAGGTTGTTGGCGTCAATATGATCAGTCAAGCGGTAAAGGATGAGTTTCTCGTACATTTTACCCATATTAATGAGTAAACTGATCGAGCGGTAGGAAGTGGGATTGTTGGTAGGTTTACCGGGTTTGTGAATGCCGATGACGATAGCTTCCTTCCACGCTTGTGGAAAGATTTATTTATTTATTTATTTATTTATTTATTTCACACTTAAAACTACCCTTACAGCCAATCCCAATACGATAGTTTTAGCACTTGACAAAATTATATCCTATCCTTACTATAACAAATTGTCTTTAAAGCCGTTACTGTGAATTCACTCAAAGAACAAGCGAATAAATCAATGTCATCATGTATTGAGTTGAGAGTGTGTAGCGCGCGCAGCAGCGGCGCCTCCCGCAGCAGGTTGGTGCGCGCGCGCGGCACCGCCAGCAGGCGCGGCCGTCTCCTGCGCCACACGTACCTGTCCACCACACACAACCCGATATTCCGCAGTACATCCTCATTGTGTATCCTACCTCTAATTACTCCGTGGATGTACGAAACAAGTGCTAGCTCTCTTCTCACTCGTAACTCGTTGTATCCGACCATTCCGAGAACAAACTGAGTAGGATACATCAATGGGTAAAAGGGATACACTCCATACAATCTCCAATACAGATACCTAATAAATTTATTTTGAACTCTCTCCAACATAAGACTATATTTAGTTTCATGTGGAGACCAAATGACTGCATTACATTCTAACTGACTCCGAACTAAAGTGTTGTATAAAGCCACGATAGCTTTAACATTGTTAAAGTCACGCACAGTCCTCAACACAAAGCCCAGATGCCTATAAGCCTTTTTGCAGATGTTTGTAATGTGATCCCGAAAATTTAGCCCGGCACTAAGACAAACTCCTAAATCCTTGACCTCCGAGACTCTGACAATAGGTTTCCCTTCAATATTGTACTGATACACAATAGGTTTGTGGGCACGGGTGAATGTAATATTCAGACATTTAGAGATGTTAAATTGTAATTTATTAAGCTTGCTCCATTCCACAACCCGATTTATGTCCATTTGTAGCGCCTCGCAGTCGCTCGCAGTTTTAATCACTAACGAAAGCTTCAGGTCATCGGCGAACAAGAGACATTTCGCATTTTTCACTACCTTGGGCAGATCGTTAATCATTATCAAAAACATTAATGGGCCCAGATTACTTCCCTGGCTGACACCCGATCTTGTAAAGTACGGTTTTGACACATATCCTGCATATTCCACATATTGTTGACGGTCAGTCATATAACTTGCAAAAAACCCTAGCAGATGAGGTGTACAACCGACGCCAGCTAACTTTTTCAGCAGAACATCATTATCTACCAAATCAAATGCTTTTTTGAAATCAAAGTAAGCGGCGTCGGTTTGTCCCCCGTTGTCCACTGAAGGCAACACATCTACCATGTGGCTAAGCAAGTTAGTCGTCGTGCTCTTTGCAGGTCGAAATCCGTGCTGAGCTTCTGAGAGCTGTACGTTCAATTGAGTAAATATTCTCTTATGAATGGCTGATTCACATACCTTTGCCGCAGGAGACAACACCGCTACCGGTCGATGATCCTCTACTTTTGTCCCCGAACCACCCTTTGGCACCGGTACGACTCGGGTTATCGTCCACCGTTTAGGGAAAGTCGCTGACGCTAGGCAAAGGTTATAAATGTGCAGTAACGGTTTAGCTAGCACAAACCTGCAATCCCTGAATAAGAACGGAGGGAAACCGTCGGGACCCGCCGACTTTTTAGGTTTTAACCGTTTGAGAGCCTGCATGACATCCGCCAATTGCAGCTGACCCACGTGTACTCGTGCTGCTCCGTTATCGCCTCCTGCTGCTACTACTGCTTCCTCTACGTTTAATTTGGCGGGCTCCTCACTATATACCGAATAAAAATATTTCGCAAATTCCTCAGCACATTGTTCTTTCGATAACATTTCCCCGTTTCTTAATATTTTATTTGGAGATCTAGTACCTTTTTTCGAATTAATAAAGTTCCAAAAAGATTTGGGATCCTTTATTAATTGGCTCTGAATCCGGTCCTGGTACTGATCGTGCGCTAGTGTTATCATATCTTTAACCTTAGTCCTATAGTGAGCGAACGCCTTATAATCACTATTAGAACCCGAAATTTTATATTGCTTATGGCACTTAGCCTTACATTTAATGTCGCGAATTATATCAGCCGAGTACCATTCGGGGTAAACATACCTCGAATTTACCGAATTTCGCTTTTTTTTCGGAACACAGTCATTTGTAACTGAATTAAGATTTTTGTAGAAAAAATTTAAACTGTCTTCTAAACCTAAGTCATATATGGGGGTCCAATCTATGGCCCATATTAAGTTATATAATTTCGGGAAATCTGCCTTATTAAAATTCCATCCTAAACATTCCCGTTCATTATGCTGTGAAGAGAGCGGTGGCGGCGGCAAGTCCGCGCGCGCGCACCTTGGCGCCCCCACCACCACCTCCAGCGGCGGGTGGAGCCGGTCCACCGTCACGAGCGGCGCCCCCGCCGGCCGCACGCACACACTCTCCTCCTCCGAGAATGTACTCAACACTAAGTCCAAAACCCTACCCATACTATTTGTTACATCATTACCCTGAGTGAATCCACAGTACGTCCGAAAATATTCATAATAATTAACTACATTAGGAGAACATGAATACAAGTTAAAATCTCCGACGACTAAAATCTTGTTAAATCTACTACAATACTGTTCTATAATCCTAAACATTATCATATATTCATTCTCATCACTGCCCGGAGGTATGTAAATGACACAAAACAAAAATAAAAATTTATTTTGTAGGTACACCGTAGCAGCAACTAGTTCAAAGGCACATTTATCGATATTGACGTCACCCGGGACCGGTACTCGTCGTAGTTCCAAACGCGGTGTGGCCACTAAACATACGCCGCCTTGTTTTCGCCCGTCCGCTCTGTCGCTTCTTATAATTGTATACCCGGGTGGGACCATTTCAGCATCCTGAATAGACTCGTTGCATCCAGTTTCCGTGATAGCGAATAACTCGGTATTTGAACTTGCGATACTCGTATAAAAGTCCTGTAATTTCGTCCGAAGACCTCTTACATTTTGGTACATTATGTCAACCGACTTAGGTGGTTTTTTTTGTATTATTGGGTGTTCTACGAAACCACACCCATTCACAGAACTCGACATTTAAAGGCCAACTTTCAGTTGAACACAAAACGTCATATTTACTCTCAGGAACTCCTACAATAAAAGAAGAATAGTCCCTTTCTGTCTTGTGTTTTATTCTTTCAATTGTAACTGGTACATTGTGTCCACAAATACTTTCCACGTGTTTCTTTAATTTTTCCTCTAAGGTTTCCTTTTGGAGACGCCAGACATGCAAGTATTTTTTCTTTTCAGTCCCTTTTATGTCTAGAGCATTAGTATTGCTCCCGCCTTTCATTACTTCTGTATTAGGGTATCTATTTTTTCTTCGGCTTACTACCGTCCAGTCACCATCATTGCCCCTATCACCCTGTGTAGCAATATTAGCACTCTCTGTATTCTGTGAATCTTTATCTTTGTTCTCTGGTACTATCTCCGATGACTTCTTGTTATTACTTGCCTCATCACTTATACCCGCTGATTTCGTGGCCACATACTTAGCATTGTTTACTACTTGTTTTTGCTTAGCTGCATTGGCAAATGATAGTGACCGATCTCCGATATTGCTAAATGCCTGCTTTGTAGTGCTGGGCTGACTACATTTCCTAAGACAATCTTCCAGATTTTCATTTTTTAGCCTTAAACATTTTATTTCGTTTTCTAAAACCTCTGTTTTTGCAACTTTTTCTTCATATACCGTCAATATTTTCCTTAATTCTTTTAACTCAGTTTCAGTAGCGATAAATCTACTTTTAAGTTGTGCATACTCCTTAGCTTGTTCTTTCAATATGTTTATTATTTCCAAACGAAACTCTTGGAATTGCTCCTTAAGTTTGCTCTCATTTTCGTTATTAATCGTAGACACATCATTGGGGTTGTTAAGACCGCCGCCGCGCATTGTGTTTATATAGCAGCTTGGTGTAAACGTTTGATTCATTATCATGTGTCCACGAACCGGTGTATCGGAATTACCTCTTTTGGGAACCATACTGGCGCATCCAGGGCATATCCACGTACTCTTGTACTCCGGCGAAAACGTCTCAAACATCTCCGCTTCTATGTTGAGACATTTCAGGTGGTACAGTTGCTTACATGATTCTTGAGAACACTCCATAAACAAAATATCATAAATTGCGATATCGCACGCGTTACATTTCGTACCCATTTGGCTTGAAACATCGAATAACGACACAACCGTTCGAAAACACGTCCGTACTGCAAGACGTTCCACGCCGATCCACCACGCCGGTTCCACCACGAAGATGCATGCGTCCATAGCGGCATTGAAAATGTTGGTGAGGATGGTGACTAGTTTGTCAGGTAGGACTTTCAGGATTCGGTTGGTGATGCCATCCGACCCTGGGGACTTACGCTTAGGTAGGCCCTTGAGAAGTTGCTTCACCTCTTTCTCCGTGATGCGGGGAAGAGGTGGACTGGATGGGGGAAGAGAGGCTCTGCGATTAAGTTCGGCAGAGACCTCGTTGAGAAAGTCGGGGTCGGCAGGGAGTGCGCTGGGAGTGCACTGTGCGGCAAGGCTGTCAGCCAGGCACTCCGCCTTCTCGTCATCATCGAAGGCGGGTGGCTGGTTAGGTCGGATAAGTGGGGGCATGGGCGCTACTGCGGGCGCTCTAAACGAACGGGCAGTTTTCCAGAAGGTCGTATGTGAGGGTTCAAGTTTGCCTAGGAACTTTTCCCACCGATCATTCCGTGTAAGGGCTACTTGCGCCTGCACCTCGCGGTGCAGGAAGCGCATAGTCCTTCGGTTATCCTCGGTGGGATAGCGATCATAGGCGCGTATGGCGGCGTTTCGTGCTGTTCTCAAAGCACGTACATCCGGCGGCAGGTCAAACCGGCCGTCGGGCCGGATAGGAACCTGTCGTGAGCAATTGCTCACTGCCAGCTGTATGTGCTTCGAGACACAGTCGATTGCGCGGTCGATGTTATCGGGGGTAGACAAGTCGGTAGGAATATTGTCGAGATAAGTGGACTGGAGAGAGCCCATAGCATTATGGACTGCTTCCCAGTTCACTATAGTCTTGGTCGGGCTGGGATCGTCAGAAGAAGGAGTGAAAGTCCTCGAGTCAAGGCCCATTAGGACAGGGCGATGGTCGGATTGGAGTTCATGACGTACTGCTAAATCACTCATACGTAAACGTACGTTCTTTAGCAGTGCAACGTCAAGGACGTCTGGTTGGTGGTTGGGATTATCAGGATAGTGAGTGGGTTCGTTGGGGCCAATCACATCGAAACCGAGAAGTTCGGGGAGATTGAAAAGTTGAACGCCACGAGGCGTGATGACCCGACTGTTCCAAGCGTGATGCTTAGCGTTGAGGTCTCCCGTTATAATAACGGAGTCGCTCAGGCCAAGCAGCGCTTCGATGTCGGATCGAACGAGGGATCTGTTGTTAGAAGGCGACAAATACGCCGAGACCAGGGTAATGGGCTGATGGCCCGTCATGCCAATGCGGCAGCAAGAGGCTTCAATAAATTGAAGCGGGGGTGTGTCGATAGGGACACAATGGAGAGATCGCTTGTAGTAAATGAGAGTGCCACCAAGGGCTGCATCGGTGCGATCGTTACGGACAGTGATGAAGCCCGCAATACGCGGACAGCGGGAAGAGGGTTTGAGAAAGGTTTCTTGGAGCATGACAATATCGAGGTTGTAGTCTCGAATAAAGGTAGCGAGATCATCTCGCTTACCGTTCATGCCTTGGATGTTAAAGAAACCAGTCCTTAAGGAATGGGGTTTGATGCGACAACTATTAGAATTAAGACCAAGATCCATAATTAATTAGACAAGATAATGTGCCTCATGGATTCGAGGACGGGGAGGAAATCGGCGAAGATATACATCCAGGCCATTGGATTGCCCATGTTGGCTTTGAGGAGATTAGCACATCTCTCAATTTGGCCAAAATCGACCTGCGGGATGATGTCCGACATGAATGATATGCTCTCATACATGTCAAGGCTGGACGAAGGGTCATACTCCTTGTAGCGAGCGTTCTGAGAGGAGGCCTTCTTAGCCTGAGAGGGAGGAGAGGGCGCCTTCTTAGCCTGGGAGGGCTTCGAGGGTTTCGCCACAATTTGGGCAAGCGTAGGCCTCCCCTGAGAGGAGGGAACTACCGCTGGGGGACGATGGGGGCTGGCCGATGGGGCCGACGACGTTTTTGTGGGAGCGGGAGTGCCCTGCGAGGCCTGGGAGGGCCTAAAACCCGGGAACTGCAACTTGTCAGTTGCCGGGGGCGAGGGCTTGGATTGGGTGCGGGGTTTGGGGGCGGGAGTAGGGGCAGCTCTGCGCCCGATCACCCCGGGCTTCGGCTTTGGGGCCTTGGGGCAACCGCGGTAGTTTGCGGTGTGTCCCTCGACCCCGCAGTTGACGCAACCGGGAGGAGCGGTCTCAGAGACGTCCTCTCCACGTTTGGGGCGGGTGCACTCGGCGGTGCCGTGATCGCCTAGGCACTTGACGCACCTAGGTTTGGCCTGACAATGGAGGGCCGAGTGGCCAAAGAATTGGCAGCGGTGGCACTGGGAAGGGACGCCGGTCTTATGCGGCGGCTCCACAGTGAGCCCTGAGAGACCACAGACGGTCTTAATATTGAAGATGGCCTTGCCATCGGGGGAGTCGTCCAGACTAACGTGGACGATATCGTACACCTTGCCGTTCCTGTGGCTAGACAGGCGGCTTACCTTCCGAACCGGAAGTTTTTGGGCGAGGAGATCGCTCTTGACTTCGTCAGTCGAGATCTCCTTGGGGACGTTTTTAATAATGACCCGGAGTGCCCTCTCCTCCTCGAGCGCGTAAGTGTGATAGAACACACTTCGGGATTTAAGGAGGGAGGTCAACCTCCGATGGTCTTGGGAGGTGGGGACTAGGACACGAATGCCCATGGAGGTACTTGAAGCACGGGTGTAATTGATTTTGGCCTCATTACAGGCCGACGAGATGTTTGACCACGCATCCTTGTTCCGGATGAACACAGGAGGCGGAGGGCGAGAAGAGGGAGAGGGGGCGGCGGAAGTGAGTGTGGCCTTTTTAGGGGCCGGGACTTTTCGGGGGGCGCCTTGGGCGTCCCGAATGGCTTTTGGGGCAGGGGCCTTGGAGGAGGCCTTCCTGGGGCGTTTCGCCTTCCCCACCGTCGTGAACTCGCCCTCCTCCTCAGAAGAGGAGGCGGAGGAGTCACTATCGGCGGAGGGCGCCGCCTCAACCTCCATCTCGGGATCGAACCCGGGAGGGAAGGTTAGGGCGTCGTCCTGCGCCGACGTCGACGGTGCGGCGTAGACGGGGATGGTCGGGATCGGGGTCGGTTGGGAAGGCTCGAGAGCCTGAGACAGGGGAGACGGAGAGCGCGGGCTCTCGTCGAGGATGCGCTGAGGGCGCGAGGAGATGTATTTGGCCAACCGGCCAGCGAGAGCAGGAGACTCATCTATCATACGATAGATGTACATCTCCTGCTCCTGCGACATCGCGAGTGAGGGGGACGACACGATAGCCGAAAGAGCAGCCAAAGTCCTAGCTACGGAATTTAATTTAGAGAAAACTCACTTACAAAAGTGAGAGCGCTTCCCTAAGCTTACCGGGCAGAAGAAGCGCGTAGAAACTGCACCGGCACCAAAGCAAAGGTTAGGAATCGCGTCCCCCAGGCAGAAGGCCCAGGGGTAAGGGACGGTGTGTTCCTGCGAGCCGAGAACGGGAGGCAGGGTGTGACCTACTGCGTGAGCCCTACTCTCTGAGTTTCCCCTCCGGCAGTCTTATTGTCCGGAGGGCCCTAGCCCACCCGGGACGGACAGAAATGCCGTCCGGGCGAAAAAGGTACCTGAAAGGGGAAAGCAGCTAGCAGAGCAGTTCGGGATAAGTCCCCCAAACGCTCCACTAGGGCTCTTCCGACGTTGTTTGTCAGGAGACAAACGGGCGAGGTCGGGTCGCACCCACGGCTTGCGTTATCACCTGGGTGTGCGCGCACGTGTGAGTTTTCAAACACTTTGCGTACACACCTTAAGCCAGAGTTGCGGCACAGGTATCCGCCGAAAAATACCACGGGGACCGTTACCTTTGTTCACTCAATAGGGCCTCTACCTGCCGCTTTAACAAAAGCAGCCGGCAGAAACAATAGTGACTGAACACAATAGCCTCGAGAGGCGAAATAATGGAGAGAAAATCCGAGCGTCAGAACTCACAAGGCACGTCCGCACCGTGCGAGCGCTGGCGAGCGAATCCTTTTCCTCCTGTTGAAGTTATAAAACCACACCGAAGCACCGTTTGCCACATGACATCCAAAAGAGCTAAGTGTCCATTGTTTCCTTTGTTCTCCCTAAATCCACCTAAATCCTATTGAAATCCTAAAGATTTTCATTCGAAATTTAACTAAAGTGCATATACAAAGAGAAATAAAGCTTATTTCGTTAATATTTTTGCGAAAAGAATGGATAGTTTATAATTTTGGTAAATATATACCTTATTATACACTTCTATTTCCTTAATAACTAACTATTCAAAATAACTAAGTACTATTTACGTATTTCTATGAGACTATGTCACAAACAAACCAATATTAGGTACTAAATAGCATAATATCTTGTAGATTCCTATTTATTTCCTAAAGATAAATACTTAGGTAATCACATATATAAATGAAATTAAAATAACTACTATCTACTTAATCACTACTAATTCTATACATAAATAAAGTTACTTACCTTTATAAAATAAAATAAACCTAATTACTACTCAAAATAAACTTAAGTACATACTTACATACGAATACCATCAATATTTAAATACATAATATCTATCTACTTAATATTTAACTACCATAAAGAACAATTACATTACAATATAAATAAATTACTTATACATACAGTGTAGATTCGAATCCTTTGGTAGGACAATTATAACGAAATTATTAATTGTTCACCCAAAAGACTCATGTTCGATTTCCGGTACGGAAACCAAAGTTTATAATAAAGCTATTATGAAAATTCAATAAGTTATTACAATCACGCTCACACGCCCATTAACGACGCGTTACAGGTTATTGCATGGAATGCAGTGGACTCACCGGGGCTGCGATAACGTTTCAGTCAGCTGATTGCGCGCCGGTCTCCTAGCTCGTCGCGTGGTTACTTCGGAACGAGGAGCGTGAGATTCATAATATACTACTTATTGTTTTAGCGTAGAATTTAGGATCGTCGATTTTGATGGTGAAAAGAATGAAGAAAGCAGCTGCTTTAGTAATAACGAATTTTTAATGATTTTTTAAATGTTACAAGATAATCGTATTAGTTAAGTAAGGTATGTAATGGCGAGAGCGAATGAATATAGCCGCAAGCTGAAGGACTTTGTTCCGAAGCTGGTTTCAGGGTACAAGTTTAGTGCAGCTGAGTGAATATAGGTGGCGCTGATCCGAACATCCCCCCGGCCTTGGAAGATCCATCTTCCAAAGTGGTCCTCGTGTCATGCTTCAGGTGTTGGTGGTATAGGCAGCGGGCAGATCTTGGAGAAGGCGCGCTGGACCATACCGCTGGCAGTGCGGATGTCGGCGACGCGAGCCACACCGTCTTTTCCTGGTGATACATGTACTATCCGCCCCAAACGCCATTTAAGAGGCGGCAAGTTGTCGTCTTTGATAAGAACAAGTGTGTTAAGTTTTAAATCATCCGTATTGGTTTTCCATTTTGTCCTCTGCTGCAGTTCTGAGATATACTCTTTCGACCACCGCTGCCAGAAGTGCTGCCGCAACTGCTCGATACGTTGGTAGCGCTGGAGCCGGCTGGTGTTCTCCGAGGTGAGGTCTGCGCAGGGGGGCGCGGTGAGCGGCCGCCCCACGAGGAAGTGGCCCGGCGTGAGCGGCAGCAGGTCGCTAGGGTCTGAGGACAGCGGGGACATGGGCCGGGAGTTCAGGACGGCTTCGATTTGTGTCAATACCGTGCTGAACTCCTCATAAGTGAGGTTAGCAACACCTACTACACGTCTGAGGTGAAACTTGCAAGCTTTCACCCCTGCCTCCCACAAACCCCCAAAATGAGGCGCGTACGGTGGAATGAATTTAAACTTGATACCAATATTTGTCGTAAATTGTGTAATATTATTTTTATTCGCATCGAGAAACAACGGAAATTCTTTTTCAGCGCCTATAAAATTTTTGCCGTTGTCTGAAAATATCTCTGCAGGCTTACCACGGCGAGATATGAAACGTTTTAATGCTAATATATAATCATTAGTAGAAAGACTACTAACAAGTTCCAAGTGCACAGCACGCGTTATAAAACAGATAAACAAACATATGTAACCTTTTACGAGTTTAGCACCCCTGCCTTGGCGATTTAAAATATTAACTGGGCCAGCGTAATCAACGCCACAACGTATAAAAGGAAAATTGGCTTCGATGCGTTCGGGAGGCAAATTTCCCATAATAGGACTTAAAGTTTTACCTTTTAAGCGTGTACACGTTACACATTGATGCACCACCTTTTTGGACAAATTTCTAGCGCCAATTGCCCACCAACTTTCTCTTATATTTGACAACAACAACTGGGAACCGGCGTGAAGCATGCGTTTGTGTTCACTTTCGAATAACAGCAGCGTAAAACGATGTTTACTGCAAAGTAAGATCGGATGTTTTTTATTATAATCGAAACTGGATGAATTACACAATCTTCCACCAATCCTAATCACCTCATTTTCGTCTAAAAACACGTTAAGTCCCACTAATTGGTTATACGTTTTCTTGTCTCTAATAGATTTCAATGGTAGATTATAACGTAAACAAGTATGCACCTCGGAAAATGATTGCGACTGAGCGAAACGCGCGAGCATCAACTCTGACGCATGTACCTCGTCTACTGATAACAAACCAGTTTCCCGGCCGGACCGATCGCCGTGCACACATTTTCGCAAATTGGTGATAAAACGCAATACTAGAGCGCCGACGCGCTTTAATCTATTATAAGATGAATATGTATTAAAATCAATGAAACTTGTTATTTCAGTAGTAATTACCATATTTATTGTCTTTGATCGCACTTCCGGCAGGTCGCAATCGCAATACAACGTTTGATTATTTTGCCAATTAGATTTACGTTCAAGTAAATAAGTAGGGCCGTTCCACCATAGTGTGGACTGACTAAGCGCATTGAAGTTAAGGCCCCTCGACACTAAGTCAGCCGGGTTATTACCGCTGCTCACATGTAGCCACCGCGAGTCACCAGTCAATTCATTAATTTCAGTAACGCGATTCTGTACAAACGTTTTTAATAAGTGTGGAGACATACGCAGCCAACCCAACACTATTGTGGAATCCGTCCAGAAAAAAACGTTATCAAATGATAAACGAAGTGAATCTATAATTTTTTTATACAACCTTGCACCTGTAAGAGCACCGCATAATTCTAAGCGAGGGATACTTAACGTCTTTAACGGCGCAACTTTACTTTTCGCACATAACAATTTTACGGTAATTTCAGACTCATCGTCGTAAGATCGTATATAAGCGCAGGCGCCATAAGCAGTCTGTGATGCGTCTGTAAATATATGAAGTTCCGTGTATTGAGTGTGCGCACTCCTTACGAACCTAGGTAATCTGAACGTATTGAGGCTTGGAAGGGAGTTAATAAACTGATTCCAGGTCTCTGTGACGTCCCGAGGCACGGGATCGTCCCAGTCAATTTTACATAACCAGAGACGTTGCAGTAAAACTTTGGGTATGATTACCCCAGGCGCGAGCAGACCTAAGGGGTCGTATATTTGATATATAATCGACAACATTATACGTTTAGTTAAGTGTGACGCATCGGTAGACGATAATTTTGAAGTAAAGTATAGCTCATCGGAGTCATTTTTCCAACCTATCCCGAGCGTCTTATTTTGCGTGTGTTCGCCAACTGTCAACTCTTTTGACATAGCGGTCGTGACGTCATAGTTAAACGTCCATTTCCGTAATGGAAAGCAACCAGATTTTAAGATATCAGAAACCTTTTTGCAAATATCAATTAAAATACTCGAATCATCGTGTCCTGTTATTAAATCGTCTACGAAAAAATCATTGTTTATAACGTCAGCTATGACGTCATCGCCGCACTCATGCGCGAGTTGTCGCAAACAACGCATACTAAGATAGGGCGCGGATGCGGTGCCGTAAGTCACCGTGTTAAGCTGAAAGATTTTCAGCGGATCAGTCGAATTCTCACGCCATAGAATCAGTTGTAAGTCTCGCATATCAGACTGGATCAAAACTTGTCGAAACATTTTTTCAACGTCAGCACACGCAACATATTTGTGCTGCCTAAAACGAAGCAATATCGAAAAAATGTCGTTTTGAAGTTTCGGTCCGATCCGCTGAATGTCGTTCAGCGATTTGTCGTTAGATGTAGGTGCGCTAGCATCAAAAACAACACGGAGTTTTGTAGTACTACTACTTTCTCGGAATACACCGTGATGCGGTAGGAAATAGTACGATGAACCGTAACAATTAATTTCCGTCATATGATTCATTTCAGCGTATTCACGTAGAAAGTCGCAATACAGTTGTTTGTAGGTAGGTAAGCGATCTAGCTTACGCTCCAATGACATAAAACGCTTCTTAGCATTTTCGTAAGAATCACCTAACGAATCGGGCGTTTCTTTTAACGGTATGCGAACTGAAAATCTACCATCACTTTCGCGCTTGGTAGTAGAAACGAATAAATTTTCGCATTCTTTCTCATCTTCAGTGAGAATCTTGCCCACGTTTGGGATATCTTCAATCTCCCAAAAATTACGCAACGCCACATCTAGACTCTGAGTAAAATTACATTGAATGTAACTAGAGATGAAACGGATATCCGGCAACTATCCGGTATCCGGCCTATCCGGCCTAGTTTTTACTATCCGGCCGGATACCGAATATTAGGTGACTATCCGGCCGGATACCGGATACTAAAAATATACGATAATTTTATCAAAATTTTACAGCATAGCTATGTAATTAAATTAAAACAACATTTTATTGCAAAATTAAATGTCTTATGTTTATTAATTAATAACTATGTTGACAAAAATTAACAATTTAGTAATCAAAGTTGACTAAAGGAAGGTTGTGATGTATAAATACCAATTTTTCTGCATTGAGAGGTAACAAACGATTGCGCTTGTCTTCGTAAACAAGAACAGCTTCAAAAAAAAGTCTTTCGCTGTATACACTGCTGCAAGGCGCTGAAAGATAGATTCTCGCAAACTTGGTGAGAGTTGGATATTGTGACGCGTTAGCACTCCACCAAACATATTATGGATCACGATTACGATCGATTCGGACAATCTTTGAATAGTAGTCAAGCTCGGTTGCAATCTTGTTCTTTTGTTGACCTTGACTGCTATTATCTTCATTTGCTACCTCATCAAAGCAATTCCAAAACGTGTCGTGAGCTTCGCGAGTAAGAGTCGAGCTGGTGTCATCTCTTCTCCTTATTTTTGATGCTGGTGATGGATCACGAGAACCACTATTAGTTGAACATTCATCATAAGACGAGCACTTTACGAAGTGGCAATGTTCGGCCGGATATCCGGCCGCCGGATATCCGGCTATCCGGCTTTCTCAGTGGCCGGATATCCGGTATCCGGTATCCGGCCAAACAACTATCCGTTTCATCTCTAAATGTAACCATTGAAGGTTGAGTTAGTCGTGTAAATAGGGCCAGAAATAAGCCAGCCGAGCCTAGTGTTTTGTAGGTGAGGGCCATTAGGCAAACGTATTTTATTTTCGTATAAAAGGTCCCAGAATTTATCAGCACCGATCAATAAATCAATTTCTGACGGCACGTTATAATTCGGGTCTGCAAGTTGAATATTATCTGGAATACATGTCATCTCGATATCGACATGATGTGATGGTAAACGATGGGTAATACGTGGTAAAACCAGGCATTGAAGACTAGTGCTGTAATCACTAGTTTTTGAACGCATGTTAATCTCGCATAACAAACTCGATTGTGTAAGGGATTGTCCTACACCCGATATTTGTACAGTGGACTGTATAGAAGAAACGCGTAAAGTTTTACATAGGTTTTCTGTGACAAAGCAATGTTGACTGCCATTGTCCAGTAAAGCGCGGAACGTATGATATTTATTTTGGCTATCGGCTACTTCGACTAATGCTGTCGACAATAGAACCTGGGACATCCGTGTCTCATGGTGGTTGGTAGTAGACCGAGAATGTAACGTAGTGGTACTCTGCGCGTCTGCGCCAGCGGCGGAGGCGCGATCAGCTGACTTGCCCTCCCTATTGTTAGCGGAGGCAGCGGAGTGACCATTACCAGTATTGTTTGACCTCTCGATATGCAACAAACTATTATGTTTAGATTGGCATTGCTTACACGGGCCAAATAAACAGTCGTTTAATTTATGTCCTGAGCGTAAACAATTACGACAAATATTTTTGTCGTCAACAAAGCTGGACCGTTCATTAACCGTAAGATTAAGAAATAAAGGACATGTATATAATGGGTGACTATCCTTGCACATAATACAATTACTGCCGCGCCTATCGACCGATTTATTACTCGCATAGTTATTTACGTTCGGTTTGCGCGCTGTGACGTAGCTATGTACTTGTGACTGCGGGATATTCTTTTTAGAAACGCTTATGTTTTTAATCTCTTGGTTATTTGATTTAGATGATACTTTACTATGATTAGCATTTAACGTTTCCAGCATGTCAGCGCGGTTACGAAGGAAAGTGATTAAATCATCTAACTTTAATTTATAATTCGAAAATCCTTGAGTTAGAGTGCCTTTATGGCTTTCCCATTTTCTTTCAGTGGAAATATCCATCTTAGACGTAAGCAAGTAAATAATCAATGTATCCCATGACTCTGTTGGCTCATTTAAAGTTTTAAGCGCACGTAAGTTACGTAAAACGGTATCAATCATAAATCTTATTTGTTTTGGAGACTCTTTGTTAATAGAAGGCATTGCAAATAATGACTTGACGTGGTTATGCACTAGGAGTCGTTCGTTATTGAATCTGTTATCTAACAACTCCCAAGCAAGGATGTAATTACTAGCAGTAAACTCTAAAGCACTAATTACTTGTATTGCGCTGCCCGTGAGTGATGATCGTAAATAGTGAAATTTTTGTATGTTATCAAGGTCAGTGCGTTTATGAATGAGTGTTACGTATGAATTTTTAAACTCGAGCCACTTGTCGTAGGATCCATCGAATTGAGGTAGATTTATTTGTGGTAATTTAACGTTTGAAGGTGATGTTGAGGAACGAGCGTTGTTACCCTTGGAACCGTTAGTATTCTCATCATCCCCTAAATACATTTCAGAACTAGCTATACACTGAAAGTAAAGCGTTTCGAATGCTTCTCGATATTCGAAATTAGACTGAAGGTCAATCTCTGAAACTAGACACTCGATATTACTTTGAATTTTATTGAATTCCTCGTAAACTGTTGTAGCAACACGAGTGCGGACACGTAACTCCGTCTTTTTAAATTCATCTTTTAACGGATAAGCTAAGTCTGACAAATATTTATTGAAAATCTTTATACGGCTTTTTAAAATACTACGCTGTTTCATTAATTGAGTGAGAAGCTGATCATTGTTTTTAGTTCCTTTAAATTCATTCTCATCCCCAGCAGTACTCATGATGGGAGTTATAGGAATAAAGAGCAAATGAAGTAATTAGCAAGTACTTACAATGTTCACCTCAGAATGCCACGCGGTTGCACAATATGGCGGCTTATCAACGCGTAATTTAACGACAGAAAACACGATATTAACACAAATCGAATAGGTAATGGATGTAAAAGGATTAAACCAGACCCTAACGCAGCTGAAGATCCTTCCTCTTCTTCTTCACACAGTCCAGGATAGGTAACGATGGTGTGATAATGGTTTTCTTGGTTCGGCTTGTAAAACGTATAAATCCAGCGAGAAGGTCCAATGTTTTAGCGTAGAATTTAGGATCGTCGATTTTGATGGTGAAAAGAATGAAGAAAGCAGCTGCTTTAGTAATAACGAATTTTTAATGATTTTTTAAATGTTACAAGATAATCGTATTAGTTAAGTAAGGTATGTAATGGCGAGAGCGAATGAATATAGCCGCAAGCTGAAGGACTTTGTTCCGAAGCTGGTTTCAGGGTACAAGTTTAGTGCAGCTGAGTGAATATAGGTGGCGCTGATCCGAACACTTATTTATCGCCTTTTGTTTGTTTCTCTCGTAGAGTATCGTATATTAATTGCATCAAATTCAGTTTGCTTACAATTTAAATGATATATTTGTAACTAATACTGTTCAATATGACGGAGGAACAAAACAAGGCTGTCGCCGCTGGTGCCAAAATTTTGTATATCAAAAGAAGCTCAATTAAAGGTCAAATAACAAAGTTTAAAAATTATCTCGATAAAATAAGCAAACAAATAAGCTTTACAAATGTTGAAATAACTGAACTGTCTTTAAGAATTTCAAAATTTGAGGCACTAAGTGGAAAGTTTGATGAATTGCAAACCGAAATTGAAATTATTAATCAAAGTGAATTATCTACTGAGCTTGGTGTTCGTGAGGATATCGAGCAAGAAATTATTATTAGTCTTGCTACAGCTAAAACAATAATTCTAGATAAAATGCAAGAATCTCAAAATGAAGCAAGGCGTAATTCGGCACACGAAGGTGAATGTTCTCACAACCACCATGCTCATGATTTAGGTATAAAACTACCACAAATACAAATATCAAAATTTGATGGCTCGTACTTTCGCTGGCTTGAGTTTCGTGACACATTTACTAATTTGGTTCACAAAAACGAAAAATTAACGTCAATTCATAAATTTCACTATCTTTCATCCTACTTGGAAGGGGAAGCAAGTCGAATTATTTCTAATTTGGAAATCTCTTCTGATAATTATACAGAAGCTTGGGACTTATTGGTTGAGCGTTATGATAATAAACGGTTACTAATAAATCACCACTTAACATCGTTATTTAATATACAACAAAGTAATAAAGAAACCGAAAAGTCTTTGCGTTTCATAGTAGATCACGTGACAAAAAATTTGCGCGCTTTGTCTAGCTTAGGTCAGCCCACTGATGAATGGGACACCTTAGTAGTTTTTATGTTGTCATCCAAACTACACCCTAGCACACTTTTAAAGTGGGAAGAGCATAAAAATACATTCAATGATTACCCGAGCTTAGAAACTTTTAAAAAGTTCCTGATTGATCGCGCTGATGTTCTCGAAGCTATGAATAGAAATAGGTCAAACAGTCAAAATAATAATTTCAATCAAAACAATAATTTAAATCAAAATAATAATATTTTAAAAAATAATTCAAAAGAATGGCGTTCAAACCAAAATAATAAAAACGAAAAAAGATCATATTCTTTCGCCACAACGAACCAAGAAAAATCAAGTACTTTTATTTGTGTTATTTGCAATGAAAATCACAGAATCTATGATTGTTCGTTATATAAATCGAAAAGTGTTCAGGAGCGATTGGCGGACGTCAATAAATATCGACTTTGTCATAATTGCTTAAAGCAAGGGCACCCTACCCAAACGTGTCGCATGGGTCCATGCTCTACTTGTAAAAAACGCCATAATACATTGCTCCATATTAATAATCATGATAATAATCATAAGAAAAATATTTCTGCTAATCATTCAAACACTGAGCAATCAGAAAGCATTGTTAACTTTGCAACTGCTCGTATTGACGTTTGTAACCCTAAAACGAATGAAACTATTACGGTTCGTGCACTTCTCGATTGTGGTAGTCAGTCCTCATTCGTCACGAAAGCACTAAAAGAAAAACTGAACTTGCAAACAAATAGCACACATACTATAAACATAATTGGAATAGGCAATAATTGCACAAATAAAGTTAACGATAGTTGTATTGTTAGCATTAAATCTTTAAACTCTCCTTACCAAGTGACACTTTCATGCTTAGTATTGGAAGAGTTGACCGGTGAAATACCAAAACACCCTATAAATATACAAAACATAAAAATACCTAAAGAATTGCTGCTGGCTGATCCTACCTTTGACCAACCAGCCCCTATCGATGTTTTGATAGGGGCCGATCTGTTTTGGGATATCTTAAAGGGCGGAAGACGTTCTTTAGATTCACATAACATGAATCCAATGTTACAAGATACCCAATTCGGTTGGTTGATCACCGGCAGCATTGAAGTGAACTCTATGTCTACACTTCTATGCAACCATGCTGCTATATCAAAAAATTCTGAAGAATTTATCAATAATTATTTACCAAAATTTTGGGAAATAGAGAACGTACCAGAGAAACCGTTGCTAAGTGAGAATGATAAATTATGCGAAAAGCATTTTCTTACTAACACTTATCGCGAAGACTCTGGTAGGTTTAATGTTAGATTGCCTTTAGCAGAACCTCCTGCTTCTCTTGGTGAATCCTATAATAAAGCAAAAATGCGCCTTCTGAGCTTAGAAAAGAGATTCAGAAGATGTGCACAACTAAAAGAAAAATATAAAGAGTTTATTAAAGAGTATGCTGATTTAGGCCATCTGTCTGAAAGTCCTATCAAAATTCCTAATACTGCTTATTTCCTATGTCATCACGCAGTCTAAAGAGAAAACAGCGAGTCAACAAAACTACGCGTTGTTTTTGACGGCTCAAATCCCAGTTCCTCTGGTCGCTCCCTAAATGATATCTTGATGGTTGGGCCAAACATTCAAGACACTCTGTTCTCCATTTTGTTGCGAGCTAGGCAGTACAAATATCTTTTATGCGGAGATATTGAGAAGATGTACCGCCAGGTTAATGTTAACGAAAAAGATAGAAACTTGCAACTGATATTGTGGCGGGACGAGGAGTCGCAGCCAATTAAAACCTTACAGCTAAATACACTTACCTATGGAACGGCCAGCGCCAGCTTCCTTAGTACTAGGTGCTTATGGCAGGTGGGAGAGGAATGTGGTGATGAGGACATTAAAACAATAATACAAAAAGATTTCCTAGTTGATGATCTCATCACTGGGGCAGACAGCCAAGATAAACTTTATTACATAAAAAATGCATTAACAGAGTCACTAAATAAGGCCTGTTTTAAACTGAGAAAGTTTAAAAGTAATTTACCAGCAATTATAGAAAATATTGCATCTGAAAATCAAGAACATTTAACTATTAGCGAGTCCCTCAGTACCCTAGGTCTAGGGTGGAACCCTAATAACGATAAACTGCATTTTCCTTTTAAAATTTCCTCGAATGCCATCGAGAAGGTAACAAAACGTTCCATTATGTCAAATGCATTTAAGATTTTTGACCCCTTGGGACTTTTAGGTCCTTCTATAGTGCAAGTAAAAATGTTATTACAACATTTGTGGCAATTAAAAATAGAATGGGATGAACAACTACCTACTGAGTGTGAAAATGCATGGTTAGATTTTTACAATAATCTAAATTATTTATCAAATTTAGAAATCCCAAGAAATGTTCTTTGCGAATCTCCTCAAAGTATCGAAATTCATATCTTTTGTGATGCGTCGCAGCGTGCTTATGGAGCGGCTGCTTACATGAGATCGGTAGATCATAATGGTGACATCACTGTCCGATTACTGTGTGCAAAATCTAAAGTAGCCAGTTTAAAACCGGTTACCATTCCACGGCTGGAACTATGCGCCGCGCTCCTTGCCGCCAGATTAAGCAAAAGTATCTCCGGATCCATACGCTGTAAACCTAATCGTTATGTGCACTGGAGTGATTCCAGCGTAGTACTGTCATGGCTGGCTGGACATCCAAAAAATTATAAAACTTTCGTAGCCAACCGCGTTGTTGAAATCGGTGAAATAACACAACTTTCTTCTTGGCGGTATGTCCCCACTGATCTTAATCCGGCCGACTTAATATCAAGGGGTGTCAGTCCAAAACAACTAAAGGATCAAGATCTTTGGTGGTCTGGTCCCAGTTTTTTGTTGAAGTCTGAATCTGACTGGCCTGCCCTTAAAACACCGGAAAATAAAAATATACCTGAAATAAAAAATATTAATAAAACTAAAGCTAAAAATACACATATGAATAAAAATAATAATAAAAATTGCTTACCTGATAACAAACCCTTACCTTCTCCGAAGAACCCTGAAATAAAAGTTAACACAATTAATACAAATAATTACAAAGAAAATATAATTCAGCCAATAATAAATATTACAAATTTTTCTAACTTAAATAAATTGCAAAGAACACTAGCATACGTTAAAAGATTTATATACAATTCAAAAAATCCAAATAATAAACGTTGTGGTCATTTAAATAATGAAGAGTTAAATGAATCTTTTAATTACCTTTGTTCCATTTCGCAGCAGGAATCGTTCCCGGTTGAATTCGATAGGTTGTCTAAAGGATTAGATCTGAAACCTAAATCAAATATTTTATCCCTATCTCCTTACTTTGAAAATAATTTAATAAGAGTTGGAGGACGCATAAGTGCATCCAATTACCCCTATAATAAAAAGCATCCAATTTTATTAAACTCATCACATCATTTTACAAAATTACTATTTGAACGAGAACACTTACGTAACTTGCATGCAGGGCCTCAGTTACTGCTAGCTATAGCTAGAGATAACGTGTGGCCGATTAACGGAAGACGGCTGGCTCGGCGTACAGTCAATAACTGCGTCATCTGTCGTCGCGTACGTGGTAAAACTTTAGTACCTAAAATGGGTGACTTACCTCAACAACGATTAAACGTTAGTTTTCCTTTCTATTCAGTGGGACTTGATTTCGCTGGACCCTTCCAAACATTAAATCGAAAAGGACGCGGAGCCAAATTAGTAAAAAGCTACATGTGTCTGTTTGTGTGCTTGAGATATAAATGTATACATTTGGAAGCAGTTAGCGAACTGTCCATGAATGCATTTATAATGACCTTTCAAAGGTTTTGCTCGAGACGTGGTAAGCCAGCCGAAGTATTAGGTATGTGATAACGGCCGTAATTTTGTTGCTACTGATAAGGAATTGAAACAATACTTAAATACTCAACAAAAGGCGATAAATGAGTTTGCGGTTCAGGAAGGTGTTAAATTCACTTTTTTGCCCGCTTATGCTCCTCATTTCGGAGGGATCTGGGAGGCCGGCGTGAAATCCGCCAAACATCATGTGAAGCGCGTTATGGGCAACTCACATTTAACATTTGAAGAATTATCTACTCTTTTTGCAAAAATAGAAGCAATTTTAAATAGTCGCCCTTTATATCCGTTGTCAAGCTCCCCTACAGATTTCCTTCCTCTTTCCCCAGGACACTTTCTCATTGGACGCCCCCTGGTGTCGCTACCAACGCCCTCTTTGGAAGATCGAAATCCAAATGCCCTAAAACGCCATGAGAGGCTTGAACAAATTAGGCAGCATTTCTGGCAGAGATGGCAGAAAGAGTTTATATCAGAACTCCAACAAAGAACCAAATGGAGGACTACTGCAAAACAAGGAAATCTCAAAGTCGGCGATTTGGTCTTGCTTAAAGAAGACTTCGTACCGCCAATGTGCTGGAGACTTGGTCGAGTTCTTCGTTTATTCCCTGGTCGAGACGGAATATCACGAGTCGCCGACATCAGAACAACTAAAGGAACTGTGAGAAGACCTTTAGTTCGACTATGTCCTTTATTCCCGTTTGAAGACGAAGCTTAAGAAGAAGCTAGGATGAAGACTGAAGTCTTTGAAGATTTATTTTTATGAAGTTTACAAACAATTTCAAGTTTTAATTTATATTACATTTTCACTTTTTTGCTTTTAGCTTTTCTAATGTCTTAGACATACTTACGTTATAAATAATGGTAAATTTGTATAGTCTACTTTTAATAGATTTTCTTTTCTTTCCTGAAAGGTAGACCTTTCAGCGGGGGGGAGTATGTTTAGTAAAGCGCCTACTATTTTAATAAGTTGTTTTATATTAGGTTTGCTTTTATCTTTTGTCAGGCGTTTCGTTGTATTGTAATGACGTTAGCTGCAATTAATCACTTCACGTCTATCAACCCTAAGAGCAACATCATTATTGTAAAATTGTTTAAAATAAACAGTTTTGATGGATTAAATAATATTTTAATTCACTCCTTATGTCCCTGAAGAGACACATAATATTCTTTAGGGGTGAGTTCACAATTTGGCTGTCTTTTGTGGAGAAGAACTCGCCAGAAGAAACTGCACAGGATAGATAGATAGATAAAAAATTTATTTAGCAAAATTGACACATTGAAATAATAATTAAAGGTAAAACATAACAAAGTTTGACATATTAGTCAAAAAATAATAAAAAAAAAGAAACAAAACAACATAAAGTACATTAACAGAGAGAAGAAGCTAACAATAATTATAAAAAAAAAAAAAAACGTGTGTGTGCCAAACAGTGCTAAAAAGGCCACAGCTCAGCATATGTTTTGCTAGTGTTTAGCAAAACGCTGATATTCTGCTGTGGCCTTGGGTGACAGTATACATTTTTTAAATCAAAACATACGCCCGCAAGTGTACATAGTATTATTTGTGTGTAGTGTAGATAAATAAATAAATGAATGAAAATGGTAACAAAATAAATAATGAAAGTTGTTTAGATGTGATATAGTAACAGTAGTAAATAAAAATAAATAGATAGATAACTTATGCATGAATATTTTTAATATAAAATAGAAGGAGGTAGGTAAATTAAAACAAATGATACATACAAATAAAAGAAAAAAAAAAAAGATAAGCCACAAAACTAACGCTGGTTTATCAAAGTGCTTGATTTTCAAGTAAAAAACTTCTATAATGTTTCTTAAATGTTATTTTGGCTTGCAACTGCCTCAAAGGTGGTGGTATATTATTCCAGCATTTAGTGGCTTGGTACCGGAAACTTCCAGTGAATGCGACAGTTTTGTGTTGATATCTATCCAAGACCACGCGCCTATTCGTTCTAGTGCCGTATCTCTCATGAAAATGTGATGTTTTCAGTTTACTAAACAAGTATGTCGGTGACTTATACTTCATAACATCAAATACAAGGCTTGCCAGATGTAAATCGCGACGCGAAGTCATGTTTAACATACCAGCCTTGTTAAGGTATGGAGTGACGTGGCACCGTGGTGGAATTCTAAAGCAAAAACGACAGCAAGCGTTTTGAACTCGCTGTAAAAGACGCTTTGAACATGATTTTAAACGAGGTCCATAGAGAATATCACCATAATTAAGACGCGAGAGAACAAGTGACTCGCAAAGTGCAATGCGCACTTCCTCGCTCAGCAGATCTCTAATTTTGTACAGTATTTTAAGGCGATAAAAGCAGTTTCTAACTAAATCAAGAACATGGTTTTCAAATAACGAAACAGAGTCTGTCGCAATGCTCCGAGCGATGCGGACGCATTTGCAGACGTAATTAGTTTTACTAATTTGTCAGCGCGGCTCAGACTGCGCTTATTATTTGGATATGAGTGCTACACTTATACCAAATGAACTCCTGGCGTTCCTGCAGCAGAAGTTGGACGTTATGGACAAGGTGAGCGCCATCCAGATCTGCTCGACCAGCTACAGCGTGGCCGACATCTGCAAGGCAAAGGAGCTCCTGTGCAAGTCGCTCAACGTGGTTGCCAGGTACGTGCCCCACAGAAGAGGGGACGAAAATGGGAGGAAAAGCCTTCAGGATATCATCAAAATCCTGAAGGAAACGGACCCGGATGACGTGCCTACGTTTGTGGCGAGGGATCTGCATAAGTTGCCCCCCGTCACTTTCGATCACGTCGACGCCACCAGTTTGTTGAAGGACATCGTGATCCTAAAGGCAGGACTGGCTGAACTTCAACATAAATTTGAAGTTTCACAGAATACTATTGCTGAGCTGCGTACCGAAGTTAGCGAGTTGCGCAATTCGGCTGTGTTAGCTGGAACTTCGAATAATGCTGACGAACGACGCGCTACACCATACCGGTCAGTCACCTGCATCGGCCTGTAGCTACGCGTCAGCAGTTTCGCCCGCGCACCCGACACCTCGCGCCGAGCGCACCGAAACGCGAGCGACCCCCGCCCGCGCCGCCTCCTCCCGCCCTGCGGCCCACCGCCGCCTCCTGCGAGCGGCGCACCCGCCGCGGCCGCCAGCCGGCCCACCCTGCGCCGGAACGTCGCTACCCGGCCGACTCAGCCGCCCACACAGCCAGCGCTCATAAGTCAAAGAAGGCTTCAGCCAGACAAGCTGAGAAGTCCGATAATAAGCGCACTAACGTGGTAGACGAGGAAGGTTTCACCACGGTACAGAAGAGGCGCAGACAGCGACCACGCCAGAGCACGTGCGGCACCGCACCGGTGGACCCCAACATCCCCCTGCGTGCCGCCACGACGAAGACATCGCTTTATGTCTCCCGCCTGCACGAAACTACCACTCGGGAAGACGTGCTGGATTTCATCAAGGAGAGGCATAAAGACGGTGCCTTCAAGGACTCGCCAGGATTCGGTGTGGTGGTGGAGCCCCTGGAGTCGCGCCACCACGTCAACTTCAAGTCGTTCGTGGTGCGGGTCCCGACTGCCCACCTGGGCGTCTTCACCTCGCCGCAGTTCTGGCCGAAGGGGGTCGTGTTTCGTCGCTTCAGGGGGAACCTGCCGCGGAAGGATACGATACCCTGGGCTTGCGTGTAAAGTGCTGTGTATTTAGTTTTATTGTTTAGATATAGTATAAAATATGTATGTTAGTCTGTAAGGTATTTATGATATGGGCCTCTGTTTACATATTTAACATCTTTAAGTAAATATTGCCTGAAATAAATGAATTTATTATTATATTATTATTATTAAATCGCAGGTGACTATCAATAAGTATACCCAAATTTTTGGCCTCATTGACACGCTCAATGACTTGTGTTTTAATTTTAATTACAGGGTTCAAACAAAGGACTTTATCAAGTTGGCGCTTAGTACCCAAGATTATATATTTAGATTTAGCAGGATTAAGAACTAAGGCATTTTTCTCGGACCAGTCAGATACCCGCTTCAAATCATCCTCAATTTTAGCCAGTGCTTCTGCGAAATTGTCAGGTTTGGCAGACAAGTACAGTTGGACGTCATCTGCATACAAGTGATATCTACAAAATTTTATCTCCTTTACAATGTCAGCACTGTACAGTATAAAAAGTAAAGGGCCGAGTATTGATCCCTGTGGGACTCCCCGATTAATGAACTTAGAGTCAGATACCAGAATATTCCCATTTTCTTTACTTAACCTAACAGATTGTGATATGGCTAAGATAACTGTCGAACCAAAGCAAAGAATCGTGACTGACGCCATAGTATGCAAGCTTAGACAGAAGAAGAGGTACGTTGATACAATCAAAGGCGCGCGAAAAATCCAACAACACCAGTCCACTAGCCTCACCCGCATCCTGTTCAGCAAGTAAATTATCAACTACATCCAACAGAGCCGTAGTGGTGCCCATACCCTTACGAAAGCCAGACTGAAACTGAGATAAAACATTAGTGGACTCCACGAACTTAGTTAGCTGCAAGCAGACAACCTTCTCAAGAATCTTTGAAAGAAAGGGCAAAATGCTGATGGGTCTTAAATCTTTTAGTGTAGTTGGATTATTGACTTTTGGCAAAGGAGTAACCAAAGCAGACTTCCAAATAGTTGGAACAGTTCCCGTTTCAATTGACCTACACATCACAGCAGGCGTTGCATCTTTTCAAAATATTTTTACTAAATATTATTCTATACAATATTAATAATATAACAAAGAGAATATACAAACATAAAGTAAAATTTCGTTCGAGGTTAACCTACCTCACAAACCCTGGCGTTGGAATTGTTGAGCAGCCATAAGATTCCGACAAGGCTACTATAACAACTACATCCCTAGATAGTAGCCGGGACCAACGGCTTTACGTGCCTTCCGAAGCACGGATTCATCTTTCTTTTCGGATAATCAGGTGACTCAGCCTGAAATGCCTTGAAAAAAATATTTGATCGACGGATCCCCCCCGGGATTCCAACCCGGAACCTCCGTAACGCTTACGTCAGACGAGCCTTTGACCACTCGACCAAGGAGTTTGTTAGAGATTAAAGGCTACTAAAATGTTTTGATTTTAAGTTATATTACGGTAGTCACAGCCCCTTAACGTTTCACGTGTTATTTCGTCACTTTATGGCTTTTTTACATCAGTCGTCTGCTGTGTAATTGCTATCATCAATGCATATAAAAGGATTAGGCACCTTTCGTAAAGTTAGTATTACTTTTAGTACCTGGATATATTTACCTAGTTACTTATGGCAATGATGGCACTGAAACTTACTGGCTTTTTCTTCGTAATTGCGGCTTTGCAAATAATTTTCATTGGTAAGTAAGTTTTTCTAGAAAAACACAATATCTTAAACAATAGGTACCAAAATTTTGTCAGTTTGCGTGCAGAACCGAAGGCCGTTGGGGCAACAATTTACGGGTTCTTGATACAACTAGAAAAGAGCTGATAATCTTCAAATGGCTGATAATATTCGCTTGGATCATAGCTAAGAACACTCTCGATTGTGACAACTTACAAACAAAAAAACTAGATCAAAATGGTCGCATCCGTTTAGGAGCTACGCAGATGGACCCACTAGTGAAACCTAGCGTTGGAACCAACCGTCCGAAACAGATGCCACAGACCTAGAGTATAATAAATAGAAAAAATTCTGTATTCTCTAAGCCACAGACAGACCGACAGACAAACTTATAATAAGTACTTACATCTCTTTTACGTCGGGGGTTAAAAAAGTTTAAGTGATATTTTTTGTAATCTAAAGGGAGTGAGAAGGTTTTGGGATAGTTTTCATTTTATGTGTTGATTAAGAATCTGAAATTTGAAACACTGACAAAATCGCAAAAAGACCAAAATTTTTTTGCTTAAAACTCTGTAACTATTAACTTTAAGTTTACAGAAATTAAAGTATTTAAAATTATCCACACACAAATATGTTGCGTCACTATTTTTTTTTTGTTTGCTAAAATAGCCGTTATATTAATAAAACAATCATTAGTAAAATGGTGATCTTAACCAATTTTCTAAAAGATTTGAGAAAATTGACAGATGCGCCTTTTGACGGCAGACTAGAAGATACACTTCCTAAATTGGCTTTTTGGATTCAGATGAACTCCACTCCGCTCAGATCCAATACAGTGTGATCCCCTCCCCCTCTCCGCTTCAAGGGGGAGGGAACCAAAACCAGGACCACACAAGACCACCTAAGTAAGTCCAAATCTTCACTAAAACCACAAATTACGACAACCGTAGCCTAGTTGGTAGTACGCCTACCTACAAAGCACAAGGTCGTGGGTTCGAATTCCGCCCAGGGCAAACATTCGTGTGATGAGCACTTGTGTTTGCCTAGTATCTGGATGTTGTATATTTATAATGTATGTATATCAGCTGTCTGACACCCATAGTACAGGCTCTGCCTAGTTTGGGGTCAGAATATGGCCGTGTGTGAGACGTCTTATGTTATTTTTTATTTTATTTTGTACATTGAAGTCTACAGCTATGATACAGAACAAATATAAATATAACTACACCATAAGCCAATTACAGACTTCCACCTTCCTGACATATTATTATTATATTTATTTATTTATTAAATCAGACTACTAACTATTAAAATATTACTATTAAATATACCTACATTGCGCGTAGAACCGACGGCCGTTGGAGCAGAAAGGTTCTTGAATGGCGGCCGCGCTGAAAGACGTAGCGTGGGCAGGCCCCCACAAGGTGGACCGACGATCTGGTGAGGGTCCTGCTTGCGCGGGACCGATCGTTGTGGAGATGTTTGAGGGAGGCAGCAGCCCAGCTGTGGATGTCTTTCGGCTTAGATGATGATGCC
Organism: Teleiodes luculella; assembly: GCA_948473455.1. Lineage (NCBI taxonomy): Eukaryota > Metazoa > Arthropoda > Insecta > Lepidoptera > Gelechiidae > Teleiodes > Teleiodes luculella. The sequence continues at coordinate 333,437 of OX419610.1, read as the reverse complement.
AATATACCCGAATTTAGGGGAACGAATCTAGAACTTACAAAGTCTCAGTGGTGACTTCGCAAATACTAAAAAGGTCATGATTGACATTGACTGCGGATGTCTTTTAAGTTTTTGTTAAGCTGTCACTTAAATAACCTTGTATACTTAGATTATAAATAGAAAAAATCTTGTATACTTACACCGTGGAATTTAACATAGTGGTACCTATTTATAGTACTCATAAAACTGAATTACTTTCCCTAGGTGATCCTTAGGGAAAGTGATCCTTAGGGAAAGTAATTCAGGTTTAGGATGAAATCTCAAAACTAATTTTTAACTTTTCACATAAACTTAAGTCACGTGACCGCTTTCTTTGTATCACAAGCTGAAAATCAATTTTGAGATTTCACTATGTTTCTTGGGGAAAATTGTTCAGTATTTTGAGTACTGCCACTGCCACTATGTATAAGCCAAAGTGAGAAACGATATAAGTAATATTATTAAGTTGATTAATATACTTACCGTTATATTTGAAACAGTGATGGGGAACGGTATGGTGACAACCCCTTCGATGAAATCGACTCAACCCATTTCGGAATCGGAGGCGACTCGCACACCCCATGTAAAGACCCTTTTGTTTTACCTTAAGTAACTGAAGCCTCATTTGCGGCGAGGCAACACAACAGCACAGTGTCGCATGCTACACGATAGGGATGTTGACTGTGTTCAAAATATATTATCCTACACTATTTAGGAAATATAACATCCTAAATTACTCTAATATAACTTATGTTGCAGCGGTTTTTGCCAATTTAATGATTTTTTTATTTCAAATTTACGTAACATTATTGTCTTGTACATAATTTTTTACAGACTTGCCTCGACCTATTTTTAAATTTCCCAAAAAATTACCCAAGTAGGTACAATAACTTATTAGATAGACTCTAATCTAATCTAATTTGTCCAGCAGTGGACGTCAACTGGCTGACTCAAGTTTATATTACAAGCTAAATATTATTTTTGAGAATTCAACCTATGTTCCTTAGGGAAGTTTCATGTATACTAACACTACGTTTCAACAATCAGTTATATTTAATGGTGTATAAAATTAAATGTTTAATTTGTCTTTCCACAGAAAACCAATAACGTTTTATAGAAAGTTAGATGTTACCGAGAGGCGAAGAAAATATTCATCTTAACTAACTGAAATTTATAAACTATAAGCTTGAAGTACACTTTTAAAATTATAATATTCTCGTGAGAAATAAAGTGGTTATCTTATTTGAATGATTTATTTCATTCTTATTTTTCTATTACTAGCTTTTCGCCCCGCGGCTCCGCCCGCGTTACAGATTTTTCCCGTTAATGAGGTATTTTCCCGCGGTAAAAAGTAGCCTATGTTACTCTCTATCCTTTCAACTAATTCTATGCCGAAAATCAAGTCGATTGGTTGCTTAGTTAGGGCGTGAAGGAAGGACAAACAAACGAACACACAATCGAATTTATAATATTATTAGATCTTAAAATTCTCATGACACAGTGTACTAACACTGTATGGTTACTAACCATACCCCTCCGAAACGGCTTAATCGATTTTGATGACATTTCAATTTGGTAGAATCCACCCGGATACGCTATACAACAGATAAAATGAAACAAAGCGTGCACGCACACACAGTAAAGGCTAATTTTAATTCTCTAGGTGACTATGCTATTATAAAAATTATGGCTTTAACGTAAAATGTTTTATAAAAATCTGCTTCTGGTATTCTGGTAAAAAATATAATAGAATAGAATATAACAAGGAATAACAAAAAATAAAGGTTACAATGATAAAAGTGTACACATAGGCGGCCTTATTGCTAAGGCAGCCATTTTTAACAGGCAACCTATAAAAGTAAAATATGGCAGGGATATTAAATTATAAGCATATCTATGTCATTGCCAGGTATAGAAGAATAACATCTTTCATTGCAGTAGTCAAAATTATTATATGAGATACTATCACAAGGCAGTACATTCTGTTTCACTGTTACTTCTCTCTGGTAACACTTCAATTACTACAGGTGACTCAAGATTTGAAGGTGTGTCTTCAGCAATAGCGTGTTCAGTCACAGCGACGTCACCCAAAGCTGGGAATACACATTCTGGTTGCTGTTGTTGGATTGTTTCTTGAAGACTAGTCTGAGGTAGAGCGTGCCGCAGTCTACTCCAGAACCACGGGTCATCACATCGCACGTAGGTGTTGAAACGCACATACAGCTTAATGTCTTTATGCAGATCGTCTGATTCCAGCACATCATCCAGTATCACCATTAATATTCGAGAGCGTCGTTCATCCAAACAAGCTGCGTACGCAGTTTCAAATTCCATGTTTCCCCATAGAGATTTAGAAAAGTTCTTCGAAAGTATAATCATTATTTTCTTTGACTCTTTTACAGATTTCCGAATGTTTTCTGGGATCATTGCTCCTACTGACCAATCCCGAAGATGCATACAAACTCTGTACTCTTGATCTAATTTTGGCAGTAACCGGCCGAGAACAAATTCCGAGTCTTCGTGACAGAAGGAAAGGAAGATATCATAGGGACAATCTTCGACCGTTTCTCCTTTTCTCAGAAAACATAGACACCATCCGCGCGAAAACATAATTATTTGTATCGTTTTCCGGTAGTAGAAAGCGACAGCAAACAGCACAATTGCTACCAACAATACTGTGATTGCAGCTACAATAATATGCAAATCTTTTTCGCGTTCATGCGCCAGCTGAAGCTCATTTTCTTTTTTTTTCTTGAGCCTTTGTGATGCACAAGCTTCTGGTAACGCTTTGAATTTGTATTCATTTACACATTCAATACGGTTGTAGTCTTCTATCTGTTAAAAAAGAAAAAATATTGACTGTGAAGTTCACAATAATAATAATTATTGGCTAGTGTCAAAGTCTACTGCTCATAACCTAAACCGTGAAGAGGAGACATAGACCTTAATTTACCCGGACCAAAATAAGGAATACTATCATATATTACAGCCTAACTTTAATTCATATTTTGGTAATGGTGGTCTAAAGTAAAAAAAAATATTTTAATACAGTCAAATGTCTTTGATCAGTGTGTGTTGCCAGTTATGACTTACGGATCCGAGACGTAGTCGCTTACTATGGGCCTCATAAGAAGACTCAAAGTCACCTAAATAGCGATGAAGAGGACTATGCTTGGAGTTTCCTTGCGTGATCGAATCAGGAATGTTGAGGTCCGCAGGCGAACCAGCAGAGTCACTGACATAGCCCGACGAATCGCTAAACAAAAGTGGCAGTGGGCGGGGCACATTGCGCGTAGAACCGACAGCCGTTGGGGCAAAAAGGTTCGGGAATGGCGACCGCTCGCCGGAAGACGTAGTGTGGGCCGGAAGGTGGACCGACGATATGGTAAGATTCGCGGGAAGCCATCGTGGAGATTTTTGGGGGAAGCCTTTGTCCAGCAGTGGACGTCTTTAGGCTGATATGATGATGATTATGATGATGATGGCGATGGTCTTAAAACCATTTCATTGCATGACTATATTCCCAAATACCTATACATATTATTATTTCAAAAAACCTCTATTTTGTTTGTATGACGCTAATTAAATCGGTTTCCTGTCTGTTTGTTACTGGGAGTAACTAAAGATACAAACTACTTATAAAATAACCTATTTTACTAAAACCTTTTCACATGTCGCATGGTAAACTTGCCTGCTGACTCCGATTCTGCAGCATATCTAGCAGCTCATCGTTGTCACAGTTGCACCATATGGGGTTGCCAGACAGTCGCCAGCGTCTGTCTTTTTGTGCAAAAAGTCCAGGTATGTTTAGGTGTTTTATATTGTTTCCTGATAGGTCCAGCTTCTGCCAAAATAAACAAAAGAAAATTACTTATATAACCATGGACTTAGTAACACAGGTAAGGTAGTACTTGTAACATACTTGAATATACCTAATAAGACTCTCGCAGCGCAGCGTTTTGTCAGATAAATAATTGTGAAATAATTTCTTGTCACAGTTCTCTATGATTATAGCCCTTCAAAACCTGGATAACACAAATGGCGCGGGCATTTTTAGGTGAAATATGTACCAACTTTGAGACTGTCCGGCAGTGTTTCTGGTAGCGCTGAGATGCTGTTATTGGGGGCGAGGAGTTCAGTCAGGGTCTGCTGACGGAGCAGCTCGTCCGGCAGCGCGGTGAGGCCGGCGCCGCGGCAGTCTGCGAAGAACTCGTCCTTGGGGCCTTCCCAGCAACACAGGCAGGGGCTGTCACAGGACACCCTGCGGCAGAGATTTTACGAAGTAAAGCGGTAGCCAAATGTTCAGACAATCTCACGCAGGCAACTTATGGAGCAGGAAGACGGTGGATCGTGCCTTCTTGAGTCCTGCAAAGATTAAAAAAAAAAACTCCCTGCGCGCTTTTTCCCATTCTCTCACCCACCTCTCTGAGCTTTGACATTGAATATCTTTTTACTCGTATAATTGTTTACTTTAAATAAAAAAAAATATTTCAAGTAATCAAATTACAAAATCGTCAAACATAACAATTTGTGCTACCTACACTCGTCAAATAACCCGCCCCTGACTGCACCGGGCGCAAAGGTGCCTTCCCTCGCTGTATGGCAACGGACAACCTTTGCGCCAGGTACAACCCGGTGCGTGGGTCACTACCATTCTCTCTCAGCCGACGTCCGATTTCCGCTAAAAACTTTTTGGCCTCCCCACCCCAACAACCCGTCGTCTCCACCGCAAGCGGAACAAATATGTAACGCCTCTCCAGCTCCGCATATTATTATATTTAAATACTACTACTACAACTACGATACTTTAAATTATAAATTGTTTGAGTTTTATACCAACCTTTTACATTCTACGCGTTTATAATTTATATCTAAAAGTCTAGTAACAGTTTTACATTCTACGATAATATCTGTTCCTGTTAAAATCAGTTGCTCGCGTAAAGCTTTTATAAGCCAAACACTGTCTGCAGTACACTCGTGGTAAAATTTGCTCTCCTTTCGATCTTGGTCGATTTTTATTTTTCCTTTTGTGTTGTATAATTGCTGCATCTAAAAAGTAAGAAGAAAAACAGAAATTAGCTGAGGATTACCAAAAAAATTATCTTTATTTAACACAATAATATAAACCCGTATGGTGGAACACAGTGATCAATAAAATAATATTGCTATAGGTTAACTTATAAAGTATGTGTGCAACTTTTTATTAAACGGTTGTAGGGAAGTATTTTTCGTTGACAAACAAGACAAGAGAATATTATGCGTTACTTACAATCAGTAACATCAAATAGTCGTAGCGGCTGAATTTTATGTTACAAGAATGTTCGCCCATCAAATTAATCAGTAAGTCAGTTTCGGTCTCCCGGGGACGCGACTTCATGTGTTTGATGAGGTAACTGAACTGAAACAGTTAGGAGGGACCTTTATTAGGCAATCAATGTCTAAAGGGAAAAATAAACGTAAGAGGGCCTCAGTGTCCGTCCACTGCTGGTTGGGATTACCAAGGAGGCACTTTGCTTACCTCGATGTCCAAAGAATTCTGTGTATCAAAGAAAATTTCCTCCAGCTTCGGCATACCACAGTTCTCTAAAAATCGTATATGATTTATTTCTCTCTGCCAAATTGTTACTCGTTTTAAAGTAGAAAATTTAACTGTAACAAACCATTGCACGTTTTATAAAAAGAGTAATAAAAATCTTAGCCTCCTTTAACAATATTTTTTAATATTTTATTTACATTTATCATAGTTTAACATTTATTAATAAAAATTCGAGAAAACCTAAGTACGTTATAAAAAGGAACCTGTGTCTTCCAAATATCAATCAAATGACCAAGTCACTATGAAACCGTTTTACAATAAAATCATATTTATGTCTGTGGTTTTACGTTAAAAACCTGTACATGTCACAGGGAATTGACGATATCAGGCATTTCACGAAATCCCTAGGGATATCACGAAACAGCGGAAGATGCCGAATTCTCTTGTTTATTACGTTTTCTTACTAAAATAATCTAGTGATATGTCGTTCCACTAGACAAAATCTAGTAAAATTTTAGAAAAGCGAATACTGCCTAATACAAATCGAGCCATGCAGCTCTTTCGCTCGCTCTAGTACCTATATATATGGGCACTAGTGGGTAAAACGGTTCTCTATTGTATTCCCTAAAATTGTTATCCTACTTTTTGTTTTAATTAGCATTTTAGTCCTAAGTATCGAATGTCCTAAATTATCCTAATCCTATTTTTTTTTACTATTTTTCATCCTAATGATGGTAAACCCTAATGTCCATAGTTATAATCGTTTATACACGATAGTAGTCTTCATATTATGGAATATTTCAATAATTGAATCCGATTCGGAATTTTACTTTTAAAATCAAAACTTTTGACTGGGCAATAGTTAAAAACATCGTATTTAGTTCCATAATAATATTGTTGCCTATATTACGTGATTTATTTAAAATTGGCGCTGTTTTATATTCTTCAACTAATTTCATTTCATTTTTGATTCTTTCTGCAGTCCACAATGGTTTATTTCTATTTCCTTTTCCTTCCGAAATTTTTTGAATCTCCCGATCAAAGTCTTCTTTACAAACGAACTCTTTTTTCTGCTCTGATCGTGTTTCACTACTGGTGCTAGGTACAACTTTTTCTTCACACATTGTGAGGTCACTTTGTATACTAATACACACAAAATAAAAGAATCTAAATGAAACGGGCATACAATGAGCGTGCGCACGTACGTACGTACACACGAGCCGCGCCGCTTGAGCGACGCATTTGTTTTGCGAGAGAGCTGCATGGCTTGATTCGTATTCGGCAGTATTGGCTTTCCTGTCATTTTACTAGATTTAGTTTAGTGAAACGACATATCACTGACTGATGAATTGGTATTTTGTCATATCACTAGATTATTTTAGTAAGAAGACGTAATAAACAAGAGAATTCGGCATCTTCCGCTGTTTCGTGATATCCCTAGGGATTGCGTGAAATCCCTGATATCCTCAATTCCCTGCGACATATACATCTACACTAATATTTATAAAGAGGGAAGATTTGTATTTTTGTGTGTATGTTTGTAATGAATAAACTCAAAAACTAGTATGCCGATTTCAAAAATTGTTCACCATTAAAAAGCTACATTCACCCTGAGTAACAACGACTGGCCGTTACCACGGAAAATGCCTCATTCCCACGGGAAAAACTGTTAACGCGGGCGGAGCCCCGGCGGAAAGCTAGTACCCACTAAAGGCATATTTTCACTGGTCGATAAGTCGATCGAAATTATACATAGTCAGTCGACAACTCGGTCGATACAAAGAATGCGAGGCCCCCAAAAACCCAAAATCCTTTTTTTGTGCTATACTGTATACAGATTCTTTCGCAACCCGCATGCGGGTGATAACGAGCAATAAAAGAGTCTGGTGAAACTTCATTCGTTGAACCTTTTCAACGCAAGCAAAGGTGAATTAAAAAAAAACATACCTGGATTGAAACTCGATCCCGATGGACAGAAATCTAACTTGTCAAATGATCTTATTACCAAATCTTCAAGAGCTGGCAAAAGCGACAGTTGCCAAGTGAGCGCAGTAGATACTTCCGTCCAATTGGAGTAATTTCTAAATAATATAACAACCCTCTTTATGCGTCGGGGGACTAAATAAGAATATTCCATATTATTTTTGTCACGTATTGTTTGCGCCAAGTCCAGGTCCACTTTCTTTAGATGTTGATGGGAGCTGTAAAATAGTTCATTATGAAACACAACAACCAGCTTTTATTTACTAATCCCCGACAAAAAAGAGGGGTGATATAAGTTTGACGTGTGTCTGTCTGTGTCATCATAGCTCCGATTAGATGCGCCGATTTTGATATAGTTTTTTTGTTTGCAAGGTGTTACAATCGAGAGTGTTCTTAGCTATGATCCAAGAAAATATATTCAGTCATTTGAAGATTATCAGCTCTTTTCTAGTTGTTGAAAGGATCAAGTATGTTAGTAAGCTGAGCCTGTGTGGAGTTCCTAGGCTTTCCATCGTAGCATTCACAGAAAAATACAAAATATCGATTACGGTCGCGGGAAGCCGACCGATCGCTATAGAGATCTTTGGAAGAGGCCTTTGTCATATACTGTGAAAAGGTAACTAACAAGTTTAGTAAAAAAATAAACTATTTTTATTATTATAATAAAATAACACATTATTAAATAGGTAAGTACCTGTTCGTGAACAGAGGCACTTGTATGATATGGTTCAGATCTTTTAGATCCTCAACAATAAGGTCTGTAATCTGTGTTGCGCTCTGTAACACATCATGAAGTGCCGAACATTGTATTCCTTTTACGGTTAACCTGCGTAATTTAGTGCATTTGCTGAGCCAGTGAGATGCCGTCCTCGAATAATCGCATTGGTCTAGGACGAGATATTCGACATTAGAACATTCGCCCCATTTGCCAACAAGCTTAGTATCTGAAACAGACATCGTAAGAGCAACCGAAATACCCCACGGAAGGGCTTGAGTCTACTCTAAATCAGAGTTAGTTAACAGTCAAGTGCGAATCTTGTTCCTCACTTTTTAGACTTTCCCGCAGAGACTTTATAGTACTTACGATAAAATCTTGCTTTCTCCAACTTATGCAACTTTGCAGACAATAACCAAGTTGTTTCAGATACGTCAAGTTCTTCGATCTCGTTCATATAAATGTCCGATTTCAAGAGCGAGGTCTTTTTATAAGCATCGCAATTCGAGTCGCTTCTGCAAAGCTCAACCTTCAATGTTGATCCATTGCGCTTTAATAGCACTCGCTCACCTTCTATACTATCCGTTGAAACTATAAATATTATTATAGTTTACGAAGAGACCCCCCACACTAGCGTCTTTCGAGTATCAACGTCGTCGTGCGTCGCGCATACAATCACAGGCAGCAAGGCGAGTGAAACAAAAGACGGACGCGGATGATTGTACGAGTATGCGCGACGCACGAAGTCGACGCTTGGAAGACGCTAGTGCGGGGGGGAGTCTAACGAACTAGAAAAAACTAAAAAGACATGCACAGTCAAAGGATCTAATCAACTTTCCCGAGACACTTTTTTTCCCTGAACTGAACCAAACATTCTACTTACAGCGCATACAAGAGAGACTTGGCTGCAGTCAAGAGTGAAATAATTATTTTCGATATGAAGTAATATCTCTCCCCAAAACTTTGTGTACTGCTCACTATGTAGGGTCATGAACTTTAGCTTAGAGACAAACAGGCAGTGGGCAGGCCCCCACAAGGTGGACCGACGATCTGGTGAGGGTCGCGGGAAGCCGCAGGACCGATCCTTGTAAACATCTTTGGGGGAAATCTTGGTCCAGCAGTGGACGTCTTGGACTGAAATGATAAACATGCTACTTAAACACTTGGTACCATAGTAAAGTTACTATAGTGCCACTCCCTTTCTAACTTCCAATATATTATTCTATCTATCCTACCATACCCAGCTAAATTAACAACTAAAACAGACTTATAGGTATACATAATAATAATATGAAATAAAAATATAAGTCACTTACATGAGAACAGGAAATTATGTAGATAGAACAGAACAATGCAATGTCGTTCGCACTGATTTATAAGTAATTTAGCTAAACTAGTTTAATTTAAATTAATATTTAAATATCTCGTTTAATTTATTAAAGAATAAAATGTCAACAAAAATACAATCAATTAAATGCTTAAAAAATAATAATTGTCGAAATACATAAAAAATGAATAATTAAGCCTAATCGAACAGGCCCCCACGGACGGCTCCCTGGCCAAACGTGCCCATAATACCCGCAGCATTACCTCTCTGAATTGCGAGGGAGATCTGCTGCATTAAGAAGAACCCAGAGCGGGGATCCTTGCCCCTCTCCCTCAGCCGGCGCCCAATCTCCTCCACTAGATTTTTGGCCTCCGCACTCCAAGGACCAGCGGTTTCGACTGCAAAAGGCACAAAGTCATACACAGATTCCAGGCTCGAGTATTTAGCACGCTTTCTCAAGGACGCAGCCTCAGCAGCTCCGCCCGCAACACGCTTCGTGGTCGACAGGTGGCAAGCAGCAAACGTGCTGACACAAGTCGCGTCCCAAATGAGAGAGCGACCTCTCCGCCAGAAATAAAATGTATTTAGTAAACTTTTGGAAAACAAACATTTTACAATCGCATTACACAATCTATTTACAAAAAACTTGCTTACCCTCCTCGTTTGAGATGCCATGGATAGAAAAACAAACATAGATGAATAATAATATTATGATCATTTTCACACTTTTACCGGTAACAACATCGAATTATGAAATTTGCCGTAAAACTGATCCACTACAGTAATTAATATTTTGTATTTATACTCATTAAAATCTCATTTAATCATCATTATTTTTAATTCATTTAAAATCCTTGGTTTATTCGATACAAACAATTACAAATTGAATTTTTTTCCTTCCCTTTCATGATTCATGTTATCAATCTATATACATATTATAATAAAACTGAAGAATCGGCGTGTCTGTACATAGATTTGTTTTTCAAAAAACTGATGGTAGCTTGGTGATAAAGGGTGTAGCTGAACACAAAAATACAAGATTGGAAAAAGAATCCGTCTGTCTGTCTATCTGTTTGTACACGCTAATCTCTTGAATAGACATGCGCAAAACAGTACGTTTTAATGCCATATCACATTACTCATTACTTTCGAAAAGGTGATATCACACCGTACCATTACACATCACCCTAAACATTACCCGAAATGTTGAATGAAATTTGTTACTTAGTACGAAGAAATGCTGTGTAGTATTCCGTACCGTCAGCACATATTACTTTATCATAACATTACCTGCGCGCGACAGCATTACTCGAGTTAGATATAGCACACAAAAAAAGTGTTTTTGTTTTTATTTTTCACTAACTGACCCGAAAGAAGTTGATTTTCTTCCATAATAGCTAATGTGTGATGTGTACGTGTACTGGTTACAATACTCGCGTAATGTGTGATATTACATTACCTTTTAGGGTGATATTACTTTTGTGATATCATACGCATTACCTACACATCTCTACTCTTGAACCGTTAAATTGATTTAAATGAAATTTTGCATGGTGGAACCTTATATTTCCGGTCAACATCTCAGATACTTTTTACCTCGGGAAATAAAAAAATATATAAAAAAAGCAACGCGGGCGTAGCTGTGGGCAGACAGCTAGTACGAAAATATAAAGTAACTATCTTCGCGCCGCGGCTTTTTTTACCTTGGGAAAAAGGTAGCTTATGTTCTTTCCCAAGGTATATTATATCTTTGTGTCAACTGCGCCTATTTAGTTTTTTTTTTTACACCTTGGGCTACATAGTTGGAGTTTTAGTAAGGATCACTAACATAAAAAAAAAATATATAGAATTTAGTTTATGTTAGGTACCCGGAGATAGTGTAGCTTCCCAACAGTGAAAGAATTTTTGAAATCGGTGCAGTAGTTTCAGAGCCTATTCAATGCAAACAAACAAACAAACAAGCAGTTTTCCTGTTTATAATTTTGTATAGATATAGATTATTTATGGTAACTAACGAACACGATACCCATTTCTTGTAACCTTTTTCTTTTACAAACTTATATTATATGATGCTCAACATAAGTGTGGACTTCAGTACACTTAGTATTAATATTATAATTTGTAGCAGTAATGTGTCATTATATAGGTTAAGGAAAACTTTCAAAAGTGAATCAGATTTAAAAACATTATGACTAAAATAATTGGAAATTGAAAATCGCCTCCAGTGCGTGGGACATTCCGAAAGTTTTGCTAAGATAAAAATATATATTTAGGTAGATAATGATTTCTCTATTAAACTTTTCAAAGTACTCTACACCAGCCCCTGTACAAGGTTTCATGCGTCTGCAAACACCTTGTTTTACTGCCTTCTCGAACGCTAACAATGCTCGGTAGCAACAGTACCTAATATCTCTTTGAGCTGATAGTATATTTTGTGAATAAAAATAAATCACACAGTTCTAGGTTATATTTTTTTTACTTACACTGGTGTCTTAAAAAGACACTTATAATGAAAATTCCGCGAACATTGACATTTTCCGTTATTCTTTTCTAGTATTTCAGACTAAGTTGAAGGCTCTACTTACAAAATCAAATTATAATCCATACATGTGTAAGTAAATATTTATTGTTATGTGCGTTTGGGAGTAGGTAGTAGGTGCGGTGTGCGCTGGGCTGAACACAAGCTCTCGCACCGTTCTTGTGTCCGTTGAATAATAGAAAGCGTGTTCGGCTTGCCTTGCACCTGACCGTACATCACCTGTTATTATTATTCAAAAGAAAAGCGGCCAAGTGCGAGTCGGAATCGCCCATGAAGGGTTCCGTAGCAGCCAGTAACATAATATAAAAGATTTTGTAGTTCGTTGTAACTTTGATCGATGTTTTAATAATAGTGAAAGGTAAATTGCGGTTTACGATTTATGACGTATTAAAAAAAAACTACTGACTAGATCTCGTTCAAACCAATTTTCGTTGGAAGTTTTCATGGTAATGCACATCATATATTTTTATTAGTTTTATCATTCTCTTATTTTAGAAGTTAGAGGGGGGGGGACACACATTTTTCCACTTTGGAAGCGTCTCTCGCGCAAACTATTCAGTTTAGAAAAAAATGATATTAGGAACCTAAACATCATTTTGGAAGACCTATCCATAGATACCCCACACGTATGGGTTTGATGAAAAAAATTTTTTTTAGTGTCAGTTTTATGTATGGGGACCCCCTAAATTTATTGATTTTTTTTTATTTTTCTAAGAAAATCTTAATGCGGTTCACAGAATACATCTACTTACCAAGTTTCAACAGTATACGTATTATAGTTTCGGAATAAAGTGGCTGTGACATACGGACGGACGGACGGACAGACAGACAGACAGACAGACAGACAGACATGACGAATCTATAAGGGTTCCGTTTTTTGCCATTTGGCTACGGAACCCTAAAAAGCGTATAATATGTTAGTAACTGCATGCTAGTTGAATGTTGAGTTTTGTATGCACCTGTAAACCTGTCTTCTTCTTCTTTTCGAGTCGACAGCAAACTCAGACAATCTCGGCCCAGTAACCAGCCACACGAATAGCGTCGTCAGTAGCCTTCATCAAGTCCTCTCGTGACAGGACAAGATGTGCAGCTAATGAGATGGTCCATTTTCTGGGGAACCATACCACACCTACACCCCAAGTTAGAGTACCCTATGAAACCCCATCGGTATAAGTTATCCCTAGTCCGACCCACCTGGGTCCGGTAAACCTGTAATGATAGTTCACATTTTCCTAAACCATAAAATATTTAGTTACTAGCTCTCTGCCCGCGGCTACGCCCGCGTTGTTTTCCGATTTTTCCGTAGTAATTTTTAAACTATCCCACGGAAACTATTTATATATCGTATATATCGTACATTGTCATCCAATCGGTTGAAGATAATATGGTTTGACGGCCCCGTAGCCTAGTTGGTAGTAGGTACGTCTGCCTACTAAGCACAGGGTCGCGGGTTCGAATCCCGCCCAGGGCAAACATTCGTGTGATGAGCACTTGTGTTTGCCTTGTGTCTGGATGTTGTATATTGATATATGTATGTATATCAGCTGTCTGGCACCCATAGTACAGGCTCTGCCTAGTTAGGGGTCAGATGGCCGTGTGTGAGATGTCCCACATATTATTATTATTATTATATTATCTACTTCAAAACTTAGTTCAAAGATTGCACCCGAACAAACATACATAGGTACATTGCAAGTTAAATAAAAGCTCTTAAAACTCCATCATTTAAAAAAAAATAACTCAAAATATTACTTTAATATTTTATTATTTACTTAAATATCCCTATTATTTTAGTCATAGCTTAGGTACCTACTCAATTATGATTTGATTCACTTTTGATGTTATTATTTCCTTAAACTAAATTACATTACAGCTACAAATTAAACCGCAGTATAAATTATTATATTATTGAGTTGCGTATATTTTCCTGTTTTTTGCACAGGTTTATTTCTAGATCATGATTTAATATGAATTATGTAATACTAAGCGAAATCTCATGGATTATTATAATATTATAATAATAATAATAAGCTTTATTTCGGACCAGTTACATCCATAATTTAAACACCAATACAATCAATAAAACACACAAACAGACAAACAATAAAATAAATTAAATTAAAAATTAGATCAATTAAAATAAAATTAAAATTAAATAAAATTAAATAAATTAAAAATGTCATGCCAAAAAAAAAAATTACGCTAACAGTTTGACACCAGAACTGTGTAAAAGCGTCCATCGATGCAGCATAGGGGATTCCCACCGTGCAGAAAACACCCTCAGGATGCAGTTGGGGCTAGCATTGAGGCGTTCCAGCATAGAGGCACATCGCTTTCGCATTATTGCGTCGAAACCGTCTATTCTTGCTTCCGCAAACATTCCAGAAGCGCTACAGAACCTCGGTAACCCCATCAACATCCTGAAAGCATTGTTGTACTGCACTCGAAGATCACTGTATGCCCGCTGCGTATATCCGACCCACAGGCTGCATGTATAAAAAGATTGGCAATATGCTTTGAAAAGCGTAGCCTTGACCTCCCTTGAACAGCAAGCGAACCTGCGAATCAGCATATTACAGCGGACAGCCAGCGACCTTCTCTCCCTCTCAATATCCGTCCCGTCCTTCAGATCATCGGTAACCCAGTGGCCCAAATATTTAAACTTATCCACTTTATTCAAAGGAGCTCCGCACAAGGAAACAGAAATGTCTGGATAGGTCTTGGTTCCTGCCTTAAAAGTCATTAGCTCACTTTTTTTGGTGTTATATTTGAGCCCCTGGGCCACCGCATACGATTCACATACTTTTATGAGCCTGCGCATGGCGCCGATCGATGGACTAAGCAGCACCATATCATCTGCATAACTGATGTTATTGATGCATGTTCCGTCTATGCGACACCCAATTTTGGTGCTGCTCAGTTCATCGACCAACGCGTTCATATAGAGGTTAAACAGATTTGGAGATGACAAGCCCCCCTGCCTAACACCACACTCCAGCCTGTACTCCTCAGACACCGAATCACCCCATCTCACGCGGTTGGTTTGATGATCATACCAGTATTTAAATAGCAAGATAATCTCTCGAGGCAAAGTAGTCTCGCGCCTCATTTTATCCCAAAGGATATCGTAAGACACGAGATCAAACGCCTTGGAGAGATCCAAGAAACACGCGTGAACTGGGGTTTTTCTGGTGGTATAATAATTTACAGTCTGCTTGAGGCATAATACAGCGCTTTCGGTAGACAATCCAGGCCTAAATCCAAACTGTGCGTCATTAAAACTTAAGTGCTCACTTAAATGCTTATCAAGCAAGCGGTCCAGCACTTTAGAAATCACAGTCGCCAAAGATATTGGCCTATAGTTCGTCATATCAGAAGGGTCTCCCGTTTTATTCTTCACAATGGGCACTACTACAGTATGCATTAGTTCTTTCGGCAGGTAAGAATGTGCAAGACATAAAGTGAAGAACATTGCAAGGACCCCATTCAAATGAGGACCTGCGTATTTCAGATGCTCAATGCTGAGGCTGTCATGACCAGGAGACTTTCCCCGGGTCATACTGTTTATAACTGCAGCTACATCCTTGGCAGTAAACTTCACACTACGCTCCCCAGAATCAGCCGCAGCACTGGACATCCGAGACTGTACCGAGACAGGCTTGCTTGGCCTGCCCCGTGCATTCAATTTCCCAAAGAAAAGTTGAATATCTGTAGGGAAAAGTTAGCCTTTTCTAGTGCCATAAAAAAAAAAAGAAAAAAGTTAATCTTTCGCTAGTTTAGGAATAGCTTCATCAATCCGACGGTAGATGATGCTAGTTGTCATACAAATATTCGCAGGTCTAGTTTTGAACAGGAAGTAACAAATTCGACACCTTTAGTTATATTTTATAGTAAATAGACATTAAATTAGACAAAAATATTTTATAAAATAATTCCGAAATTATTTAATTTATTTCATATAATTCTATTATTTAATCTCTAAGTAGTTTATTATGTATCATGTTAGTTTTACCTGGTGGGCAAGCAACGAACTACAAAGTAATTCGTCCATTTTGAATTTTGAAGACTCCGAGAAACAACGCGTTCTTGTTAAAAAGTTAAAAGTAAATTTAAATTTAGAAAAATGTAGAAAAATAGTTTAGTACCTACTTAAAGTTCCGGACATTCGTCGAGTCGGTGGTAGCAGTCTTCGTCTTCGGGATTCTACAAAAATTGAAAGCTAAGTAGTACTAAGTACTAAGTGGATTTTGGTGTGACACGATTACCTACCTACCTAATAATTTTCTCCCAAGTATTTATTCTATCTATTTAAATATATTTCTCCAAATATCCGCCCTCCCACTATTTTAAGCGAATTTCAAATAAATGTGTATTTTTCACAGGTCATGAAGCTCTTGAGTGCACCCAAGAATACTGACCTTGGTATTATTTCTACCTTTTTTACATTTATTGTCCTATTTTAACCTTTCCTATCCTATCACAGCTCCCGTATATATGTGGAAACACCGAAATCATACTTCATTAAAACTTACAGGTGGAACCATATACCCTAGCTAGGTATAGCAGTCAAAGCAGGAGGTCCTGATGGCGCATCACCAGGGAAGCAGAGGAGCAGCCAGGCCTAAGTACACCGGACGCCGGGTATGATTAATATTTTTTCATATTTACCTACTTTTATTTTGTGTACTTGCTTGCCTAAAAGGTAATCCAACAGCTAGGTATTTCTATAATCACCTATTATCATAATCCATAAAATAGTCTATAAATTCAAGTAAATTCATCATTTTATTCTTTCTATAATTTAATTCAGTTTTCATTTCCTTTGTCATAATTTTCTCAATCTACCTTACTTACCTAAATCTTTAGAAAGCAAATAGCAAATAGGTATACCTAAGTGCATTATTTAGGTCAATAACCTCATAATTAACAAATAATATACACTAAATTCTTCTTGTAAATATTGCAAAATTTGTCTTATTGTTTTCTTAGTAGAATTAGTCACAATAATGAGATTTAACTACCTTCTATTTTACTATAAATAAATTATTACCTAGCTGTATTTCTATGAATTTATTAAGTAAATATGTCTCTTTTCATTATGCTATACATACTACATTCATTCAGGTTACTTTATAAACTTTTGCTTCTTATAGAATACTTCATTCTTGATAAAGTTATACTGAAAGGTTATTTTGCATTAAAATAAAGTAATAGCATCTTCACTAGTTATTTGGGGTCTTGACTGAAGTTATAATATTAAATTCAAACCTAAGATTTACATAAAAGTTTACATACTTAACATCTATGATGTCTTTTGTTTTACTGTACATTATAAGCGTTCAAGTTAGTCGTATAGTACCTATTTAGAGTTCTTATCTGGTAATAGCTCTCACATTATTCTGGATTACTTCTCACACAACGTAGAGTCCTATCACTTGACGAATCACTGGCCATATTATCATTTACTTATCACATTTTTACTTAATTACTATTATACTTACCAATTTCCATACATTTTAACCATTGTCGGGGTGGTTACAATTTGTTACGGTTAAACTAGGATTATTTTTCACAGGATTCACAATTCAGTTAGTTACCTATTTAAATTTTCTATCAAAATCTGCTCAGCATATTTTAGTGCGTTAAGCTAGGAACACGTTACAATTTGGTGCATTAGGTTAGTTAGGTAGAATTTGGTCCGGGAAGACCTAGGGTTGGGGCCGGGATCGTCTAGGGTAGGGATGTTACAATGTGGTGCCGTGAGGCCAGGATCAGTCACGTCACAATATGGGTGGCCGTGACCAGTATAACGGTACATTGGTTTCCGTGAACCAGGATTTGTGTTCCTAGCTAGATCTATCAAAGACAGCACGGTTTATTCGGTTCCGTGACTGTGGATAACAGTTTAATTGGTTTGCGATGATCAGTATTTTAAAGTTGAGCTTAGATTGTTTTCTATTCATTACCTAATATGTCTGGTGCTTCTCACTAGAATGTTATTATCTGTTAACTTATTAGAATCTTATTAGTACAATATCAATTCTGATTCTGTCTGTCTATATTTATTGATAATTTTACATAATATTATTATTCTGAGGTATTTGAGTTTAATCTGTCTATTATCAAACTTTCATATAATTTATAATCTATAGAACCACTTTTCTGTACATAGAAGGATTTTGACTAGTTTACTATGAAAGTAAACTGAAAAAGCAGATACAAATAAAACAAAACACTGCTTACTTACCAGTTTTAATTAATTTCTAATAAACTTAGAATATAAACGTAAACAACAATTCACATTCACTAATTAACATCACAGTTTGTTCAATTTTCACTATTTTTATCTTGTTTCTTGAGAAAAGTTCATGAAGCACTCAGTTCATTGAACTTGGCCGGATCTGGACGGACGTTCTTCTTGAAGTGTTTCTTTGCTGTGTTTCTCTTTTTTTTGTTCTGAAAAATAAGGTTAAAAGTAGATTAATACTTAGCTAGTAGTATGAAAAAGCGATGGAGATTATCTGAAAGTTTCAGTTAATAGCTAAAACAAGTGAAACAAAAGGTTTATACTTGAAATTTCTTTGTCGATTCATTGAAGTTTTCCAATGAAAACATTTTTAGGTTAAAACTAAACTTTGACAAAATGTATTCTTAATAGTACGTAGATCAATTTTATTTGTATTATTTAGGTAAACTCACCTTCTTAATGCAAACCGTATGTAGTTTAATTTACACAAATAATAATTTTATGATGTTTTGTTTTTCAATATTTTTCTTAGAGGAAGAGAAAGGCATGGGAAAGGCAATAATACCGAGCCGTACAGCCTGATCATATGTTATTTTCCAAATGTTATTTTCCATAAATTTTATTGTTTGATAAAGTAAATGAACGAAACCAGTGAAAAAAAAAGAGAACATTATTCATAGAAATGAAAAGAGTTTATCGCGTACCGCCTAGACGTTGGCTTATGCTTGTGATTATGCATTAGTTATTCTTTTGTTTATTTTATTTATACGTTGATGGCACTAGTCAACTTTATATCTTCCTTGTGCTAGAGCCGAGTTTTACATTCAAAAACGTGTAGGTAAGTTGAGAAAGAAACTTTCAAAAAAAAAAAAAAAAAGATAAATAAATGAGTGAATAGTAATAATGATAATATTTTTGTATGTACCTACAGATTATACAATTTTAAGTTTAACTAATACATGTATAAAAATCGGTACAATAGTACTATCATAGTCACTCAACCCCCCCTTTTAATATTAAAAGGGGGGGTTGAGTGACTATGATAGTACTATTGTACCGATTAGTCACAATTTGTTGCCGTAAAATGGAGACGATGTGAGTGCTATTGCTAGTGGGTTAGAATCTATTGTGGGTAGATATTTTCTAAAGCGGAAATAAAAATGATTTGGTTAAGTAAAACAAACTTTAACCCTTTTTGAGTTATCATAACGGGGGGTTGATTAATGAATAATGATCATACAATATGAATTCAATAATTTTCATTGTGGTTCTGTTTGAGTAGGTAGACATAAAATTAAATGTGCGTACGCATTCGTATTTTACTAAGAGAATCAAAAGGGATTTGTAAGGTTGATAAACTGGGGGGTTGTTGAGTTTAAATAAAAAATAGTTTATACTATTACACATTGAATTAATTTCGAATAATATCTCATAGAAAGAGATGGACTTTAAGTTTTGCTAATATTAAAGTATTATCTAATGAAAGTTTTGCTTGCAACGCTTTAACAATTTAGCGGTTTATTTAACTGGGGGTTGGGAAAAATAAAATAGTTTTATTCAGGGTAGTCGCGTAGGTACGCCACGGTGAGGATAATATTAGCTGATAACGGATTGTTTTGTGAACTACTTTAGAATGAGATTGTTCCATTTTACGAAAAAGAAATGAGATAGAGATAGTGTTCTTTGAAATGACATAAAACTTTTCTTTGACTTTATTTATTTGAAAAAAAAAACCGTTAGAAATAAATTCAATGATGGTTTAAATAATTGAGACCTATATAAAGAAATAATAAAAAGGGAGTTGTTTATTTTAGCTTTTGTCAAAAAAAAAATATTTAATTTATCTGACTTAAGTGATTTTTATCATGGAAATTCAAATGATGCGATTTGATATTGAGATAAACATGTAGACGAGTAAGCTCTGTTTCGAACTTAATGACTTTCAAAACCCAGAAAAGTTTTGTTTTGATATTTTTTGTACTAAATTAAATAATAATATTTTTGCTAAATTTGCATTAGTAGGTATGTTGAGGTTGGGTCCTCGCAATGTTCTTTGCTAAATTTATCATTTATACACTGTAAAATATGAAAAATAGTTTCTTCATCAAAATTGTTGTTAAATGACTATCATTTTAAATCAATAAGTCCTAAAAAAGTAGAAGAGATTTTTAACGGAACTTGAGTGGTGTGTAAAAGAGAATGAGGAAGGATGAATAGGAAAGCCTAGGAATGTGTGAAGCAAAGCGTAATAAAGCGTAGAGAGCAAAGCGTTTAGCGAAGCGATCAGCGATAAAGCACCGATTCAACAAGTTGACAGACTAAAAAAAAAAAAAATGAAAAAAAAAATGAAAAACGTTTATTAAAATATCAGCGTTAACTTAGATAACAAGGATAGATTGTTAATAAAGAGAAAGTAAATAATACATCATCTAAGTCCATAACATAAATTAACAGAGGTCCCCAAACTAGGCGAAGCCTGTATCTTGGGAAACCATAAATAATTTAGTTTCAGATTTAGTCTGTGTAGATTGTGGAGTAAATAACCTTATGTAATGAAGGAGGTAAAGTAATTTTTTTTTTTAAATATTTAGATTGAGAGTGGTGTTGAGGTAGTAATGTATGTAATATGTATATGTGCAAAGTATGTCTGTATTATATTTATGCATTAAAGAGAGCTGAGAAAATAAATAATTAATACTGAATTTTAGTAAATTAATGAATTACTGAAATTTTAGTTTAAGTTAAACCAACCGGGCAAAATAGACTCAGTCGAACCATAATCAAGGGTTTTAAGCCATTTAGATATTTTATTCTTCGCTTCCAAAAAAAGACTTGGGGTATTCGATATTATAGTAAGTATTATATTATAATGTAAAACCTATATGTATTATATCATATTATGTATAAGACTGACTGAAAAAAAAAAAGAAAAAAAAAACGTTACACGATGGTCTACAGACATGCGATGCGATGCGATGCGATGCGAAACAAGCAAAGTTTTAAAATGCGAAGTTGTATTTTTATTTTAAGTTATATTTTGCGATGAGTTAGAGGGCTCTGGTTCTGTTAAAGGTTCCTATTTGTTGGACTGAAATACTAACTTTTCCGTGTTAAAACACTACACTTTTCAAAAGAGAGTTTCTATGAGGATTTGGAGTTAGGTTAAGACAGAAAGTCATACAGTGCTAATACTGATGCCTCATAAAACTCTATACTCTACACGCAGAGCACCCGCTGTTCGGCTGGCCTTCTCCACACTATACTATCTATCTTGAGTTGAGAAGGAAGAAATAAACTTAAATAAATAAAATATTTGGGACATCTCACACCTGGCTATCTGACCCCAAACTAGAAAGAGTCTGTACTATGAGTGTCGGACGGCTGATATACGTACATTATGTAAACGAGCAACGTCCAAACACAGGGCATAGGTACACAGTTGCCTATCACACGAATGTTTGTCCTGGGCAGGATTCGAACCCGCGTCCTTGTACTTTGTAGGCAGCAGTCCTATCGACTAAGCTACGAAGACGTCTAACTTCATGTTAATTTACGAAAGAAAATTAAAGTTAAATTTGGAATTGAATTAAATAAGGTCTAACGATCTTTGGAAGGAAGTGGTCTCTGCCTACCCTTCCGGGAATGAGGCGTGACTTTATGTATGTGTATGTATGTAATGACCTTCTTTTATGTAACTAAATGTTATAGTTCTTTTAGTTTACTTTATAGAGACCTAAAGTAATTATCAGACTTTTAATAATTTTGTGACCATATGAAAATTGGGCCAAAGTAAATAATAAAAGTAATAAATGGAGTAATATTATACTACTCACCTTGATATTGTATTTGCAAGAGAAAAAAAAATTACCATGTAATAAAAAGTTTAATTCTTCCTATTCCTTGGGTATAGTATTAACCCTTTAGGTGCATAATGTCCATTTTGCAAAATGTCCAGTGGTGAAAAAATGACCAATTTGCATAATGTCCAGTTTGCATAATGTCCAGTTTGCAAAATGACCAGTTTGCAAAATGTCCAGTTTGCAAAATGTCCAATTGCAAAATGTCCAGTTTGCACAATGACCGGTCTGCAAAAAGTTCAATTTACGAAATTGAAGGGTGAGTTCAGACCATGAAACCCAATGATGAAACCGAACAACTTTCCCCAAGAAACATGGTCCAGCCAGACACGACAAAAAAATTCAAAAAAGAGGGGTGTTATGAGTTTGAAATCAGCCAACTTGAAGAAAGAAGGAGTTTGGAAATGGTTTTGAGTGAGATCTTCATGGCTCATCATAACTATTTATCTGTTCTTAGCGCAGAGATGTTTGCATTATAAAATGGATGCTTAGTTGAAATACTTCTACAAATCAGAATATAAAAGAGTATTGGTTGTATTTTAATCTATGTAGGACTCTTCTAGTCTTCTTGGCTCACAACCAAAAACCTTTATTATGGTGTAAACTCTTAGCTTGGTGGATTCCTCAGTTCATCGTGACAGATGGTCAATGATCTTGAATCTAGATCCAGACTCTGGAACTCAATTTGTGTTTGATCATTTTACACACACACACAAAAGACATTTTAATTTAACTGGAGAGTTAGTATTTTGTTAATATTATGAAAAAAAAAGCTTTTCTCATGTACCTACCTTACAATATAATATTTTAAAGATCAAAAAGATAATTCTGTGTTGCAATACAGTGTTGCTTACTTACTCTTAAAACAGAGGACCCATTTTATTTCTACAAAAATAGAAATAGACTATTTTGTATTGTTCATTATAAAAACTTGAAGTAGAAACTATCAAGTTCAATTCAAGAATAATGATTGATTGTTGTTTGATTTGGCTAAACAGGCTCAATTCTTCACAACTTACTTACTTTAAAAATAATATGAAGAGTTTTGTGGCAAAATAATGGTTGGTGATCTGGTGTGATTTGGATGAGCAAAAAGCAGTCCTGTAGAATAATTTCCTTACCATGTGGATTGGAATTTCTGCATTAATCATTTCAGAAAACAGAAGCTCTTTAATTAAAGGCAAAATAATATTTACGAGTACCTATTTGCATTTTATAAATTCTACATTGAGTTTGTTGGGCTGGATAAAAATAGGAATCAATCTTATTTTCTTCTAATATGTAAAAGTAATATTTACCTAGTTAAAAATAATAAACCTTATGTTTTTACGAAGTAATTGAAAACATTTCATAAATCATTTTAGAAAGTTCTACAATTAAAGGAGCTTGCTTGTTTATTAGTTTTTCTCACAGTACTTAAATCGGGGATGAGCTGTAAAATTAGAGTCTCTTGTAAAGGCAAACTTGTGGAGATGAGAAGCCAGTTGAGTTGCGTGCTGGGAGAACATATTTGTAACTTCACTTGTTTTGCTTGTCCGGACAAGTACAAGTACAAGTATAAGTATAATTAACTTAGTAATTTTCACGATAGAATATTGATCTTCATAGATAAAATTTAGTCTGAATAGTTTGTACCATCTTACTGAAGTAATCTAGTAAAATCTTATAAGGTAGATACCTCACCTACTTAACAAAGAATGTTGTTATATTATTCATTGGAAAAAATTTGTAACAATACAATAAAATAAGCGATTTTTATGGTTGAGTATGACGGAAGACGGGCGTGATATGGGGCTCGTATTCCTTCTCAAGTTCCACATTAAATCTTTAACATAACTATAACGTCTTCCTTTATTATAGCACTATATTAACTCCTTTGAAGTAATTTTGTCTGCCCATTATTTAGCTAAATTCTATGAGAATTAAATGAAGTGGATACTATTTTATCAAATCATAATTTTGTGAAATACCTAACATCTAGGTCAAAGGAACCATCTTGCCTATTGCCTTGATTTGTAAAATTCAGACATGTTTCTTAAGATATCTTAAAATCAATAAACCTACTATTGTTGAGTTCAGTTCTGGTTTGGATAAGCTAAAAGCAGTCCTGTAGACTAATTTCCATACCGTGAGGATTGGAACAGCTACTTGAATCAGTACGGAATTGCTAAGGTAGTTTTACATTCTGGTTAAAGCATTTAAATCAAATTATTCTAGTTAGAAACATGATTGATTTACAGAGTAAAGAAAGAGGGTAGGACCATCTAAGAAAGTCACTTTCAGTAAACAAAGTTCAGTCTTATTTTGTGAATGAGGAAGTGTCCTAAAAAAAATCTAATTAGTCCGTCAGTTGGATTACTAAAAGATAATGTACACGTATTTTTTTTTTCGTCTGGCAAACGAAAAATGCCGACGATACAGCACTTTGAAATTTCCAGTAACGACACGCCGCCATACAAATTGTACGAAACTAGTGACGTCATAGTACCCTTCTCATACATTTTGATTCGGTAAATCTTCGTCAAATTGAAAAAAAAAATACGTGTTAAGTTTTTTTCGATAATCTAGCAAAGGGATTCATTAGAATCGATTATTTTTTTCCGAGGACACTTCCCTATTCTAGTCACTTTGGTAATAGATCAAATTGATTTTGGTAAATTCTCTGGCAGATAAGATAAACCAATATACCTACCAAACAGGAGTGAATGGTCTATAATAATGGAAATAATTCTTTTGAAAACTGACTTTTATATCACATATTTCTTAGTTGGAAGTATAATTAAAACATAGTATCTTTTCCTATTCCTAAGTAAAGTATTATGAATGAATCCAGAGTGAATCTCTGTCATATAGAGTAAAATTAGAGTCTGTTGAAGTAAGAGATTCTTGTGAAGTGATAAAGCCGGCTTGACGGGGAATGTTCATGTAGCGTCACCTGCGTCATCTTACTTGTTTGTCAGTTCAGACAAAGCTTAAAATTAATTCAGTTCAAGGAAATTGAACCAGTTAATTGTATAATTTAAATGATTGATTAGTCTTGTTTAAAATTTAACATTTTATTCAGATATTTGATTCGGAAATAATGCATTCATAATTTAAGTATTTTTGCCAACTTAACAGAGAGTGTTATTATTATTTTATTTTTTCTATTGGTTGAAATCTGCAACATACATAACGAAATAAGCGAATTGTGATCTAGTTGAGTGTGTTTGAGGTTCGTTTTCTTTCTCAAACTTCACAAAGTCTCTGATTGTTTATGATAACATTTTCTTTACTTTTGATATTTCTTTTAATCACTATTCTCAAATTAAATACTGTAATATTAGTATAAATGATATAAATAAAGGGTAAATTTTTGTGAAATTGAAAATCTTAACTTGGGGTTGAAAATGACTCGATTCATTCATTTATTCATTCATTCACTTTATCATTTTCAAGGGGGTTGGATGTACCGAGACAGGCTTGCTTGGCCTGCCCCGTGCATTCAATTTCCCAAAGAAAAGTTGAATATCTGTAGGGAAAAGTTAGCCTTTTCTAGTGCCATAAAAAAAAAAAGAAAAAAGTTAATCTTTCGCTAGTTTAGGAATAGCTTCATCAATCCGACGGTAGATGATGCTAGTTGTCATACAAATATTCGCAGGTCTAGTTTTGAACAGGAAGTAACAAATTCGACACCTTTAGTTATATTTTATAGTAAATAGACATTAAATTAGACAAAAATATTTTATAAAATAATTCCGAAATTATTTAATTTATTTCATATAATTCTATTATTTAATCTCTAAGTAGTTTATTATGTATCATGTTAGTTTTACCTGGTGGGCAAGCAACGAACTACAAAGTAATTCGTCCATTTTGAATTTTGAAGACTCCGAGAAACAACGCGTTCTTGTTAAAAAGTTAAAAGTAAATTTAAATTTAGAAAAATGTAGAAAAATAGTTTAGTACCTACTTAAAGTTCCGGACATTCGTCGAGTCGGTGGTAGCAGTCTTCGTCTTCGGGATTCTACAAAAATTGAAAGCTAAGTAGTACTAAGTACTAAGTGGATTTTGGTGTGACACGATTACCTACCTACCTAATAATTTTCTCCCAAGTATTTATTCTATCTATTTAAATATATTTCTCCAAATATCCGCCCTCCCACTATTTTAAGCGAATTTCAAATAAATGTGTATTTTTCACAGGTCATGAAGCTCTTGAGTGCACCCAAGAATACTGACCTTGGTATTATTTCTACCTTTTTTACATTTATTGTCCTATTTTAACCTTTCCTATCCTATCACAGCTCCCGTATATATGTGGAAACACCGAAATCATACTTCATTAAAACTTACAGGTGGAACCATATACCCTAGCTAGGTATAGCAGTCAAAGCAGGAGGTCCTGATGGCGCATCACCAGGGAAGCAGAGGAGCAGCCAGGCCTAAGTACACCGGACGCCGGGTATGATTAATATTTTTTCATATTTACCTACTTTTATTTTGTGTACTTGCTTGCCTAAAAGGTAATCCAACAGCTAGGTATTTCTATAATCACCTATTATCATAATCCATAAAATAGTCTATAAATTCAAGTAAATTCATCATTTTATTCTTTCTATAATTTAATTCAGTTTTCATTTCCTTTGTCATAATTTTCTCAATCTACCTTACTTACCTAAATCTTTAGAAAGCAAAATAGCAAATAGGTATACCTAAGTGCATTATTTAGGTCAATAACCTCATAATTAACAAATAATATACACTAAATTCTTCTTGTAAATATTGCAAAATTTGTCTTATTGTTTTCTTAGTAGAATTAGTCACAATAATGAGATTTAACTACCTTCTATTTTACTATAAATAAATTATTACCTAGCTGTATTTCTATGAATTTATTAAGTAAATATGTCTCTTTTCATTATGCTATACATACTACATTCATTCAGGTTACTTTATAAACTTTTGCTTCTTATAGAATACTTCATTCTTGATAAAGTTATACTGAAAGGTTATTTTGCATTAAAATAAAGTAATAGCATCTTCACTAGTTATTTGGGGTCTTGACTGAAGTTATAATATTAAATTCAAACCTAAGATTTACATAAAAGTTTACATACTTACCATCTATGATGTCTTTTGTTTTACTGTACATTATAAGCGTTCAAGTTAGTCGTATAGTACCTATTTAGAGTTCTTATCTGGTAATAGCTCTCACATTATTCTGGATTACTTCTCACACAACGTAGAGTCCTATCACTTGACGAATCACTGGCCATATTATCATTTACTTATCACATTTTTACTTAATTACTATTATACTTACCAATTTCCATACATTTTAACCATTGTCGGGGTGGTTACAATTTGTTACGGTTAAACTAGGATTATTTTTCACAGGATTCACAATTCAGTTAGTTATTTAAATTTTCTATCAAAATCTGCTCAGCATATTTTAGTGCGTTAAGCTAGGAACACGTTACAATTTGGTGCATTAGGTTAGTTAGGTAGAATTTGGTCCGGGAAGACCTAGGGTTGGGGCCGGGATCGTCTAGGGTAGGGATGTTACAAGACGCTGAGGACGACAAAGGCGACTTGACACGAAAGTGCTGCTTAAAAGCATTAGCTATCTGGCTAGGCTCGCTGGAACCATTAACACTCACCGGAAGGCCCGCTTTTCGCTTTAGTTCATTAGTCTTATTCCAAAATTTAGAAAATTGCTTGTTAGAATGGTGCTGCGCTATGATATCCATTTTAATTTGATTTTGGTGCTCTTGACACCACCTAAGTTTGGATTTAAATATTTTTCGCGATTCACACATTTGATCGTAAATACTACCACAAGACGGTTTTCCATAAAATACCCACGTCCCAAAACAAAAACGAGCCCTACAGTGAGCGTCACGAACATGTTTATTCCACCCTATTATGTATTTACCTCTTTTAGGGTTTTTAACAATGTAAGTGCGTTCTGCCGCTTCCGTTAATATAGACACAATGTCACAATACATATTATCTAAAATAGCATGATGATTTAAATTATTACACATATTATCACAACATTAATTAAATTCCATATTAAAATCTATCTCACTTAATTTTATATTACATAGTTCAAAATATTCATTTATCTGCGACAAATCCCTGTCACCCCATTTTACTTTATTAGTTGTAAAAGAGTCAATTGTAATCTTTGGTGGCACGGTTTGCAAATTACATTCTAGTAAAATAGGGTGATGATCCGACCAGTAAGTACCGTAAAGTACTGCTGCACCTACGACTGACTGCTTAGCAGCGCTAGTAACGACAGAGTGGTCAAGCCAGCGGCGGCATCCGTGTGCGACACTTACGAACGTGTAGGTATCACTCGGCAGCAGGTCCATGTCCACACACGACCAAGTTTGTTCGGCGCAAAAATTTAAAAGTTCGACGGAAAACATCTCTCCGGGATGTGCGTTAAAATCTCCGAGAACATAAACTGACTCCACATTGTTGCTCTCCACTATCGCATTGATTTCAGACAAGCACTCCGTAAACTCAACTATATTCTCGACCGAGTCAGTTGGCATGTACACTGTCACAAACAATAGCGAACGACCGCACAACTCGACCCTGACCGCAGCGATCCGATCACTTTTACACACTATCACTGACACTGAAGGAAAAATTGACTTCTTCCATAATATAGCTACACCGCCATATGGTCTTCCTCGTAGTATACCCACAGACGTGTCGACGGCCGACTTCCCCGTAAATGCGAAGTCGTCACTAATGCTTGCAAGAAACGGAAGGTCATGGGGCAAGAGCCATATATGTCTCTTGCAGCGCGACTATATCTGCTACTTCACATAGTCGCCTCACACACTCCACCGACCTCTTCACACTCTTACAGTTAAAACTTATGAATTTAATTAAGCTATCCAATTAAGCTATCCATTATAACGAGGAAAGGTTTGAATGTATGTCTGTTTACATCAAATAAGCACCGAAAATACTGAACCGATTTAAAAAAAAATTACTGTTGGGAATCTACACTATCCCCGGGTAACAAATTAACGAACGCTTCATTATATTTTCAAAAAAGTTAAGAATCTTTACTAAAATTCCAATAATGTAACCCAAGGTGTGACTAATTTACGTAAAATAGGTATTCCTAGTAATTGAATAGGTTCCGAAACTACTGAATCGATTTTGATGAAGCTTGATACAAAAATAGATTAGACTTCGGGAAAGAACACAGGCTCCTTTTACTGCGGGAAAATTCCTCATTTCCACAGAAAATACCGTTTTTTTTTAATTGACCAATGTTTGAGTCTAAATAGTACGACGGATCAAGCTTCACCGGACTTAGGGAAAAAAAAAGACTGTTAATGCGGGCGGAGCCGCAGCGGATATACAATTTAGAAGCAAAAAATTATCTACCTCTAATTATAAAGCCACGCCAAGATGTAATAACTAATAATACGTTAGTAGCCGCCATTTTAATAACTGCAGTCATATTCGTATTTAATAAAAGTAACAGAGCTATAAAACCTTAAAGCAGAGAACACGTGTAAATACGTTGTCCTTGACAACTTAAGTTTAACCACGTTTAACATACACACATAGTATAGGTGCATCATTATATTTAGTCACGCCTTTTCCCCGGAGGGGTAGACAGAGACCAGTCCCCCTAGCATAACCGTTCACGCAGGGGGACCGACATTATTTTGTAGTACCTAAGTGTTCTTTTATCCAATTGGAGGTTTCTATAACAATAACAGTTACGTTTTTATTATTCATTCATTTCATTACTAGCTAGATAGCTAGTTGTACTGATGTATAGTTAAGTTATATTGGACATAAGTATTATGATTATTATGAAATTGACATGAGTTTGACAAATAAGGAAAATACAGAAAATAGCACACAGGGAAATACGCGACAAAACCGGGGCAATCGACGCATTGACTTTTTCCCAGAAATGAAAAATGAAGTGGGCGGGCCATGTAGCAAGGAGTACAGACCACAGAACATTAAAATTTAAAAGAGGTTAGAAAGGCGCTGTGGGCGGGGCCGGCGCGCCAAGACTATGAGTGCTATGAGCAAACGCTCATACTCCACGCAAAGACGCGATCGCGCTGTCTAACTCACACATAGCTATAATAATATGGGACTACTATGCTTCCTGAAATAAATGATTATTATTATTATTATTATTATAATAACACTAAATTGAAAAATTTTATAACCCCCGACATGAAATCGTTATTTGATCCTTTCAACAACTAGGAAAGAGCTGATAATCTTCAAATGGCTGAAGATATTTTCTTGGATCATAGCTAAGAACACTCTCGATTGTGACACCTTGCAAACAAAAAAAACTAGATCAAAATCGGCGCATCCGTTTAGGAGCTACGATGCCACAGACAGACAGACAGACAGACAGACAGACAGACAGACAGACAGACAGACACACACGTCAAACTTATAACACCCCTCTTTTTCGTCGGGGGTTAAAAATGTACATCGGTGTGCGTGCATGCGTATGATTCGTTTCCATTTGAAATCGCGTGATTGAGTGGCGCTATGATAGGCTAGATTTGAAATTGCAAATATGTGCGTAAACTTCATCTTTATTGAAGTACAGATGTAGTGGAGGTGAAAGGTGGGGTGGAATCGGCGACACCGGATTTCATACGGACGGCGCATTATCGCCATTCTAACCTCTTTTAAATGTTCTGTGGGCGACCCGCACCACGTTGTGGGCGGGACCAGCAGGCTGCCGAAGAAGGGGCAGGCCGACTGCTCGATGGGCAGACGACATCACGCGGCGGGCCGGGCCGGGGCGGCCGGGACTGGTTCACCACAGCCACCCACAGCCCAGCACAGGGAAGTAGGGGCGTCTCTGGAGGAGGCAACAACCTACCAGGGGTTCTTGCACTTTATTTTATTCTTTTTATTGTGTGAGAAATAAAGGGCTTTTTATTTTTATTATTTACCAGTTGTCCGCCCCGCGGCTACGCCCGCGTTAAGAATTTTCTCCCGTGCAAATGAGGTATTTTTTTAAAATTTCTCTCCTTAAGAACCATCCTTGGACTTCAAAGAACATTTAAAAAAAGAATTGATAAAATTGGTCCAGGCGTTGTTGAGTTATGCGCTTACAAACACATTTTGCGATTCATTTTTATATTATTTAAGTATTTCAAGTGTCCGAAGAATTAACCGCGTAGGGAATACAACTCTACCTTGCAAAACAGGCAAAACAGGTTTTTCAAAGTTAAAAGTATTTATTTCACTTTCGGATATTTACATCACTTAGTTAATTCAGTTACATAATATTCTTTTGGGGTGAGTTCACAATTTGGCTGTATTCTGTGGAGAAGAACTCGCCGGAAGAAACTCCACAGGCGTTGCATTTTTTCAAAATATTTTTACTAAATATTATTCTATACAATATTAATAATATAACAAAGAGTGCAAACTAAATATACAAACATAAAGTAAAATTTCGTTCGAGGTTAACCTACCTCACAAACCCTGGCGTTGGAATTGTTGAGCCGCCATAAGTTTCCGACAAGGCTCCTATCGACTACATCCGTAGATAGTTGCCGAGACTAACAGCTTTCCATGCCTTCTGAAGCACGGATTCATCTTTCTTTTCGGACAATCAGGTGACTAAGCCTGAAATGCCTTGAAAAAAAATATTTGTTCGACGGATCACCCCCGGGATTCCAACCCGGAAGCTCCGTAACGCTAACGTCAGACGAGCCTTTGACCACTCGACCAAGGAGTTTGTTAGAGATTAAAGGCTACTAAAATGTTTTGATTTAAGTTATATTACGGTAGTCACAGCCCCTTAACGTTTTACGTGTTATTTCGTCACTTTATGGCTTTTTTACATCAGTCGTCTGCTTTGTAATTGCTACCATCAATACCATATAAAAGGATTAGGCACCTTTCGTAACGTTAGTATTTATTACTTTCAGTACATATACCTAGTTACTTATGGCAATGATGGCACTGAAACTTACTGGCTTTTTCTTCGTGATTGCGGCTTTGCAAATTATTTTCATTGGTAAGTTTTTCTAGAAGAACACAATATCTTAAACAATCCCAAAATTTTGTCAGTTTGCGTGTAAAACCGAAGGCCGTTGGGGCAATAAGTTCTTGAAAGGCGGCCGCGCGCCGCAAGATGTAGCGTGGGCAGGCCTCTCACAAGGTGGACAAGGCAAACATTCGTGTGATGAGCACTTGTGTTTGCCTTGTGTCTGGATGTTGTATATTTATTTATGTATGTATATCAGCTGTCTGACACCCATAGTCTGCTCATAGTCGCTGCATAGTCATAGTGCTGCATAGTCGGCTCTGCCTAGGCAGGGGTCAGATAGCCGTGTGTGAGATGTTCCACTTTTTTTTTTTTTTGTGGTAGGTAAGACTCTTTCAGACAGGTTCATCTTTCATTTCTTTCAGGCAGGCAGGCAGGCAGGCAGGCAGGCAGGCAGGCAGGCAGGCAGGCAGGCAGGCAGGCAGGCAGGCAGGCAGGCAGACAGACAGAGACAGACAGAGACAGACAGACAGACAGACAGACAGACAGACAGACAGACAGACAGACAGACAGACACGTCAAACTTATAACATCCCTCTTTTTCGTCGGGGGTCAAAAAAGTGTGAATCTGACAGATTTTCTCAAATACTCGTAAAGTGATTTTTTTGTACTCTTGTGAGATATTTGGGATAGTTCTGATTTCTTTTATTCTACGTATATTTTGGAGTGTTGAATCAGAATAACTGTCGACTGTATAACCTGCTTACCTTACAAGAGAGACGTGACATTCTGGACATGGGGCTACTTCATGATATCTTGCGGGGTGGTTTAGATTGCCCCGACTTACTCGCCGGACTATCACTTCGAGCGCCAATACGCCGTACTAGGGACTTTGCTCTGTTTTCCGTACCACTTCATCGTACAAACTATGGTAAAAATGTCGTCTTAACACGTTTGGCCCGCACTTACAACAATAAATTTCAAGCTGTTGATCCCTTTGTGGGTACTAAACACACTTTTAAAAAGAACATAGTGTCAGTCTTAATGGAGCAACAACAATAACACTTTTTAATCAATTTCTTTCGATCAACTTTATTAGCCTTATCTTGAAGCGTACTATATGAAATAAAATAAAATCTGCGCAATTACTATCTTTGGGTATCTACCTTTTTTTTTCTCTTTCTTTTTTTCTTTTTTTTTCTTTCTTTTTATTTTAATCTCTTACATACCTACTGAAACATAATGTTATAAAACTGTACTTTATTTTGCTATCCTATATTTTAGTTATCTTTCAGTGTCATGTCTAATTTACTTTTCTACCAAATTTAATCAGAATCAATTTAGCCGTTATCATGTAAAGAGGTTTTACACATTTATTACATAAATAGTACACAAGTATTTGATTACTACGTTTTTTAGTGACCACATTAAAAAAATATTATTAATTCGTAGTTCGTAAGTATATTGTCGATTTGTGTCAATAATGTCAATATAGAATTGTTATAGAATTATTTGAAGTGGTAAGGTCGATTATATGATGTGTATGAATGGATATATCATAGTGGTTCTGCCAGGGGGAAGCTCCGCAGCACAACCAACCACTTTAAATGCTAATTTACGACGAAACAAGTAACAAAGATTTTTTTTAAATAGGACTAGAATTATACAGGGTTACTTTTTAATCAGTGCACAAATTTTGTGTACACAGTCAGTATCGTTAATAGATCACATAAGACGAAAAAAAAATTTTTTTTTTTTTTTTTTACAAATTTTGACACTATTTTTAACCCGTTTAGGGAACGAATTTCAAAAAACGCCAGAATACGTGTCCAGTTAATTAAGTCAATGAGTGTTTATACGAAGTATCAAGAAAATTGGCGCGTATTAAATTTCTTCCCATACAAAATTTGATACTAATTTTATGCATAAAATGGCGATATTTCGATTTTTTTGTATGAAACGTGATAAAATAAAAATATACGGGTATTTTTATTTTCTTTAATCTATGCCTACCCAAAATTTGTGCACTGATTAAAAAGTAACCCTGTATAGACTTCCTAAAGATATTTTAAGGATATAAATAATGTCAAAATTCTTAGGTGGTTCTGCCCTGGAGCATGACATCTGAAAAGGCAAAGGAACAGTTTTATTTATAGACGCAAGTTATGGTAATTTATATTCAACTGTAACTTATCTACCTGTCACATACCTATCCATATCAAATACTTATTATTTAAAATACTTGTTATATTTCTTAAATCACATAAAGGCAAAAGTACCTACATTACCTATCTAATGCACAAAGTTCCTGTTCCTCGTTCGTCTCTTACTCCAGTGATAAATGTACTATTTAAGGTTGGGGAGTTCAGCTTGGCGTGCTCTTAACTGTACCTTGTTCGAGAAGCTTATGGAATCGCCTTATACCTGCGATCATCTAACGATAATAAATATCGGTGGTTTCGTGAAGATATTTCGTGTCTGCGTTCAACCTATATAATACCATTGAATATCCACTATTATACTTACTAACTATGGTTATTTATCGTATCTAGATTAATAATGTTGCAGTCCGTGTCGAAGTGGTTAGGTGAGTGTAGGTACCTACATAGCACTTTATCAATTAATAATTTTGCAGTCCGTGTCGAAGTGGTTAGGTGAGTGTAGGTACCTACATAGCACTTTATCAATTAATAATGTTGCAGTCCGTGTCGAAGTGGTTAGGTGAGTGTAGGTACCTACATAGCACTTTATCAATTAATAATGTTGCAGTCCGTGTCGAAGTGGTTAGGTTGAGTGTAGGTACCTACATAGCACTTTATCAATTAATAATGTTGCAGTCCGTGTCGAAGTGGTTAGGTGAGTGTAGGTACCTACATAGCACTTTATCAATTAATAATGTTGCAGTCCGTGTCGAAGTGGTTAGGTGAGTGTAGGTACCTACATAGCACTTTATCAATTTCTATTCTTGCATTTAGGCGGGTAACTAGTCACAAATAAATTATATCTAGATGCTTTGCGGGTTATTTGATGTCTCGGTCTGTTTATTAGGCCCTGGTTCGCGTAAGCATATAAAATGATCTATACATTTTTATTATTATTATTTTTGAGTCGCTGCTGGCGACTTTGGCGAGTAGTTGTGTAGCTATGTCAATTACCATATATATGTATATATATATATATTATAATACTTGTACTTTATTTATGTATGTATTTAAATTGTATATTTATTTATTATTATTATTTTTATATTATTATTTATTAGTGTATTTTACATTATATTAACTTTATTATGTTCAGTTTATCCCTTAATATATATGTCGGCATAGACGGTGGCGGACTATCAGAGGGGTTGATTCTAATTAAAATATTGAATTGGATTATTATAATGATTCCTTGAGGTCGTGTTGCGTGCGCGGGCGCTGCATATGAGCTACGGGTCAGGACTGACTGACTCCCTAATAGCATGGCGTCATTGATCTGCGCCCAAGTACTTAGCTATTGTTTCAGTGACTCTCAAAGTATACCAGCGGTTCTCAAGCAACCACCCCAAGACTTCATTCATGAGCTAGCCTCACGATCCAATTCGGTCTAGACATTCTACATCCCGACATATATATGTATATCAGCTGTCTGACACCCAATGTTCCTTCATCACCTTGTTTTCATCTTTTTAGTTCGCTTATTAAGCAGTCGGGTTTTTTGTTTTTTTTTAATTTACTTCTTTTTTATAATTTTAGGGTAAGGATATGTTTTTATTTGGAAGGAGATTTTGTATATAAAAAAAACAACAATACATGATGGGACAAAATATTGATTTGTACTAAAACAAATGACTGCACAAAATACTAAAATCAATGACGATCACGGAGACTACAGGGGCCGCTGCGTGTTTGGCCATCGCTGTTTTTAAAAAATCTTTATGTGACGTCACCCTTGTGAAGAAGGTAGTGTACGTTCTGGTTCCGCTCACGACCCCAACCAATACCCCTTTGGACTGGTCTCCGGGGTCGCCTGTGCCCAGACACACTAGAGGACCACCTGAAACAGATCGTTGCGTCACAAAATAGAAAAAGCGGCCAAGTGCAAGTCGGACTCGCCCACAGTTTTTTTTTATTAATTGACATAAGCTTGAGTCGAAAAAGTACGACGGATCAAGCTTCACCGGACTTGCGGGGGAGCGGAAGACTCTACCCCAAAAAAAAGTCATATACCAACGCGTCTAGGGGCGGCTCGAGGGAGCCTCGGACCACGGCCTAGCCTAGCGCGTTGATATTGACAAACATCGTGAAGGAGACGACGCCTGAGGGGCTCCGTCTCTGATTATCAATATTGATTTTGGTTATTGCCGTCGGGTATGGGCGTTGTCACCTGAAGGGTATTCGCTACCAGAAGGGCATTCTGTTAGGTGTAATCTAAATCCCACCAAAAACATACGTGTGTGTTGACGAGTCTTGGGAATGGTAAATGTTTACCAGTTGATCAGGCTGTTGATGAAGATGATTATGATCGATTTTAAAGTGCATCTAAACTTGGCATTAGATTGGATTTCAACCCTTTTTTAGGCGAACAATTAGCCGATAGGAACTTGGCCTTTTTAACAGGTATGTTTTTGGTGGGATTTAAATACTTTTTTGCAAGAAATCGTACCTATTTAGCCAACTCACGCTTGACCGATTTCTTAAATTTCTTATGACATATTTTATACCCCCCCCTCTACTCCCCCCTCCCCCCTCTCCTCTTCGTATAGGCGAACAATTAGCCGATAGGAACTTGGCCCCCTTTTTAACAGGTATGTTTTTGGTGGGATTTCAATACTTTATTGCAAGAAATCGTACCTATTTAGCCAATACTTTTTTGCAAGAAATCGTACCTATTTAGCCAACTCACGCTTGACCGATTTCTTAAATTTCTTATGACATATTTTATACCCCCCTCCCTCTACTCCCCCCTCCCCCCTCTCCTCTTCGTATAGGCGAACAATTAGCCGATAGGAACTTGGCCCCCTTTTTAACAGGTATGTTTTTGGTGGGATTTCAATACTTTTTTGCAAGAAATCGTACCTATTTAGCCAACTCACGCTTGACCGATTTCTTAAATTTCTTATGACATATTTTATACCCCCCCCCTCTACTCCCCCCTCCCCCCTCTCCTCTTCGTATTCTCATTGTATCGCTGGTTCATAAATATTGTTATTAAAAATTCGATATTAGATTGAGTCAACTCACGCTTGACCGATTTCTTAAATTTCTTAATTTTTTGGTTATCTACATATAACACACGACCTGTGTGCTAAATTTCATAACGCTAGGACAATTGGAAGTGGCCTAAAGGTTTTGATTACCGGTCAGTGAGTGAGTCAGTCAGTGCCAAAATTAGCTATTTTCACAGGGTCATATTTCAGGATCTACTGAAGCTATATCTATGAAATTTGGCATACTGCTCTAGTACTAGCATATGATTACGTAGGTATCATTTTATCTCTGTACTTGCAATAGGCACTGAGCTACAGGGGGGTCAAAAGTGGGTCAAAACGGTTCGTGTAAATAGTGCACGGCATGCGCGCGGCTTGTTGCTGGAACTTGGCCTGCGCATTCCGTGCGCTTAGATTCTTTGGCTGCTATAACTGCACCAGTGATTTCGTCGTCAGGTTCGGAAAGGATGTGTTTGGGACGGCGGCGGAACTGCGTAGTAGAGTGCGGGAACTAGCCCAACATAGGGATTGGGATGGGAAGGGCCTTCATCAAAGTAGCGTTTGGATGCTTCCTTCATGAAGCCACTAACGGAGGGAGTTCGGAATCGACATGAAGGTCGATGTTATGAACGAACCAAGGAAAACCAGTGGCCCGGCGGAGGAACCGGTTTTGAATAACTTGAAGCTTATCGAGATGCGTGGGCGCAGAGTGCGCAAAGACTACGCTGGCATAAGTCATGATAGGACGGATGCACGCTAAGTAAAGTCTAAGCTTATTTCTAAGCGACATTTTACTGCGTTGCCCAATCATGGGGTGACAAAACATTTAAAAGAGGTTAGAAAGGAGCTGTGTGCGGGGCAGGCGCACCAAGGATATGACCAACGCTCATAATATCTCCACGCAAAGACGCGATCGCGTTGTAAAAGCCGGCACTACATTTTTGACAAAACCCGAGAGCCGAAAGGGACGCAGTTATGCGTTAGAATGAGATGCAAATACAATACGCTCACTCTTGCGCATAACTGCGTCCCTTTTGGCTCTCGGGTTTTGTCGAGAATGTAGTGCCGGCTTAACTCACACATAAAGTATAAAAATGTACAGAAGGCAGCACATGCGGCTGGACACTTGCAGTACGAAACTTACCCCTACCGCTACGGAATACGGGCGCTCTCAAGGTCAATATGTCCAGCCGCATGTGCTGTCTACTGTACATCGGTGTTGCCGACGTCGACGACTGGCTGAAAAATTGATGGTTTTTTAGATGAGTACTATTTATATTTCGAATTTTATACTTTTTTGACATCTGTTTTTTCTACAATCTTTTGGTGAATGGTCGAGTTTCATTCACCATATTTTTGGTGTCAGAAGCAATGGTCAGAAGTGTAAAAATATTTGATTTTTTGTTGCAGTATGGTGAACACAAGAGGAGGTAACTACGGCAGTGGTGTGGTGTCTGCGAATGAGCCCGCCGCTATTGTGCCGGAGTCCTCTGCCGACGGCGTTTCTCTCACCGCCGTGGCCGTTGACTCGGCAGTGGGCTCGCTCGAGTCCTCTGCCCACCCCGTGACCCATCAGGTGTCGGATCCGGTTCCCGGTAAGTTGGCCACCGCGGGCGCTTCTCATGCGTCCGCAGTTCTTAGCAAGCAGCATGCTCGCAGAGTAGCTGCTGCTGCTGAGCTTGAGAGGCAGGCCGCGGCTAAATTCGCTGAGAGCGAAAGGGTTGCTGCTGATCTTGAATATCAGCAGCAAGTCGCAGCCCTGAGTTCCTCTTGGTCCTCTTGTTCTTCCCGGCGGTCCCTAAACTCATGCCGGTCCTTTCAGGGTCACCACGACAAGATGTTAACCCTCCCGCTTTCGGTGTCACAGGCATCACCGAGTCACGAACATGTGACGGGTCCAAGTGCGCGTTTGGCGGGCGCTACTTCAGTTTTGCGGCCGCCGCCGACTGCACAGGCGGCAGCCTTTTCTTCGGCTCCTCGGGGCGCAGCTCCGCCCTCTGAGGGGGCCCCTCATTGTGTCAAATCGCCACGCTGCGATGTCGCTCCTTGCTGCGGCCAGGCGCTTCACTTCGGTGAGGCCCCTCTCTTCGGTGGGGCCCCACGCGGTGGCGAGGCCTCGCGTCTCGCCGAGCCTCCAGACTGCGTCAAGG
This sequence comes from Teleiodes luculella, assembly GCA_948473455.1. Lineage (NCBI taxonomy): Eukaryota > Metazoa > Arthropoda > Insecta > Lepidoptera > Gelechiidae > Teleiodes > Teleiodes luculella. The sequence goes on along the minus strand of OX419610.1, from coordinate 293,868 downwards.
CCCCTTAATGTGGCGAGGTTCCTCTCTTTGGCGGGGGCCCTAGTGATGAGGCCCCGCGTCTCGGCAAGGTCCCACCGTGCGACGTCGGCGGCGATTTTCCCCCTCACACACAAATTCATACAAATCAGCTAGGCACACATAATCATTTTATGTATAACTAGCGACCCGCCCCGGCTCCGCACGGGAAAATGGTTATTGTGGGTTATCCTTAAGTACCTATATTATGCATATATTATACATATAAACCTTCCTCTTGAATCACTCTATCTATTAAAAAAAACCGCATCAAAATCTGTTGCGTAGTTTTAAAGATTTAAGCATACAAAGGGACATAATAGGGACATAGGGACAGAGAAAGCGACTTTGTTTTATACTATGTAGTGATTGTGACAGCAACAAAAATAAAAATTGTAAGGTATATTCGGGTAAGATCGGATTTGGTAAAAGATCGGATCCCTTAAAAATAAAGCAAATTTATGGATATTTTTAAATACTGGCAACGTAAAAAGCAAGACCATTTCATCCTGCCCCTCTTCGTAGGTCGCTTTTATCCCTAGACCTAATAGTTTATGTGTAGCGATGAGTTAAACAAAAAATGGCATTTTTCACGTTTTAGGCACTGATCCGGACTTTTCCCATGTTTGTTTTTTAGTGAATTCGGGTATCAAATTACATGTTTTCATAAATATTTCAACTGTATAGTCAGAATTTGCAAATAAGCTATAAATTAAAGTAATTAAAATTAATCTAGAGCTATTATTCGCAAAGATCCGATCTTTTGCCTGTTAGTTTAAGATCGGACTATAAACAGTCCGGTGTTTTACGTCGAAAAAAATTCCAGTGGTTCACAAACTGAAAGGTAAAAATATATTTTCACCCACAGAATGAAAGTTGGTTTATGGAAATAAGAATACATAAAATACATTTTAATTTAAAACACTTCCTTAAGGCCTTTTTTTCCAATTTAATGACACCCAATAACTACTAAAATTGAACATACATTTTCCTAAAATTTACTTAACTTCATTATTATGTTATTTCGTTTAAGTTACACATTACTAGCCCATCTAGTGACTTTATTTTTAAATTCTGTCCCTTTTTTCAACTTGTACTTTCTTTTTAAAAATTTATAGGCTCGCAAAAGAACGTCTTGTGCTAAAGTTTGAGAACCATAATTTTCTAAAATTTTATCATGCAGGAAAAGATCGGACATCAAAAGTCGAAAATATAATCAAAACGTCGGTCCCACTACATACAAAGAGCTTTTAAAAAAAAAGCACTATTGACGAAAACTAGATGAAATGCCGGACACAGACCTAGTAAGCACCTTATCCAACTATCAATAGAATTGAAATTAGATAGTAGTCCGAACTTACCACTCTAAGGTCCAATCTTTTCCTACCACTTTTTAAAACCTACCTGATTTTTAAATGGCTGTAAAATCCAAGCTGCTAGGCCTAGAAATCGGATTGAACTCTGGATTATAGAATGGTCTTCTGCGCTCAGTTTACTGTTTATTTCGTCGAAATAGCTTTCATACATTTTGAGAAATATGAAGTTTCCCAAAGTCCTTTTCACTTGCCGAAAAACCGTCCGATCTTACCCGAATATACCTTAGTGAGGGCCCCACTCCACAAGACCCCTTTTTGAGCTTGGCCAAGGCTATCCAAAGTCTTGGCCAATCTAAGGTGAGTGACAATATCGAGCTGCCATCGTTTGACGGCCGCACCATAGACTGGCTTGCTTTTAAGAAGGCGTGAGGTATATTCGGGTAAGTTCGGACGCTTTTTTGGCAAGTGAAAAGGACTTTGGAAAACTTAATATTTCTCATGGTGTATGAAAGCTATCTCGACGAAATAAACAGTAAACTGAGCGCAGAAGACCATTCTATAATCCACAGTTCAATCCGATTTCTAGGCCTAGCAGTTTAGATTTTACAGCCATTTAAAAATCAGGTATGTTTTTAAAAGTGTTAGGAAAACATCGGACCTAAGAGTGGTAAGTTCGGACTACTATCTAATTTCAATTCTATTGATAGTAGGATAAGGTGCTTACTAGGTCTGTGTCCGGCATTTCATCTAGTTTTCGTCAATAGTGCTTTTTTTAAAAAAGCTCTTTTTATGTGGCGGGACCGACGTTTTGTTTATTTTTTCGACTTTTAATGTCCGATCTTTTCCTGCATGATAAAATTTAAGAAAATTATGGTTCTCAAACTTTAGCACAAGACGTGCTTTTGCGAGCCTATACATTTTTAAGAAGAAAGTACAAGTTGAAAAAGGGACAGAATTTAAAAATAAAGTCACTAGATGGGCTAGTAATGTGTAACTTAAACGAAATTATTTAGGTAAAATAAAATATACTCGAGTTAAGTAAATTTTAGGAAAATATTTGTTAATTTTTTTATAATTATTGGGTGTCATTGGAAAAAAGGCAAAAGGAAGTGTCTAAAATTAAATTTTATTTCATGTATTTCTATTTTACTATACCAGCTTTCATTCTGTGCGTGAAAATATATTTTTACCTTTCAGTTTGTGAACCACTGGAATTTTTTCCGACGTAAAACATCGGACTGTTTATAGTCCGATCTTAAATTAACGGGTAAAAGATCGGATCTTTGCGGAAAATAGCTCTAAATTAATTTTAATTACTTTAATTTATAGCTTATTTGCAAATAACATGTAATTTGATACCCGAATTTACTAAAAAACAAACCAGGGAAAAGTCCGGATCACTGCCTAAAACGTGAAAAATACCATTTTTTGTTTAACTCATCGCTACACATAAACTATTAGGCCTAGGGATAAAAGCGGCCTACGAAAAGGGGCAGGATGAAATGGTATTGCTTTTTACGTTGCCAGTATTTAAAAATATCCACAAATTTGCTTTATTTTTAAGGGATACGATCTTTTACCTAATACGATCTTACCCGAATATACCTTACTGCGCATATGTGCGTGCAAGAGTAAATAGCTCACACGCTAGTGTGATATTCGATGAATTCGATGTGAATGTAGTAGTGATCAGCTGTTGTTGTAGAGTGATCTTTTTTTGATTAGAAAACCAAGTGGTTTGGCTTAATTACTCGAAAACTAACGTAAGTATAAACAGGACCCCATTTTTTGCATACGTGGATTGTACTATCAGCCCTGAAAATATTTGACAATAATTACATAGCACCTTATATATACACAGGCAGTGGCGTGCACAGATAAATTCAACAGGGTAGGTAAACTATTTTGTAGATGTAAAGATGGCGTCACTGTAGTGCTTCAGGGATGCTAGCGGAAGCTGGTGTTGATAGCATCTCAGCTATTATTAGGAAGCGGATAGCATCCCTGATCCATCGAGTACGGAGCAGCTCCAACAGCCTCCTGCAGACTGTTGCGGCCAGGCTGGACGTGGACAGTGCGATTATCCAGCACTGGACTCGTAAACAACTGGCCAAAGATACTAAAATTTCTTATATTCACAATGTATTGTATGTAATGTATTTTTTATCATAATTTAAGTACTAACATAGAATAAGTTTTTCATTGTTACTAACACATCTATGGGCCATGCCTGAAATAAACAATTTTTATTTTATTTTATTCTATTTTTATTTTATTTTTATTTAAAGAAAAATTCTGTTGAGTGTCCGTCCTAAATATTTAATTTTATAATCACTTTCGTCATACGCAATCAAAACAAAACACAAAAAAGGTTACTTTCTTTTATTTCGCTAAATTATCGCATTGCTGCTGCGCTGTCGAAGTTACAATCTACGCCCGAAAAGACATTGCCTAACCTATGTGCTTGTGTGCGTGATTATGATCATAGTGTGCATCGTGCTTACAGGAAAGCACACTACGCTATTATACGTATAACACGATGCACACATACATAAAATGAGGCAGAAAGATAAGATAAGATATTTATTGCAATCCACATGGTAATAAAAGATGTTACAGAAATAAATTAACCCACACATGGACCCGGGCGGGCACAGCAATTTACAATAAATTTTTAAAACATGCAAATTCTTACAAATATTACAAATTTTTTATAAATAATTATTAGACATAATTATTAACAAAAATTAATCAATTATAAAATATGTCAAAAAATTTAAAAACAAGAAAAAATGGAAAGAAAAAAAATTATGTCAGTTAAAAGTAATGCTAATTAATGTCATCAAAAAACTCCTGCAGTGAATAAAAACACTTTTCAACAAGATAATTTTTCAAGCCAGTTTTAAACTTGTTTATATTTTCTCTACTTGTAATTCCTTTGGGATCTTATTATATATTTTTGCTGACATAGCAGGTGGACCCGAACATATAATTGCCATTTCAGTTTTGGGAAGAGCCAATAGTTTTTAGATGGTCTTAAATTTGCAGGACGTAGGTGTTTGGGAAATGGATTGAGGTTCTTTTTCACAAAAATACAAACTTCAGAAATATAAATCGATGTCAAGGTTAAAATTTGATATTTTTTAAAGTAAGCTCTGTAGGTAGTCCTGGAGTCAACGTTAGCAATTATTCGTAAGCATCTCTTCTGTAATCTAAATAAAGTTACAACTATCTCACGAAGTCCGTTTGGCTCTGGTTGTAGTAGTGACGTATACTGACAAGCGCGCTTGTGTGGGTTAGCGTGGGGAGCGTTAGCAAAGAAATCTCATGATCATCATTATATTCCAAAACTATCGTGTATTAGTTTAAGGCTTATAAAAAAGGAAGTAATAAAAAGACAAATTTATTTGAATACAAAACATTTTTATTTAGCTACTACATAATAATATCAAAAAAATTAATCACAACCTGATAAATATTCAGAATCCGATTCGCTGGTATCAGAATCGTCTTGCACATTTTTTATGAGTTCAAAATCCAGGTCGAAGTATTTTAATATCAGTGTAATGCAAATAATAATGTAGGTAGTGGTTAAATATTAAACAAAAATGTACCGCACAAACTGATACCCATTAGAAGTAAAGAATAATATAAATTTCAATTTTTCGCTTCAATTCGTATCGACAACACAAAACTACGTGATTATCTAAATAAAATAGATTGGAATCTACCTCTTACGTTTAGCGACCCTAACAAGATTGTTAACTATATTAATAGTCAGTTTGAAAATGCTTATTCTGAATGTAAATATTCTGTTAAATATACAGGTTTAAGCAGGAGAAAATCGTGTGAGTGGAGCAACAGAAGACTCACAGAGATGTGCCATAAACGAGACGAATTCTTTATGTATGTGTGGACTGAGAGCCCATTTTTATTTTTGAGGATTTTTGCAGTTTTTCTAACAATAGTCCTTAGTAAAAGGTGTGGAAATATTTGTAAAACGAATATTAGAGTTTGTAAAGACATAGTTCAAAAGATATGTCGTCTTAAGTGGGTCCCTCAGTTCACACACATGAGCTCCCAAATCTAGATGTATAATGAGTTTACCAACAAATTTTGGTTACAGACCTTTAGTAAAACATGAATAATCATCTACACAACATTAAAAAACGTAATGTGAATAGATAATAAAAAATTACAAACGCCTTTCTGTGGTCCCTGAGGGCCCACATAAATTTATCTCATAATTAATAGATTATAACATGAACATTAAATATTCTTAAGCCAATCTTCAGTAAAAATTACAAGAAAAAAACTAGAACTAAAGAAAGATCACAAACAGTGGTAAATATTGTGAATTTTACGTTTTTGTTGGTGGTCCCTCAGTTCACACACTATACCTACAAATGCTAATTATTTAAAATATAATTAAAAACAACAATTACAAACATGTGGAGCCTTTCAGCGTTTAGTAAATTTTGTATATTATCGATCTGTATTTATCTTGTCACTAGTTTTATTGTTTTTTTACCAAAATTTTACACGTTAGGTTTTCCGTACTATTAGGGTGTCCATGCAATCAGGACATAATATTGATTCAAGAAAAATAGTAGGCAGTAGTTTTATTCCGTTTTAATCCACACGGGATAAAACTCAAATTATCCAATTAAAACCCATTATCTACCTACAACGTGAAAAAGAAAGAAAAAAAAACAATAGAATTTGTTTATTTATGATAATAAGTAACACATACAAACTCAGAATCAGTTTAGCGCCGCCGCTTTAAACTATAAGTTTTATGTTAAAATTCGTCTGTGATTGTGCTCACTTAAATTATTTATGTGTTACTAGCTTTCCGCCCCGCGGCTCCGCCCGCGTTAACCATTTTTCCCGTTTTTCCCGTCTATAAACCTCACAGAGCCCGAGACCTTTCCAACGAATACAAAATCGTAGAAATCGGTTCGTGCGTTCTGGAGTTATTGCGTCAGGGAGGAAAACCCGACTTATTTTTATATAGTAGATGTTTGTGAGCGTCAGAATCGCTTGATAGGTGTCTGAAAATTGACGAGATGTATGCCATAAAACCTATGAAAATATAATCAGTACTTCAGGCATTTACATAATAAATAGGTAGGTAGGTATAGTTTTGTATTACGGTTGTAGGTTATGAATAATGTAACCTATCACTTGTACAATACTCTATTAAGTACATAATAAAAGAAATTAAAAATAAATGAACATTGCTTTTCTTAAAGTGTGGACACCCTGTACCAGAGTTAGTAAGAAGATCTATAAAAAATTAAAATTCCAAAAAAGCACAATAAAACCAGTGACAAGATAAATACAGATCGATGATATACAAAATTTACTAAACGCTGAAAGGCTCCACATGTTTGTAATTGTTGTATTTAATTATATTTTAAATAATTGGCATCTGTATAGTGTGTGAACTGAGGGACCACCAACAAAAACGTAAAATTCACAATATTTACCACTGTTTGTGATCTTTCCTTAGTTTTATTTTTTTTCTTGTATTTTTTACTGAAGATTGGCTTAAGAATATTTAATGTTCATGTTATAATCTATTAATTATGAGATGAACTTACGTGGGCCCTCAGGGACCACAGAAAGGTGTTTGTAAATGTTTATTATCTATTCACATTACGTTTTTTAATGTTGTGTAGATGATTTTTCATGTTTTACTAAAGGTCTGTAACCAAAATTTGTTGGTAAACTCATTATACATCTAGATTTGGGAGCTCATGTGTGTGAACTGAGGGACCCACTTAAGACGACATATCTTTTGAACTATGTCTTTACAAACTCTAATATTCGTTTTACAAATATTTCCACACCTTTTACTAAGGACTGTTGTTAGAAAAACTGCAAAAATCCTCAAAAATAAAAATGGGCTCTCAGTCCACACATACATAATTATTTAAAATTTGGAAAAATGATGACACAAATGTGGAAAAACGTCTATTATATAACAAATATCGAAATAAAACTAATAAATACGCCCAGTACATTAAAAATAGACACACAACATCCCAAATTATACAAAACTTCCGAAATTCACGATTAATATGGCAAACTATTAATAAACTAGCTGGTGCCCGCGACTTCGTTCGCGTTGAAGTATTGAATAATACACTTTTAAAAATCAAAGAATGTCTCTATAAACTACATTAGTAGTTTTTCCCGTAGGGGCTAAAACAAACAACTGTTCAGCACTACTCACTCGTGAACATGCCACGTACAGCTGTCCATGAGAAAAGCAATTGGATCTTAGATCCACCCCAGCAGCCTTGAGAGTTTGACCTTGGGATTTATTGATGGTCATTGCGAAGCACAGACTGATGGGAAACTGAGTGCGCTTAAATTCGAAAGGGAAGTTGTTGGGAATGAGTGGAATCCTTGGTATGAAAACAGTTTCGCCCGCGCCACATCCAGTGAGAATCTCAGCATGGATTAAATTTCTCTGCAAAGCACTTACTTTAAGTCGGGTGCCATTACATAATTTGGGCGGAGTTAGATTTCTCAAAAGCATTATGGGCACTCCGACTTTCAGTGTGATTTTATGTGCAGGAAGACGACTCTATAACAGGTACACACAATGAGTTCCCTTAGTTAGGTAGGGTGATTAATTCATCCCAAGTTTAGGCCAGTTAACACTTAGTCACTTGGCGTGAGTTATTATATATTTCACTGTCTAGGTAAAACTCAATCAAATGAAAAAATCCCATCAAATTCAGTCCTGTAGTTTCTGATATTCAATTTCCTGCCTACCCTCTTAGTCTATTGGCGTGATTATTGCAAGTGATGCTGAGTCAAATAAAAAAAGTCCCATTCAAATCGGCCCAGTAGTTTCCGAGATTCAATTTTCTGCCTACCCCCTTAGTCTATTGGCGTGATTATTTCTATCCTTCTTTACCTTCCAAGTAATGTTGAGTCAAATAAAAAAAAGTCCCATTAAAATCGGTTTAGTAGATTCTGAGATTCAATTTCCTGCCTGCCCCCTAAGTTCATCGGCGTGATTATTTATATCCCAGTTTACTCTCCAGGTGATACTGAGTCAAATAAAAAAAGTCCCGTCAAAATCGGTCCAGTAGATTCTGAGATTAGCCCGGACAAACAGACAGACAGACAGACAGACAGACAGACAGACAGACAGACAAAAATTTTAAAAATTGTTGTTTTGGCTTCTATTACGGTAATTAAGACCCCCTGTAACAATTTTTCATAAAAATCTTCAATGTACAGAAATCGATCTTTTACAGTCTTATTATATGTATAGATTAACCGGTAAAGTAATCACATGTTTAGAGGACATTTTACTAAGAACGTTCGACCAAAGCCCTCTAGACTTAGCAAATAAATTTTCGGCCGAATTCAAACGCAATGTAGATAAAATATCCGAGTCATGTCAAACTCCCCTTTTATCGTCACAAAACTATGAAATAACCCCGGACCGCATCATGTTCTTAAAAAAAGCGAGTCACGATAAAATTGAGAAAATAATTAAAATCCTAAATAATAAAAAGAGTCCTGGATATGACGGGATACGAGCATGTGACATAAAATATGTGTCGGATAAAATGGTTCCTTTAATAACACATCTGATCAATAGTTGTATAAAAACAGGTGTTTATCCAGACTTGCTTAAAATTGGAGTTATTCGTCCTATATACAAAAAAGGGGAACATTCAGACTATAGTAATTACCGACCGATAACAATACTTTCTTGTCTAGACAAAATCATAGAGAGATATATAGGCGACGAAATAAACAATTATCTCCTTAAAAATAGTATAATTAACTGCAATCAGTACGGCTTTCAAAAACAAAAAAGTACCACTCAATTGTTGCACCGTTTCACTGATAAAATCAACGAGTGTCTTAACAATAAACAACATGTGCTGGTCGTGTTTATTGATTTTAGCCGCGCGTTTGATATGCTTCGTTATGATACTCTCTATGATAAGCTGTCACGAAGTGGAATACAGGGTCCTATTCTTGAATTACTCAAAAATTATCATACGAATCGCTTCACAACTGTTAAAATATGTAAAAAATATAGTGACATGGTTTTAACTGACAAAGGTACGGCACAAGGGTCAATAATAGGACCCACCGAGTACTTAGCTTACGTAAACGATATGTGCAACATAATTAATAAAGGGTCTGTCTACCAATTCGCCGACGACACATGTCTAGTGGTCGCTGACAGGAAGGAACCTAAAGGAGGCTCAATACACGATGCAAGTCAACTTTGACAAATTGTGCAAATGGGCACACGATGTTGGGTTAGTGATAAATGCGCAGAAAACAAAACTAATACATATACGCTCCTCTCATAATAAAGCATCCTTCACACCCACCATCGTGGCTCATAACCATCACTGTCTGCATGTCATAAATCCCTCATGCACTTGCCAACCCATCGACAATGTAAAACAGCATATGTATATTGGCCTAGTGATCGACGATAGATTCTGCTGGGGTCCCCATAAAGACCATGTTTGCGCGAAGCTTCGATCAATTCTGAGCCGGCTATATTGAAATATAAGCTACCATATAAAATATTGAGACTACTGTACCTATCCCTAGCAGACTCTGTCGTCGGATACGGGCTCAGTAGCTACGGAAGGACGTACAATACATATCTTAACGATATCTACATACTACAGCGTAAAATGCTAAAGATGATTATCCCGAAACATATAAAAAAGAAATGTAAAGGAAATGACCTAGCTGTATTCCAATATTGCCAAGTCATGAATATTTATGACAAAGTCAAGTACCTACTTAATTATAACCGAAAGGACGGAACCAATAGATCTTGAGGAATATCAAAGGCCAGGCAATCTCAGAATATTATCTAAGGTAAAAAAGTATGTGCTACCAAGAACAAACAATTTCTATGGGTCTAGTCTAGAGTATCTAAGTATGTAGTACCTAACTATCTTAATGAACTGCCAGATGAGCTACAACAGCTATACGGTATTCCAAATTCGAAATGGAAATTTAAAAAGCACTTTCTCAAAAACACTAGCATTGAGACGTAGATGGCGTAATAATCGCCCAATATAATAAGTTGTATTGTTTTTAATATTAAGTATGTACCTACTTTGTATAAGATTAAGAGCGGCTTGTCTACACAGATAAACCCTGTGAGGTTTTTGTGTGGAGCTTTAAATTACCATGTATTGTTTTTTGTTTTGTTGTGAACAATAAATGAAAAAAAAAAAAAAACATTCATGTTTTAAAAAACTTAAAATAATCTTATCTCATTATGAACAACTTTCTGACGTTTAGTTTCCATGCCGACGCTACTCCGGGAATAAATTTGACGCGAACTCAAAGAACCTAGCGACATCGACCGCGTCCCGATCGTGACTGAGCCGGTTATTCCCGTTGTCCCCCACGGAGTCATCCCCCGCGGGGGACAACGGGAATTTTTTTCCCGCTGTCCCCCGAATTTAAAAAATAAAATAAAATGGGGGACAGCGGGAATAAAAATTCCCGTTGTCCCCCACGAAATAATATTAAATTAAATATTTGTCCGCCGCGGGGGACAACGGGAATTTTTATTCCCGCTGTCCCCCGAATTTGAAAATTGAAATAAATGGGGGACAGCGGGAAAAAAAATTCCCGTTGTCCCCCACGAAATTATATTGAATAAAATAACCAAATTAATTTAGAAAATTGTTTATTTTCTTATTAAAGTACAGACTATTAAATGTATAATCAACAAGTTATAGTTTTTATTTGTTACTGTTTTAAATGTTATTCAAAGGCTAAAACATTAAAAATTTGGAGTACACTACATAATTCCCAATTATTTTTTTACGAATTTGAAAATGACGATTATTAAAATTCCGAATTTCAAATCTCCGAATAGAGAAAATGACGAATAGTTAATTAACGAATTTTCAAACAACCGATTTATTACAAATCCGAAAGTCAATTATTTTCCGAATATTATAATTTCGATGTTTCAAATGTACGATTTTTTAGTTTAACGAATATTCAAAATTACGAATCCCGAAGTTTTAATATTCCGAAAATCAAAATCCGGAATTTTACTTACAAATAATAAAATATTAGGAACATAATTAAACGCCTATGTTAACATTAATAGCAATAGTAAATAAGTCTAACTTTCCCCATTTAAACTAGTTTAATAATAAATGTGAAAGGCATACGAGAATTCATGCAAGTCAACATGCAAGCAAGCAAGCGTGCAAGCAAGCAAGCAAGCATGCAAGCAGGCGTGCAAGTAAGCGCGCAAGCAAGCGTGCATACAAGCAGGCATGCATTCATGTCAACCGAACCCTTTGAACCTAACCTAGCCGTGTCGGGGTGCCAAGAACTCCCGTGCTCGCTTCGCTCGCACCCGCTCCTGTAGTTTATTGTCAAAAATCCTTATATGCATCCCAAATTATAAAAATAGAACTAATCAGGTACTTTAACCTATTAGATTCGGGTACTATTTCTTTTTTAACCTTAAACTTTATAATTTTTTTTTGTTAAAATTACGAATCATCACATTTCCGATCGGGATTTTAACTTTTCGTGATTATAAAAGATCGGTATTTTATTTTTCGTAAAATAAAGTATTCGTAATTTTTAACGTTCGTATATTTAAAAATCGGAATAACAAATCTTCGTGATTATAATATTAGGAATTTAAAATTTCATGATTTTTATTATTCGTTACCTATTTAAAAATTTCGATAGTACAATAATATGTCGTAGTTTTTAAATTCAGTATTTTCAAATTCGAAAAAAAGTAATTCGGAATTTTTGGGTGTTCCCAAAAATTTGGTTACTTATTCTGTCAGTTTGTTGTTTTGTATGCAGTACTTACAACTTTCAGTAGGTGAAAAATTTATTGGTAAGTTTGTGCAGCTTTAGAAAAAACGAAGTATAAGCAAAACAAATGGGAGATATTCTGACAGCTTGAAAAAAAACGAGCGTTCTTTAAGATTTCCATAGATGACGCTAGTAAAATAATGAGAACAGTGAGATTTATTGTAGACTTCTTGACGTTTTTTTGTCCGGATTGACTGAGATTAATTTTTTGATAATTATTTGATTAATTTGTATTTTTTTTATAATCCTATACTTTGGTATTTATTACCTCACTATTTACTAGTGCCATCTGTTGAGCCGTTTTGTAAGGTTTTCTTGTTTTTAATTTGCTACTGGAAAACTACCCATTATACTAATAAACTAATAATAACCTATTGTGTATTGTAACTATAAGAATGTATATAATTGAAGAGCCCTAAAAAGACTTTAAACATAATACTTGTGATTTAACTAAGATTTTATTACATTGACGGTGATACCTGCAGTCATGCTCTAATCTCTAAATTTAAGTTAGTGAACTTGCTTACCTTTCAAAAAGCAAAATTGTTCATATTATATAATAATAATAATATATAATAATAATTTCTTTACTTAACATAGTGGCTGATGTTGGATTTAGAGCTTGACTGCAATAATAACCGTCATTCATTATATTCAATAATTAATACTTATATTGTTTTGTTCCTGATTTTTTATGATTTAGCCTTTGAATAACATTTAAAACAGTAACAAATAAAAACTGTAACTTGTTGATTATACATTTAATAGTCTGTACTTTAATAAGAAAATAAACAATTTTCTAAATTAATTTGGTTATTTTATTCAATATAATTTCGTGGGGGACAACGGGAATATTTTTTCCCGCTGTCCCCCATTTATTTCAATTTTCAAATTCGGGGGACAGCGGGAATAAAAATTCCCGTTGTCCCCCGCGGCGGACAAATATTTAATTTAATATTATTTCGTGGGGGACAACGGGTATTTTTATTCCCGCTGTCCCCCATTTTATTTTATTTTTTAAATTCGCGGGACAGCGGGAAAAAAAATTCCCGTTGTCCCCCGCGGGGGATGACTCCGTGGGGGACAACGGGAATAACCCGACTGAGCGCTCCCGAGTTTACGCACACTAAAACATTGTACATATGCACGCCCAACAACATTCATAACCAAACGGACTTCGTGAGATAGAAGAACTTGTATAATGTTTGTGCTGTTGCCCCACACAACGATACCGTATGAGAGCCAGGAATGGGCATATGCGTGAGACGATATAAAGTTGTTTGCCTTTGCCGTTTTGCTGTGGCGGCGCTAGCGTCGCTCCCTGCGCTGTATGTCGGTCGGTGAGTGCGGGATACGGAAGCGTCTAGTTAGTACTATTATGTATGACCGACAGATGACTCTGATTTAAGTTTTAATATTGTATGTGGACGTCTTTCGGCTGAAATGATGATGATGATGATTGTATGTAAATATTCTATGCACAATCAGATTTAAGTAGGGTAGGCAGTGTCTTTTTGTCTTTATGGGCTGCACGCCACTGTCACAGGCTAGTACGCGGAACTACAAATTGGTAATTTGTTGATAAATTAGACAATCAGGATTCAGGATGACAATGTCATAACATAACCATTATCTATGACAATCGAGTTTACATGCAACTAAAGTATTGACAACAAATTATTTTATGATGTAGGGAAGGAAATATAAATATGGCAGAGTAGGTATTTTTGTTAATGACTGTTTTTAAATTGCCGTTTTGAGAAATTGCCGTTTAGAGAAGAAGCCCTTTGAGAAGTTGCCGTTTTAAGAAGTTGCCCTTTCGCGAACGAGGGAGTTGAGCAAAGGCGAACATATCCCATAAAGGATTTCTTCCAGCCTTTGTATTAATGTGAAGATAACTTACTGTTTTACTGTGTTACTTATAACTTTACCAGAATCTCCTTTGCCTGCGTTGCTTATCTTATCCGAGGTGCACACAAATTTGCTCCTATCTCTATTTTCATACATCTGGTTGCATACACTTGTTGATATTACGCGCAACCATGCTTTCCTCATCATTGTTGTTCTCTGGAAAACAACTTCTGTGGTCGAGCGGTAAAGTAAATAACCTAACCTAACCTAACCTAACATTAAGGAGGTCCCGGGTTCGAATCCCAGACAAATATTACTTGCTGAGACTTACCTCAGTTTGGTTTGTAGGACGTTGCTGGCTGAATCACCTAGGTAATTGTCCAAAAATAATGATGATTCCGTGCTTCGGAAGGTACGTAAAGCCGTTCTCGGCTAGTATCTAAAGAAGTAGTCGGTACGTATTATTATTGATTCAAATTATTTGTTCCACATTCGCCGTTGTGGCTTGCTCGCCGCCTTTTCACTGGCAGCCAATTCGCGCATTTCTGCTATTTAATATTGAAAAGCAATGTATTTTGAATACTGTATCAATCAGTCGGACGGCCGCAGCCTTCGTCACCAGCCAGACATTATGATCATCTTCTCAAATGCATATTTTGTTATATCTAATACTAGGTTTCCGTCTCGTAGCTCTGCCCGCGGTAACAGATTTTCCCGTGTTAATGAGGAATTTTGCCGTAGACACCCCGCATTGTTGTCTTTCCATCATCGTCGTCGTCGCGCCAGCAAGTAGCCTATGTTAATTTTGCCGTAGACACCCCGCATTGTTGTCTTTCCATCATCGTCGTCGTCGCGCCAGCAAGTAGCCTATGTTAATTTTGCCGTAGACACCCCGCATTGTTGTCTTTCCATCATCGTCGTCGTCGCGCCAGCAAGTAGCCTATGTTAATTTTGCCGTAGACACCCCGCATTGTTGTCTTTCCATCATCGTCGTCGTCGCGCCAGCAAGTAGCCTATGTTACTCCCCGAGGTCTATTCTATCTTTATACCAAGTTGCATTAAAATCAGTTCAGTAGTTTGGGAGCCTATTCAATGCAAATAAACAAACTAATATTAAACAATCAAACCTTTCCTCTTTTTAATATTAGTAAGTATATAAAATATTAGTATAGATAGTATAGACAGACAGGCAATTAAGCATATCCAGTGGTTCCATATTAGTGAGCGATTCCACAAGTCACTAGAGAGCAGAGCAGAGTCAGAGCTCTATGGCCACAGCTTCGCGCGGCGGCGGCGGCGGTGGCGACCGGAGGCGCGTACGGCGGCGGCGCGATGGTAGGCCACAGCTCGCCGCGTATTCGCTTTACAGACCGTTCGTTCACCGTAAGTTGTCCTCCGCCGCCAAAGTACTACTATGGCAAGCGGAGGTCATCTATAGTGGACGGCCTGTAGACGCGATGCCGCATACACCCACCGCTGCCGCCGCCGCGCGCCCCTCCTACCCCTTCGCTATTCGCTCGATGCTCGTCTTGAGGCTCGTCTCACCGCCGCCGCCGCCGCTACCGCGACTACCTGTAGACAACTTCATACAAATTGCCAACGTTTGTTTCCATCGCTCTTCGCTGGTCGCGGTCGCCGCCGCCGCCGCCGCCAGTGCCGCGCGAAGCTGTGGCTGTGGCTGTGGCCAGGGGGTATGAGAGTACGACTTCTATAGAATGCTGGCCCAGCAGGACCGATTGTCGTGGAGATCTTTAGAGAAGGTCTTTGTCCAGCAGTGGACGTCTACAGGCTAAAATGATGATGATGATTGGTTACCTGTGTAGCATTAATCCTACCGAAGCCTGATAGTTTGCAAAAGCCCGTATATTCCATATGTTTGGTAGCAAGGGGTATCGGCCCGACCAATTTCGTCCATCTGTAAATAGAGTTATATTCACATTGTATTCTGAAATTAACTTTCTATTCTGTTTATAAACAAGAAAGATCTTTTCGATACAAGCGTAGGTAAATTATTAAAAAAAGACATTTTGGAGACTGGCAACACTGGTCTAATCGTGCCTCGCAGTTATTTACTTATTGTTTCCCAAATAAAAAATAAATAAATAAATAAATAAATAGTATTTGCTAGGTTAATGTATATAAAATGTCAAAAAGTCAAAATAAATAATTTCGTTTCAAATTCATCAGTAACTAATCCATTTAAATCCACGCGATCTTACAAGTTAATGAGTATATTAGTATTTTATTACTAAAATAAGTGTCCACACTACGAAAAAATAATTTGATACTTCAACAGATCATTCTTAAATAAGCACAAAACTCATTAACATTATATTTCTGCCACAAAATTCGTTTTCACATAAGTATTTTTGCATATTTTAAGTTCAAAATAATTCAATAAAGCTGTAAGGCACATTTATTAGTTATCCATTTTCATCGGCGTTCTTTTGTAAAATAATTAAAATTTTAGCATTTTATTCCTAAAATAGAGGTCTGCACTTAGAGAAAGTATTTTTATTTTCTGAGTTAGTTCAGTAGATAATATTAAAATCGGTACTAAAGTCTACGCATATAATTATTGCATATTTTAAGATCCAATAGTCATAGTATTTGCCAGGTTGATGTATATAAAATGTGAAAAAGTCAAAATAAATAATTTCGTTTCAAATTAATCAGTAACTAATCCATTTATATCCGATCAAGTTAATGAGTATTTTAGTATTCCAATACTAAAATAAGTGTCCACACTACGAGATAAAAAGATAATTTAAAAAATATAGAAAACCGCCTTCAAGGTTAGGACCTACACTAAAAAGTTAAAAATAAAATAAAAATCTAGCTGAAAGCATAGAAATTTAATATGGCTATTAATATTCCTTATTTACATAAAATTGTAACATCATATAAACATGTCGATGGGTCCATGGAATATTGCCGCAATAGCTATTGCGACAGTATTCGTGTAATGGCACATTCGGCATCTACGACTCCTTATGCACCTAGTGAATTTTTTTTGTGGCACTCCTACCATTATTCTCGAAGATATAAAAAAATACTACTTTCTTCGCAACAAGGTAATGTGACTTTCATACCTGGAATACTAATTCTACATTGAGTTGCGAAAATTTTAACCATACTATTTGTTCAGGTAACAGCGATTGCGGCTTTCTTCCAGGTACATGTTTTTAGTTGATATAACAGGAATACCGAATACCAGCATAAAACTTTTGAAGCAAACACGGTAACAGCTGATTGAGGCTTTCTTTCGGGTACAAGTTTTTAGTTGACATAACAGGAATACTGAATACCATTATAAAGCTTTCGGAGCAAACACGGTAATGAGTTATTGCTTAGCCATTTTCATTATAATAAGTAACACAATTTTATTTTAGCTACGTTTTTTAAACGAACGGTAGTTTCCTAAAGGCCTCCATTCACGCATTAATATACTTTAAAGTACTTTTAATAAAATGCAGTATGAAACAGTTTATTTTACGTATTAAAGATAAGTTTTTTTGTCCCCATTTTGAAAGGAGATCCGTCTACGCGATTCATCGTCATCAGCCGAAAGATGTCTACTGCTGGACAAAGACCTCCTCCAAGGATCTTCATAATGATCGGACCTGCGCTGCCCACATCCAGTGGCTTCCCGCGATCCTCACCAGATCGTCGGTCTACCTTGTGAAGGGCCTGAACACAGTACGTCTTCGGGCGCGCGGCCGAGCGGCCATGATTTCGGACCCGGCCGGCATCGACACGATTATCTACTACTTATTTTTTATGTTATTTTCGTATAATGAATACCTAGTAGTTAGTCGTGTGATGCCAGCATAGAATGTATGAAATGCCCTCCCTAATCATGACTAATACAACGCAAAAAAGGCCCCAGGTCCCCGGCAGCCCCGCTTTTCCCAGCCCTGGTAACAGCTGTGGTTACTGCAGGGCATGAGGTGCTTAGAATCGCCCGGCGGCTCGTAGTTATCAACACCGACGACGTTTGGCCTTGGCAATATTATAATAATCGGACACTGCGGACCGACGAATAGATCCTCGAACTGGAGGAAGAATTGAGCAGGCAGGATAAATTGTGATATCTTAGGATTATCTGAAGTCCAAAGAGAGGGATAGGACTCGATAAGTCTAAAATCTGGCAACCTGCTCTCTTTCCGGGACGGCAAAGATCTTTCCCAAGGTAGTGTTGGGTATTTGGTCCACAAGTTTCTTGTGAACAGTATGATAAAGGTCGAGAGTGTGTCAGCGAGTGTAGCGTACCTTATACATAGAATTACCAAAATGTATTCGTTGAAGGTTATACAGGTATACGCACCTACCTCGGCACACCCCAATATCAAGGTCAAGGAAATGTACGAGGACATCTCAAAAGCCTTACACACTTCCGAGTCTCACTTCACTGTTGTCATGCAAACGCGAAGCTGGGCAAACGAATCGAGAATGAGCTGAGAGTGGGGTTATTTGGTGTCGGAGACTGAGATTCATAGGGTCAGCTGTTGGCCGTGTTCCGATTTCTTTTCAAGAAGTCAGAACACCGCAAATGGACCTGTGTTTGTCCCGTCGGCAAGACCAAAAATAAGATAGACTTCATCTTATCAACGAGGAGACAGATTCAATGACGTCTCTGGGATCAACGCTGAAAAACGGGCAGTGATCACCGACTAGTTAGAGGCTCATTGAATATCAATGTCAAACTCGAAAGATCTCGCTTGATGAAGTCTACGCTCCGTCCGTTGCCCCTAGTGTTGTTAATCCAGAACCCCGAACACTATCAGCTCGAACTGCAGAACCGATTTGATTGAGTAGCAGAATGCGAGGGGGTGGACGAATATAATGACAGGTTCGTGGAAGCTGTCAGTATAGCGGGATCCAAGAACATTAAGACCCGCCGCGTTAATAGAATTAAAAATATTTCGGATTCCACGCTCAGGCTTATGAAAGAAAGACGGAGAATGGCTCTACAATCCGCTGATAATGCTTCCCGTTTCCGCTTCCGCAGTTTCTGACTCGCGACCTGCACCAATTCAATACGGATCGTATTAAAGAGACCAATGAGCGTAGTAAAGGCTCCGAAGTGTTCGCAAGAGATCTGTCTATTGAGCAAAGCCAATAGACGATGCTGAAGACTGCGGACAGTTAAACTGTGATATCTAGGCTGACCGTTCGGAAAGTTTCGTAATATCGCAGAAGTCAAAAGTCTTTGACCAGTGTGTGTTGCCAGTGATGAAATATGGATCCGAGACGTGGTCATTTAAAATGGACCTTCTAAGAAGGCTCAAAGTCACCAAGAGTGATGAAGAGGGCTATGCTTGGAGTTTCCCTGCGTGATCGGATTAGGAATGATGAGATCCGCAGGCGAACCAGAATCACCGACATAGTCCGACGAATAGGTAAACTTAAGTGGCAGTGGGTGGGTCACATTGCGCGTAGAACCGACGGTCGTTAGGGCAAAAAGGTTCTTGTATGGCGACCGCGCGCCGGAGGACGTAGCGTGGACAGGCCCCAAACCGATGATCTGGTGAAGGTCGCAGGAAGCGCGCTGGAGATCTTTGGGGGAGGCCTTTGTCCAGCAGTGGACGTCTTTTGGCTGAAATAATGAATAGTCACATTTGTCTCTCATTATTAAAGCGAAATACCGATAATAAAAAATACAATAACAGATTATTAAGCTTTCTATAAGTACAGTAAGCACTATTTGCTGTAGGAGACTTTTCAATTAGTTCAAGGAATAAGACAGCAAAACACTGTTACCGTATATTGATTTAGAAGGACTTATTGTTGTAAACTATGATTGCGTTTTATTATTATCATAAAATTTCCTGGAATAAACCGTAA
This sequence comes from Teleiodes luculella, assembly GCA_948473455.1. Classification (NCBI taxonomy): domain Eukaryota; kingdom Metazoa; phylum Arthropoda; class Insecta; order Lepidoptera; family Gelechiidae; genus Teleiodes; species Teleiodes luculella. Next base: position 273,961 of record OX419610.1, on the reverse strand, counting down.
TACACGTTTACGGACACAACATATTGGAACTAAACCAAGCAAGTTACAAATACTTGATTATTTATTTAATCTTAAAAGATAGAAATATAGACGTCACCTAGTTGCTTCGAGTAAAAAATTAGCTTTCCATGAATGTATAAAACGTCACTGTAAGTAGCGTAAATTGAGATAAAATAACAAATTTCACGTTTTATTTTATCCTGAACAATTTGATTTTTCCGGTTGCGGCAATATTCCATGCACCCATCGATGTGTAGATGTCGCAGTCATCTGGTTAAATTAGCCAACTAACTGGACGCCTAGGCCGTTGATTAGACGCCGGCACCCAATTGGATTCCTAGGCCGATAGTTAACTGAACTAGAATCACTCAACGTTTAACAACTTGACGTATTGAAAGTCAGCCCTTTCAAGATGACTGACCAAGACTCAGCCAAGTGATTCAAATTTAGTTCAGTTTTTTACCACTGTGGCGCTAGTAGTCACCAAAACAAATATGGCGTCAATATCGTAAACCGAAGCGCGATTTTCCTGAACGTTATGTACTACTTTGTTTGATAAAGACGCATATTATAGTGTCTTTTATTTTAGGATCTCAAACAAAACCACGTATTGCTGAAAAAGTGTTGAAGGTTAGGAACAATATCCGAAAAGTTAGGGTGACCATGAGTTCCAATCAATCTAGCAGCGAAAGGAATCTGTGCATAATATAAACTTGAAATTAATTAACGTGAGCGACCTATTATGCGGATCTAAATGTAACAACAATTTCAGTTGCGTAAATAAATAATTAGTTCTTAATAAATACAAAGCTACGAAAGATTAATAAAATATTGAAAATGAAAATGAAAAAGTGATCCAAGTATTCATTAAATCAGTAGTAGTGATAATGCTTAGCAATTTGGACAGTAATTTTTTTGTGGTTTCCATATAATATTATATTATTCTTTGTGTTTTTATAATACTTTTATACATCTTATCAAACCTTATTTACTTAGTTTCATAATGGCAAGTATTCGTAAAAAAATATGTCAAGTAATCATAGTCACCCTAACCAAACATCTCAAACTAAACAATATCCAATTTAACTAAATGACTTCTCGATATTCAGCCATCTGGTTAAACGTTGCACTCAATAACTTGGCTAGTCCTACTTCAGCTATTTAGTTGGATGCCGGAATTCAATGAACGGCCTAGGCGTCCAGTTAGTTGGCTAATTTAACCAGATGACTGCGACATAGACATTGTTATACACTTCACCTTGCAGTCGGTGCCATTTGAGGCTAGCTATTTAATCGGAACCACATCTGATCTCAAAAGCTCAGATCGTTGAATATAAAATATTAGAGGATGCGGTCAGAGTACTAGGTACTGTGGTGTGCATGTGTCCTTCATGCACGCCGTTTCATGCTGGCAGCCTCTTTTCGCGTTTGAGGCTGTATGATTTTGTAAAACAAGTATTTTTTGTTGAATTTGGTTGATTGGAGGGAGATGGCCGTAGCCCGCGCTACGAGCCGGAAGCCATTTTTGCAATTTCCAAAAATGTAATATTAATTACGTATTTCGTTCAATAAAAGAGTTATTATTATACTTGCTTTTTTGATTTATGCTAGGGATCAGCCTCCACCCTTTAGGGCGCGATTTGGTGGAGGCTTGTGTTCGATTGTGTACCTCTCGCAAAAGCAATCCCCCGGATGTAGAGGAGCTGCCGAAAAGCTGCTCTGATGCCCCGACGATGATGAAGAAGAGGAATACGAAGAATGCTGCCCGTATGCTATTTCGATGAAGGGAGCCATGATGAGGAGCGAGGAGCGTTGGTGCCCTTGTGCTGCCCCGATGCTGTTCTGGTGTGATGGCGCCATGAGCGGACATAGATATGTGCCGCAAATGCAAATGTTGCTGACGAATGAGGATATTTGTGTTCTCCAAAGGATGCAAAGATAAGTGTCATAGTGTTATTTGCTGCTAAATGCGTATGTGTTAATGTTATTTCCGATGCGATTTAGAAGAGTGCGAAGTAAAGATGCGATTTCATGCGATATAGAAGAGTGCGGAGTGGAGTGACGACTGAACAGTCGCCGTTTTTTTTACCTTCCTAGCTTGTAGAATTAGTGTAGACAGTGTATTATTGTGTATATATTTTTCTTTTTTTTTCCCCTTTTTCATTCAATTTAATTCAATTTCTTATTATTTTCGTAATTTGACGTAGTTATGGTGATAAGTTCGTTGCTCGGCAAATAGTATTTTTGTTTGTGTCATGAACAAAATGACTCGTGACAATTTTGACGGAACTATGTCAAACATTTGTAAACATTGAAATGTATGAAAATTTGATTAATTTTTACGCAAAGTACGTAAAATATAGTAAATATAGGTTAGTTTCTAATATTTCTTTTTTTGTGTAGGATTGGTTAGGATGTGCGAGTGTTTTCCTCTATTAATGCTTTAAAATGTTTCAGATTAACCAAAAAAAAATCCAAAAAACTGATGTCGAATTTATTATGATGATCATTTCGGATGTGAGGTCTCATCGAGAAAGTTGGACGAAAGAATCCTTGATGACCACTTCCAATTCTGTGCATGAAGAAAGAAAAACGTGCGCGTTTAGTAGAATTTGGGTAGTTTTTTTTGGGGTTAATTGGGATGATGCTTAGTTAGGTGTGTTCCGTGACGGAATATTTACTGTCACTCCACATCAAGCACATAGTGCTGTGGAGGAACTTTGGTTGGGTTCATGACTTTGAGTACTCTCGTTATTGGTTCCGCAGCTAGGTGAATTCCCCACTAATCTTTTCAGAGGAAAGGTTGGAGCTGAAGAAAGAAGATAGCTCCCATTCTCATATCTTGCCCAAAGCTAGGTTTTGATATTTCTGATAAAGCCGTGCGCGTTTACTATAAATTTATTTTATTATTTTCTAGTCATTTTGAAGTTCCGTGGTCGTCCAGCTTTTTCAAATTTATTTCTTTATCTTTTCTTAATTGATTATTTGGTGACTATTGAATTATTAATAACTAGTTAATATTATTTTATTCATAGTATCCGACACAGATAGGTATAGTAAACTTTTTCAAAATTTTATTGATTGTCTATTTGGATTAACAGTAGACAGACATGCATAGCTGTGTTGATTCTTTTTTTACCTGGATGGTTTTTGATCAACTTAGTTGGATAAAAATAAAACACCAACTAGCTGGTAGTAGCAGCAGTCAGCTTTTGACATGTATGTGTCTTTGTGATGTTTTGTCCATCCTTAGGCAGGTAGCTTAGCCTAGTGTTTGTTTCTTTGTTAATTAATGATATATATGGTAAACACAGATATTATGAATAGATCTATACAATTTACGTGAATTAACACTAATTTATGATAATTTGATAATAAAAAATTAATATTTTTTACAGCACAGCTGATTTAGACAACCGTCACGCTCGGGGTTGCCAGAGCAAAAAAAAGTTCTTTTTCTATTAACCCGGTTAAAACCGGTAACCTAAACCTTAAACCTGAATCGATTTCGGTTTGGGGTCAATGGCCGAAACCGGTTTTAAAAATAAACCGGTTTCCGATCCCTGCTTGAAAGGTCGAATACTCACTTGAAAGGTCGAATACTCATTTGAAAGGTCGAGTACTTACTCACTTGAAAGGTCTAATACTCACTTGAAAGGTCGAATACTCACTTTAAAGGTCGAATACTCACTTTAAAAGTGAGTATACTCACTTGAAAGGTCGAATACTCACTTGAAAAGTCTAATACTCACTTGAAAGGTTTTTTAGTGAAGGCGATGGCGATGTCACCTTTGGGTAAGTTGTAATCCGGAGGGTACCAGGCACTGCTCAGCCTCCTCCACTGCCCATGCTCCGTTGTGTCCTTATCCCCGTGATAATGAGTCAGGGCATGCAACGACCCCGCTACAGCGAAAATTTTGTTTAAAGTAATATCCTTCACTTTACCTGTAAGAAATGGCACGAGTTGCATTGGCTGCAGAACCAGAATCCTACGAGTGCTGTCCGAGCGATGGGACTATCTTATGTTGAATGAAGAGGTGGGTACAGAACTACAGACAGATGCATTCCAGCGTTACGCCCCATTCTGATTCGTCAATATTAAAGGTTAATTTAATGGATAATTTTAATATTGTTTGATTTTATTAGTGCCTTGATTTTAATTTTATTTTGATTCTGATCTTAATTTTGATTTTCGTATTTAATTAAAGTTTTAAATTAATAATGTTTACTTAAAAATCTTAATTTTGATTTTAATTTTGTTTTAGTATTTAAAGTTTTGAATTTTAATAATGTTTACTTTAATTTATTATGAAAAGTGTAATTAATATGGAAATATCCTGAAATAAATGATAATTATTATATTTCACCCACTATACCGCGTTAACAGCTCATAATGTCCCTACTGAGGGGCTCGAGCTTACCCTGAATTCAGGGGGAATAGGCCTTAATCGACCACCAATCGAGTCACGAACGAACACACAACCTTTGAATTACTTCGCAAGTATGTGCAGGTTTCCTCACGATATTTTCCTTCACAGTAAGAGCGTCGAATAAATGTACGTGGTAATATGAATACGATAATAATAAAAAGCGGCCAAGTGCGAGTCGGAATCGCCCATGAAGGGTCCCGTAGCAGCCAGTAACAATATAAAAGTTTTTGTAGTTCGTTGTGACTTTGACCGATGTTTTAATAATAGTGAAAGGTAAATGATTTATGACGTATTAAAAAAAAACTACTCACTAGATCTCGTTCAAACCAATTTTCGTTGGAAGTTTTCATGGTAATGCACATCATATATTTTTTTTAGTTTTATCATTCTCTTATTTTAGAAGTTAGAGGGTGGGGGGGACTCACATTTTTCCACTTTGGAAGCGTCTCTCGCGCAAACTATTCAGTTTAGAAAAAAATGTTATTAGAAACCTAAATATCATTTTTGAAGACCTATCTATAGATACCCCACACGTATAGTTTGATGAAAAAATTTTTTTTGAGTTTCAGTTCTATGTATGGGGACCCCCTAAATATATTTTGATTTCTATTTTTGTAAGAAAATCTTAATGCGGTTCACAGAATACATCTACTTACCAAGTTTCACGTACGTTACGTTACTCAGTTTCAAGAGCGTCGGTGGCCAAGTGGCTAAGCCCGTTGACTTCCGTTCCGAAGTTCGATGGTTCAAACCCCGGCACGTACCAATGTGTTTTCGATTTTCGAATTCATATGTACGTTTATTCGACGCTCTTACGGTGAAGGAAAACATCGTGAGGAAACCTGCACACACCTGCGAAGAAATTCAAAGGTTGTGTGTGAAGTTGACCAACCCGCACTGGGCCAGCGTGGTCGACTAAGGCCTATTCACCCTGGTATCAGGGTAGGCTCGAGCCCCTCGGTGGGGACATATGAGCTGTTAACGAACCAAGTTTCAACAGTATAGGTATTATAGTTTCGGAATAAAGTGGCTGTGACATACGGACGGACAGACAGACAGACAGACATGACGAATCTATAAGGGTTCCGTTTTTTGCCATTTGGCTACGGAACCCTAAAAATGTCATTGGTATGGTACGTGCCGAGGTTTGAACCCGCTAACTTTCGAATGGAATCATCGGTGGCCTCAGCCACACAGCCACCAATATGGTCTACTTACGAATATAGAATAATAATTATATGAATATAAAAAATCTAGCTTCCGCCCGCGTTAACAATGTTTCCCGTGGGAATGAGGAATTTTCCCGCAGTAAAATGTAGCATGTTCTTTACCAATGTCTATTCTATTTTTGTGCTAACTCGTGTTAACAATTTTTCCCGTGGGAATGAGGAATTTTCCCAAGGTAAAACTTAACCTATGTTCTTTCCTAAGGTATATTATATATTTTTTACCAAGTTTCATCAAAATCGGTTCAGTATTTTCGGAGCCTATTCAATTATTATTAATATCTTTTTTAACGCGCTTTTATTAGGTCTACTTGTATGTAACTAACTATGTATGGAATCTACGGTAACTAATTTGACCATCTTCCAAGGGTCGTAGCGTGATGACAATTGGAAAATATACGTAATTCCGATGACAACACAATAATTTGACACAAACAAGCCGATCTGATGCTTGAGCCGGAAGGTGGATATTGGAACTCTTCAACGGCTACTAGTGAACCCCCAGAATTTGGGCTCATTTGATTTGTCTAAATAATACCTTAATAAGTTAAATAAAATAAAATAAAATAAGTATTGGCGAGGTGAGGTGACCACTTCACCAAGGTCTGATGAAGGATCCCAAAGGCAGATAGTGAAACTCTTCAAGTAAGCTCCTCGAGTTTACTCAGTTGATTGGTCTTTAGACCTAATACTGACCTAATTACCTACATAGTTAGTTTTCTCGTAACACATGGTCAATCGCTAGGTATAGATACATTTGACGAGACATTATGTTTCAGTTGGTAAATTATTGGCTAGCTGGCCGGTATTGAAAAACAGTAAAATAAATATTTTAGTTTAAAAAAAACTAAAAAACACGCTTTAATGAATTAAAAAGTAGAAAATAATTTTTGAGCACAGAAACAAAATGATTAACAAAAAATGTAGGTATTATTTAGAGAAAAACGTGGGGTGCGATTGAATATTTTAAAGAACTGATCTGAGATCATTGAGTACCCCACTACATTTTTTGTTAATCATTTTGTTTCTCTGCTCAAAAATTATTTTCTACTTTTTAATTCAATAAAGTGTAATTATTAGTTTTTTTTAAGCTATATATTTGCACCTTGGGTTACACCATTGGAGTTTTAGTAAGGATCACAATTTTTTTTAATATTACCCAGGGATATCTTTCCAACAGTGAAAGAATTTTTGAAATCGGTTCATTGGTTTTGTTCGGAGCATATTCAATGCAAACAAATAATCAATCTTTCCTCTTTATAAAATTCTTTCTTTCTTTCTGCCGCGGCTCCGCCCGCGTTAACAGTTTTTCCCGTGGGAATGCGGCAATTTGCCGCGGTAAAATGTAACTTAAGTTACGCAAGTTGAATGTAGCTCTCTAATGGTGAAAGAATTTTTGAAATCGGTTCATCAGCTTTTGAGTTTATTCATTACAAACATACACACACACAAAAATACAAATCTTTCCTCATATGATATTAGTATGATAGTATGATTAGTATAGATTATTGTCACAAATCCAACTCACTCAAAGTTTCACAAAGACCGGGTGATTTGATTTCGTGTTCCTTCACGAAGCAATGTGCTGCCGAGATGAACATCTTTGGTTTCAAGATGCTGGCTCCACAGAAGGATTTGTACATATTATCGCCAGACTTTTTTCTGTGTGAAACAAAGTATCTGACATTATTAAATGCTGCCACACACCGGATAACAGAAAGCCGTTCACCGCAGACGCATGCAGCAGCGCGGTGTGTGTAAGGCTGAGACTCCACCAAAGCGGAGCGGAGCGGAGATGTCTCATTTTTCAATAGAATTTTGTGCCGCGCGCGAGCTTAGCGGCACAGCGCGGCTCAAGATTCTATACAAAAATGAGACATCTCCGCTCCGCTCCGCTTTGGTGGAGTCTCAGCCTAAGTGTCGATAAATCCCGTGTAATACAACTCTTACGTCAGACTTCGCGCGTGCGACGTTGCCGTTCCGCTGCCGGTGCCATCTCGGTTTGTGTCTCGCGAACTGCCGTGCGTCTGATGCACGCACACGTGCTGCATTGCGTCTGCGCCACTTTCAGTGTGAACTTTGTATTTCAGGTTAATAGATTACAGATCGTGTCGCTCGCAGATGCATTGCGTCGGTGACACCTTTTGGTGTGTGGCAGCCTTATAGCCTTATTTACGCCGAGGCAACACCATGCGACATTGTTGTATGTTACACAATTTTGATAGGCGAAATCTTGTTTTATTGAACACCGCATGCGACAGTGATTTTTCGTCAAAGTAACATCATCATCACCTTGCAGTAAAGTTTGTTTATTAATTATTAGCACGCGACAGTTTTGTATGGTGTTGCCTTCACGTAACAACCACAAACTCGTATTTGGGTAATTTTTTTTTTTGTCTATTTCAACGTGATAAAATGTCCATACCAGGTTTTGTCGAATGTATGCATTATTTTATATCAAATATGTATTAGATCGGTCATTCTCAGCGGGCCTGATTTTAGAGCGTCCGGCTAAATATCTGGCTAATCTGCAAGATTACAGGGTTGATTTTTTTTTCATGGACAGTTCAAGCTATTATCTAATTTGGATTGGTATTACATACTTATGATTCTGCAAAATAACGTGCCAATTTATTTTCCAAAAGTCGTTCTCCTAATACTCCGTCACTGTCCGCGACCCAGAATTACCTATTCTACCACGAATATATTCAAAATGAGCAACATTTCGTACATTCTAGTAGTTACATATTAGAGGTGGATTATCATTCCTTCTTATTTAAAATATATCATTTATTTAACACCTTTATTTATTTCATAATGACGAAATATGTGTTTGTCCTCTCATTACACCTAATTTCTGTCACCAGTCAAAAACTGGTGAATACCACACTAGCTAAGTGACTTATTGCCATCCTTATCGCATCGTCGGCATTCGTCAGCTGTGCTGCGACAGTCAACGGAAGCAGTGGTGTGTAACGTTTTCCATTTTCGAGCTATTTACGTAAATACCTAATTTTGGTTCGCGTGGATCACTACTTCTCTAATTTCCGTTTGCACACTTAATTTTTTTTTTTTTTTAATTTTTTTTTTTTTTTATTTTTTTTTTTTTTTTAAGGTTATCCATCGCAATACAGCGTGGTAATGCGGCAAGCGTAATGGGAACCTTTGCGCCTGGAGTGGCCCAGGGCGGCAGTATTTTTTGACATGTTTATGTAGGTACTTTGACTTTGTAATTTTATGTCTGACAATTGTATAATTTTTTTATTTAACATTTAAGTGAATAAAACTCAATAAAGGATTTTATATATTAAAAAAAAAAAAAAAAATTTTAACATCGTTTACTTAAAATTTTTGCCAGTGACATAATACAGTGCAGAAATACGTCGCTAATCTCATGTCCAAATCATTATTCACCATGACTTAGCTTCTTCTATTAAATTAAAAAATACACTCGTGTTCCTAACTTCAGTCACTCATTTCCATCACGTTTTAGCGTGTCAGAAATTATAAAATACCTGAAAGCTTTTGTTAGTTACAATATTCTTCAATTTACGATTTCAAATTTATTACATTATCTTCACCATCATCAGCCCGCATCAGTTTTTTTTAATTGACCTATGCTAGTGTCGAAAAGGTACGACTAATCAAGCTTCACCGGACTTGGCCCGCATCAGTTCACTTCTGGACATAGGCCTCTCCTAATGCACGCTACTGCGCACGATCCTCGACTTTTCTTATCCAGTTACTGCCAGCTTCTTTATGTATATCGTCACTTCACCTAGCTGTAGGGCGCCCTATACTACGGTTGCCGCTACGCGGTCTCCACTCTAATATCCACCTGCTCCACCTGTTGTCAGTTCTGCGACAAACATGTCCAGCACATTACCACTTCAGCTTGCTGATTCCATGAGGTAACTTTAGTTCTCTTCCGAATTACTTCTTTTCGGATTCGATCTCTCAAAAAAACACCGAACATAACTCTCTGCATAGCTCGCTGAGCAACTTTGAGCTAATGGATCAGACGAATCGTACGTAAGTGTCGACGTTTCAGCTCCATAGGCCATTACTGGTAGGATGCACTGAATAAATCTTTGTGTTCTGGCTCTGTGACATTGGCGACGAAAAGATGTTACGCAGTTTTCGGAACGCAGCGCAGCCCAGCTGGATCCACCTGTCCATTTCTCTCTCAAAGTTGTTTTTACCTAACTGCAGTACCTGCCCTAGGTATAAGTACTCTGAAACCACTTCAAGAGTGACCCCATTTATTGCAACCGGCTCCAGGTCCACAGCCTTATATTGACTCCGTTTTTTTCCAGTCCAGAGTGGTGAACATATCTTCCAAAGCGTTTACGAACAATTTCAGAGATATTATATCCCTTTGTCGCATCGCACTCCTCGACGCAGGAGAATTATGTTTAGTCTTCTGGTTCTGTACTTGGACGGTCAGACGAACAGTCGTGGCATTGTAAAGACATAAATTGCCTCAATGTTCGTCACCATAATGCCAGTCCACCTGACAGCACTGCAAGGACTCAAAGACAGACCAGGTTTCAACAGAGTCGAAGGCTTTTTCGTAGTCCACAAATACTAAACACAAGGGCTGATTGCACTCTTCTACATTAACTGCCGCACTGTGTGTATGTGGTCTATGGAACCGTATTCGCTGCGAAACCCAGTCTGAGCCTTCGTAAAAGCCTGTTTGCTATGATCCTGGAGAACAGCTTATAAACATGACTCAGAATCGAGATCGGTTGATAATTCTTTAGCAAGGTTTTATCCCCTTTTGTTCTGTGCTACGCCTTGGGAGTTCTTCCAGAGAAGAGCTTTTGGAGCTCTTTGAGTACAGGGACTTCGCTGGCTTCAAAAAGCTCTGTTATGATTTGTGATGCTGTGCTCACCTAGAGTTTTTCCATTTCTATCTGTCTAAAGACCAACATGATCTCGTCCAAGCTAATTTCAGACAAGTCCTCAGTAAAATGCAATGTTAGGAGAGCCTTAGGGTCTCCCTCTTGCGAATTGGGCTGCATTGCGTGTGAACTATACAAGCTGGTGTAGACGTGCTCAATCTCCGATCCAGAAGCAGTTACTTTCTCTGTCGACGTGGTATTTTTTTTCGAAATGGCTTCTACTGAGTTCATCTACAAACACTTTCGATCCTCTATTCTGCTCAGTTGCTTTGTTGATCAAGAGCGTATTGTGATTTCGGGGGTCGCGTTGTACACGCATATCGTTTATGAAAGTTCACAAAAATATCATAAGAAAAAATCAGTAGGCAGTTTAGGTTTATTGCTAGTTAATCAAGAAACTAATGAACGTAAAATCATAATTCATAATAAAACAATTTTAATTTCTGTCACCTGAATCAAATTTCCGTCACGCCCGAAAATTCATGACTCAATAACTTCAAAACTAAATAGATAAATACAGTGCCAAATGTACGAATGTGTTCAGTAGAACGCGTTGTTTATGTTTTATTACTTTTATCAAGAATTTAATGAAAAATTAAAAGCGTGACGGAAATCACCCGAAGAACACCGGATCGCGAGAATGACCGAGATACATAACTTATAGAAATATAAATGTCTTTATTTGCTTAAAACACGGTAGTTTACAGATTGTGTATCACACAATTGATTGATTGATTGATTGTGTATAATACCTCAAGTTAGAACAACTACCTTCATAAGATAAATTAAGCAGGTATTTTATGTAATACGCATTTTTGCTTTGAGAGGTCGAATTTTTTCTATAGAATAAGTAATGTCCTCGAAAGTTGAAAATGTTACAAAAAGTGTTTAATTTTGTACGTTTTATGGTTTTTTCAATTCAAGATTTTAATTTTATTACAGAATACTTCAGACTATTCGGATTCAACATTATTGTTATAATTAATTAAAAACAGAACGATCGGCTCACTGTTGAAATGTGTGCATTGTTTTATTCATTTTTGTTATTATATTTTGTTACCTCAAAATATAATCAGAAAGCGCCATATAGTCATAGTGGACCATTTTATATTGCGTGATTTTATGAGATCAGTGTACTTGTTCATGTGACGAGTTTTTTCAACAATAAAATATTCCATTTGTGAGTTAATCTATTTACTATACAATAAGTTATTTATTTAATATTTATTTAATATATTGTTGGTTATATTCGTCCAAATAGAAAATTAACTGCCGTTTTAAACTATGAAGATTGGTTTGACTTTAATTTAATTTATATATTTTTTAAACAAGCGTTTTAATTTCTTTTTTGGAACGAATTTTGTATATTTTTTACTCGTTACAAAAAGATTGTTCCAAAAAATGAAGTAAGGATGATTTCATAATACGAGCATAATGTTCATTTATTGCAAATTAATATTACATATCTAGTCGGTTAATGCATTTATTGAAAGTAAAATATTGAAAAGTAAGATGTTTTCTCCAAAGTATATTAAATCAATTTAGTACAAAAACCGTAAAGTATGTACACGATATGTGTTTTGTTTAAGTGTGAAATAGTCCCAATAGTTCATTTTAGTTTCTTTTTTGTAAAAATTATCATTTTTGTAACGTAATCATTTTTGTTATTTTTGTAACTATGTACAATTTTTTTTAATATTACCCATTTACTACACTTTTTGTAGTCTTGATAAACAATAGAATTCTTGAAACTGATGGCGAAAGGTGGTTTTAAAATAAATGGGGATGGTGACTATTTATTTACAATACTAGCTGCCCCGCCCGCGGCTACGCTCGCGTTGGTTTTCGACTTTTCCCTGTTCCATTTATATCTCTGTCTGTACCAATTTTAATTAAAACTTTCCGCCCACTCTACCATTTTCCCGTGGGAATAAAGTTTTTTCCCGCGGTAAAAGGTAGCCTTTATCCATGCCCAAAATCTTTAATTTCCCGCCCGCCCTACCAATTTTCCCGTGGGAATGAGGCATTTTCCCACAGTATAAGTAGCCTTTATTATTATCCCTAAAATCTATTATATCTCTGTACCAAGTTTCACCAAAACTTGCCGCGCGACTTAACTTTTTCCCGTGGGAATAAGGTATTTTCCCGCGGTAAGAGGTAGTCTATATTCTACTCTAAGGTTAAATCTATCTCTGTACCAATCTTCACCAAAACTTTTCATCTGTACTACTATTTTTCCCGTGGGAGAAAGGATTTTCCCGCGGTAAAAGGTGACCTTTATACATCCCCAGGGTCTATTCTATCTTTGTACCAAGTTTCGTCAAAAAATTCCACTCGCGCTGCCATTTTTCCCGTGGGAATGAGGTATTTTTCCGAGGTAAAAAGTAACTTATGTCCTTCCCCAAGGTCTATTCTATCTCCATACCAAGTTTCATCAAAATCGGCTCAGTGGTTTTGGCGTGAAAGCGTAACAGACAGACAGACAGAGTTACTTTCGCATTTATAATATTAGTAGGGATGTAAAACTTACGTTAGGGCGAGCTAAACATTTTATTATCAAATTTACTAATGTTAATCTATCATCGCCGTCGTCATCCTTTTATTATCGTTTAGTCCCAATAATATTATGTATGATATGATGATGAGTATAATATCAATTTTAAGAGCGTCGGTGGCTAAGTGGCTAGGGCCGTTGACTTCCATTCGGAAGTTCGCGGGTTCAAGCCTGGGCACGTACTAATTTGGGCTTTTGATTTTCAAATTAATGTGTTTGTTTACGGTAAAGGAAAACATCGTGAGTAAACCTGCACACACCTGCGAAGAAATTAAAGGTTGCGTGTGAAGTTGAGCAATCCGCACTGGGCCAGCGCGGTCGGCTAAGGCCTGTTGTTCCTAGTAACAGGGTAGGCTCGAGCCCCTCGGTATAAGTATTTGAAGAATAAAATGATACGAACGATATTCAAGAATTTTTAGTAGAAAATATATTACTGAACTTACCTAAGACATAACTGGTATGGGAATTCCCCCGCTAGAGCTTTTTGTCCATTTATTACTCTAAAGACGATCTCCTCCTCATCAATGTATGCTCTCCTGACCACCGTAAACGGGGTCCACATCGATATCTTCGGAAGAGACAAACCGTCAAAAGGTTTCTATTCATTCTATCCTACCATCCTATTAATATTAAAAACGCGAAAGTTTGTGAGGATGGATGTTTGTTACTCTTTCAAGAAATAAAAGCGGCCAAGTGCGAGTCGGAATCGCCCATGAAGGGTTCCGTAGTAGCAGCCAGTAACATAATATAAAAGTTTTTGTAGTTCGTTGTGACTTTGATCGATGTTTTAGTAATAGTGAAAGGTAAATTGCGGTTTACGATTTATGACGTATTAAAAAAAAACTACTTACTAGATCTCGTTCAAACCAATTTTCGTTGGAAGTTTTCATGGTAATGCACATCATATTTTTTTTTTTAGTTTTATCATTCTCTTATTTTAGAAGTTAGAGGGGGGTGGACACACATTTTTCCACTTTGGAAGCGTCTCTCGCGCAAACTATTTAGCTTAGAAAAAAATGTTATTAGGAACCTAAATAACATTTTTGAAGACCTATCCATAAATACCCGTATGGGTATTTATGGATGGTAATAATAATACACGTATGGGTTTGATGAAATTTTTTTTTTAGTTTTAGTTCTATGTATTGGGACCCCCTAAATTTATTGTATTTTTTCTATTTTTGTAAGAAAATCTTTATGCGGTTCACAGAATACATCTACTTACCAAGTTTCAACAGTATATGTATTATAGTTTCGGTATAAAGTGGCTGTGACATACGGACGGACGGACAGACAGACAGACATGACGAATCTATAAGGGTTCCGTTTTTTGCCATTTGGCTACGGAACCCTAAAAACCGAACGGTTTCAGGGTAGGCTCGAGCCCCTCGGAGGGGACTTATATCAGCTGTTGACGATGGTGAGTGACGTCGCACTCGCTTACATACTAATTTAAAAAAAATTAAAAAAATTAAAAATAAAATAAGTTTATTTCACTAACAAATATTGCCTTAATCTAATGAGGTTTGGCATCTCCCTTTAAGCTAAATACTTAGCTGCCCGTATTGGGAGGTGCCACTCTTCCATTAATGAGGGTACAATAATTTAGGCGGTAATTAATTTGTTAACAATACTGTACTAATACATAAAACAAGAAAGAAAGTTACAAAAGGTGTACGATCTAGAATCGAACACTTTATTTTGCTACCGTTGCGACCTACTTGTACGGTGGCCGCGCGGAGCGTTTTGCATTATTTTATACTTTTAATTTCAGTGTTTATCGAACATTCAATCATCTTGGTCTAATCTTAACAACGTAAGAGATACACAGCCTCATCTAGCTTGTATCTTTTAGTTAATAAACAGTTTCATCATCTACGCATCTTTATCTCGTCATCGACGCATCATCTCTACTCTACATCCTCATCTTATCTCAATCATCATCAAGCGATTGTGGAGCTAGCGCTATATCGTAGCCGGGCCCCTACATCGTTTTGGTCCTTCGAAAAAACAGGTATTTTGTGTTTTTTTGTGTCTCTAGTTCGATAGCAAATCGGGTTACCGGCCTCCCACAAGCGGGTCTCACCGGTGATTTGAGAAGGTGCACATATCGAATAGAGTGCAATAACACTTGTACCTAACCAGCGGAACTCACCAACTGACGTCACGATGGATCCGAACGTCGAAACTCTTCTTCAGAAGCAAAAGCTATGCTTCGAAAACATCAAGACTATCGTCGTGAACTACGGCAAGGACGGGCGAGACAGGAAGTCAAACCCGGAATATCTAAAAAAGCGGCTGGACGCTTTAAACCAACATTGGGACGAGTTTGTTTTAAATAACAACGAGCTCTCACTACTGGTACCTAATCGGGATATCGAATATTTCACTGAACGTGTTTTTGAAAAAACAAACGACATGTACTAAGAACTGAAACAGAAAATAATGACAGCTCAACTAGCTCATGCTGTCTCTTTCTCTCCAAGACCACCACAACCACAAGGTGGAAGCGAGGATGAACCCAAACAGGGAGGCACAGGAAGCGGCAATCTCTTAAACTTGGCTTTATCTGAAGAAGGCAAGAAGTTGTTACGGCAACAGCTACAAAACTTTACCGCTTTCGAAAGGTCAATCGCGAAAATCGACCTACAAACCCTGAACGATAAGTGGGAACTTGAGGATAGCTTGACCACATTAAAATCAAGGTGGGACGCGATCGATAAGCTCCACTGGGATCTAGATTTTCTTCTAAAAGATGTGGTATCTCGCTCAGCCTACGATGGAGAGTATTGCAAATGGGAGAAAATGCATGACAAGCTTAAAAAGGAGATTAATCTTAAAATCTGGGCAGATAGACACAGTGAACAATCTACACCAAAAATAACTATTCCTGATTTCTATGGTAACTACAACCAATGGGTCTCGTTTCGTGATTTGTATGTGGAAACTATACACTCTAGTAAATGGCTTACCAAATCGCAAAAGATGCAGCACCTTAAATCTAAGCTTAAGGGAGAGCCGGAGAAACTTGTCCAACATCTCACTATCAGTGCGGACAACTACGACTCTTGCTGGGAGATTATTATGAACCGTTACGAAAACAAGAGGCTCCTATTTTCGTCCTATATCAACACCGTTCTCAATTTACCTAACATACAAGTTGCATCAGCGCTAAGTCTAAAAAAAATGCACGACACCCTACTAGAGTGTGTAAACGGCCTTACAAACATCGGCTCTTGAATCAGGGCGATGGCCGGGTTGTTGTTTTTCTCCAGCCAGCTCCGCATCTGGGCCGTTGCAGTCTGGCTGTGCTGGAGATTTGCCTGGAGCAAGTTAATGCTGGAGGAATGGGACGCCATCACTAAGCGACGGTTCCCCCACCCCCAGCATATGTAAACGCGCCAAAACGTCGCCCGCTTCGTCGTCGGTGGACGGCGGCTCATCCCGAGGGTCTCGGTCTGGTCCGCCGTCCAACAACTCGTCTGTGGACGGACTGGGAGGTCTTGGCGGGTCCTCCACCCTTAGGGTTTCGGTCGCGCCCTCAACCTCCATGTTGGCGCTAGTAGTTGGCATTTCCACCCCAGTGATCGTCAGATCCCTGGTTGGAGCCGCCTGTGATGTCGGAGGGGTCTTATAGTACCGTCCCCCATGACCGTGAAATTTGACATACACGGACCCCAGCCCACAAGTGAGTCGGCGTCCGCGGTCAAGCAAGGTTTTAACCAGTTCTGGGGGGACAGAAAACATGAGGAACCACCCCTCCGGTTGGTCAATGGCTTTGTGTAGAAGCCATGTATCGCATCTCGCCCAAGGATTCTGGTAATCCAGCGTGTGCCCAATGTCGGTAGATTCCTTAAAGGTGCGCACGCCTCCTTCACCAGGAACCTTGTCCGGGATGAACATGCCGCAGTGGATGCGCTTGGGCAGCTCGTCTACCGTTCTCACCACCAGAGTGTCCCCCGGTGGCGGTTCGATTTTTGACACCGTCGCCCTAAGCCAGTCCTGCGTTTTCTGGTCTTCGCACCACAACCTGAGGTACCCTTGCGAGTACGTGGGCTTACCCTTGAAAACGGGACCAGCTTGTCCCGGCGCGCGTGTAACCGCTGCCTGCACTATCCAACGCGTCAGATCAGTAGTCAGCTTGTCAGCAGCCTCCGCGGACAGGTAGTCGGTTTTGCCGGTGGTAATTACAACCACCTGCGCCGCCTTGGCCGCAGAGGCGTAGCTGGCTTGAGTCCGAGCAGGGGCGTCGAGACGCTGCTTTTTGGTCTCGCCTTGTGGAGAGATGCTCTCGTCCTGGCGGTCCTTTTTGGCTGCGTCCCGAGTCCTCTTCCCGGGCCTCTTGGCTGACTGTCGTTTTTTTGTCTGGCTCCTTCCAGCAGGCTTGGCCCCGGCCGGGGTTACAGGCACGGCAGGTTGGTTGTCACCAACCCGCGGCCCTTCATCCCGACCGTGACCTGCCAGCAAAATCCCCGACCCGGAGGGACCGGGTTTGGGTGGAGGTAATCCAGACTTTGTAGTGTTGGCAGTCTTTTGGAATTCCCGTTTCCGAGCTCTCCTAAGCTGCCGTTTGGTGAGATCTTGAGCTGGCGCAACCTCACCCGTAGGGTGAATCGGCTTGGGGCCGGGCGGTTTACGCGCACCCTTTTTTGGTTTGCCCCGCCTCTCGACCACCTGCCACGCCTGCTCAAATCTCATAGGTGCGGATGGACCAGCGCTGGTAGAAACCTGCGCTGTGGATCCCTCCGCAATGGCCGATTTGGATAAGTCCATGGGTGCCCCCGCAGACCGTCCCATCTCAGCTGTTGTTTTGGCTATCCCCTCCCCCGGACGCTTGGGGAGAACCCCTGAGCACCCGGCGGTTGGTGTCGCCGTAGAAGAGGATGGGGCTCCCGCAGAAGCAGAAGCTCCACCCTGTGTGGCTGCATCGGGATGAACCGATGAGCCAGTATTTTTATTGTAGTTTGACCTTGGATTTGCCATGTTAAGTTTAAAAGTATTCATCCCCCTGACTTCCCACCCTCCACGGAGCCCGCAACGTTGGGAACGTCTTACTACACTTCGGACGTTAGGACTATCAGGGTGATATAGGGGTCCAGGGTGGTCTACGGTGTACTTCGGGCGCTAGGTTCGGCGGCCGGAGTGAACAGCGGTCAGCTGTCCTCCGGGCGTTCCACCTGGCCGAGCACCGTCAGCATGACCTTCAACCTGTCGCGAAGTCCCCTCCACGACCCCTGCAACCCCTCGCCGTGGCCCTCTGACGGGACACTTGACCGTTTCCCTGCCCGTGGCTAACAGACAGGGCTACCGTTTGCGTGAAATCGGGACCAAAGAGGGCGTGTTGCTCCGCTCACGGCGCTAGCTCAGCCCCCCAGGACTCCGTCATCCAGGCGTACGGCGCTCAACTGCGCAGGCCCTGGCGCAGGTGGGTGTATGTAGTCCGCCGGGGGACACCCACTCTAACCCGACGGAACCGGAGGGAAATTTAGCCACCGACTAGTGAAAAGCTCGGAAACTAGTCGCTAATCGTTGTTGCCCGGGTGCACCAGAGGTAGGCTGTAATCTTACAAGCGCACGTATCCGCTAGTACCAGTACAGCCTTCCTACACGTGGAGGTATCCCCTCTAGGAGTCCTGCAGCCATTTTCTGCAATAAAAAGAAATTCACGCCTCCCCTACAGAGAACCCGGCCTCTGCAGGCAGAGACCCTTCATGCCTGCAGAACCCCTGTCACGATCTTGGGAGGTAATCGAGCTGTAAAAGGACTTATACGCCACTGTATCAGGTGTCACCGATTCAGTACAACAAAGAACACTCAAATCATGGGCAATCTGCCTGAGCCAAGGGTAACAGAATCGAGACCTTTCACGCACTGCGGCGTTGACTTTACAGGTCACGTTGACATAAAGCTAAACAAAGGAAGAGGCGTAAAGACAAGTAAAGGGTACATAGCGATTTTTATCTGTCTATCGACGAAGGCCGTACACATCGAACTAGTGTCGGACCTAAGTACCCAGACCTTCTTAGCAGCCCTTAAACGTCTCTGCTCCAGACGAGGTACGCCAAAGCATATGTACTCAGACAATGGTACTAATTTCAAAGGAGCAGCAAGGATCTTACACGATGAGTTCAAACAATATGAAACTTTGACTTCACAAGAGTTCTTTCACGCTGTCGGCGAACAAAAAATCGAATGGCATTTCCTTTGTCCACATTGGCCTTCCGCTGCAGGTGTTTGGGAAGCGGCAGTGAAGTCAACCAAATATCATTTGATGAGAGTTCTTGGGGAGCAGAAGCTGGACTTCGAGCAATTTACCACACTGCTTACTCAAATTGAAGCTTGCTTAAACAGCAGACCACTGTGCCCTCTCACGGAAGACATAGATGATCTTAATTACCTCACACCTGGCCACTTCCTCACAGGGACTCCCATGATGTCACTGCCACAAGAGACCTGCAACGAGAGGAAAATCGATTTACGCAACAAATGGAAGCTTATTGAACTAATGAACCAACACATCTGGCATCGTTGGTCAAACGAGTACCTGCACCAACTTCAAACTAAGAGCAAGTGGTTATTGCCAAAGGACAACATTAACAAAGGCGATCTTGTATTAGTAAAGGAAGACAATTTACCACCGGGAAAGTGGGCCATGGCCCGCGTTCTAGACTTGCACCCGGGGACTGACGGATACGTCCGAGTTGTCACGATCAAAACACAGAATAACATCTTAAAGAGGCCAATCACTAAACTGGCACCATTGCCGAAACGAGACACTGCGACCATACCTCAATGCAAACCTGAAAAAAAAGATATAATTGGGCCTAAAGCTAAACCGAAGAAACATCTAAGAAGAAAACTAAGCAACTTTATAACACTGTGCATCTTGTCATTATTTATGCTATCATCCAATGCCAGCGCACTCCTAACTCACGAGCAGAGTAGATTCAAAACAGTTCAAATAAAACAATCGCTACCGATGTATCTCGATGAAATTGGAGACATGCAGCTGATTCATAACGAGTGGACTTTGCTAATTTACTACAATTTAACAACGTACTGGCAAGGCACGAATAGAATAGCGAAATATATCTACACTTTGGATTATCTATGTAAGAGCACGGAAAACATGGCCTGCAAGCCAGTCACAGCCCAACTAAAACATGAACTGCGGCAGCTAACTGAATATAACGATCTTTTACTCAGTAATCATTTGACCCGGAGGAAGAGGGGTTACTTCAATGGCGTTGGCAACCTGGCCCGTACTCTCTTCGGTGTGTTGGATGAAGACTTTGCTACAAAATATCATGAAGATATCCAAAAGGTACAACAAAACGAAAACTACTTACTAGAGCTTATCAAAAATCAAACGAGCATAGTCGAGACCGAAAATAATATTATTAAAAACAATGAAGACTTCATGCAGAAACAATTTGAAATCATACGAAATTATATGAATCAAACACAGAATGGAGTTGCACGTATATCCAGAATGACTGATATAAACGCAGAATCTCAAACCGCAAGTCTTATCCTATTAAACTTAAAACGGACACAGGATATTCTTTTAGACACCATAGTCAATATCCATAACGGACATCTTGATCTTCATCTCTTATCACCTAAACAGCTTGTACATGAACTTCACATGATAGCTGCAAGGATAAACAAAGGAGTGTCTTTACCAGTGAAGGATGTAGAGAAAAACATCAAGGACATATACAAACTAATATACGTAAAGGCACGCATAACTACGTCATATTTATTGTTAGAGATGCACATTCCTCTGACAAGTGACAACGAATTCCAACTTTATCGAGTGATATCGCTTCCAGTGCGACAGAGTAACTATGACGTAACATTCGCACGCCCGTCATCAACGCATATAGCTGTCAATCGAAGAATGAAAACTTACATCTCAGTTGACGAAAGTGACCTACACCAATGTGTACAATTAAAAGAAGACAACTATATATGCAATATAAACTATCCTATCTATAATTTAAATAACATAATCGCGCCTTGCGAAGCTAAAATCTTGGGGCAACAAGCAAACATCCACTGTGACGCAATCATCGACCGATGCCATGACGGCTGGGTAAAATTACATCGAATCAACAGCTGGCTTTACATTTGTTGTAATGACTGTAACGCGAATATAATTTGCGAAGATAACATGCAATGGACAACGAACTTAACTCAAACTGGTCTTCTTGATTTATCAGAAGGATGCGTTTTACAGAAACAGGATTCAGAGCTCTACGCTTACACACATTTTGGAAGTAAAGCAGAACTGCAATTTGAGGCCCCCGATATACCAAACATCAATCTAAATTGGAACAAACAAATTCAGTTTAATATCACCAAATCACAGGAGCCCTTATCACGGGGAAATCGTAGTACAGAACATAAAATGATGGATGATTTACTACGAGAACAAAAGGCGAAAGAAAGCTTGCCTATTGGTGACCTCTCATCTCATGATGTTCACCAGTTCACGGTTCTCTATCTCCTAGTGGGAGGAGCATTCGCTGCACTCATCTGCGTCGCTGTAAAATATTTTAGAAGGAGGTCGATGAAAGGATCGATATCTGAGAATGAGCGTGCGGAGCGCATGCCGTCATCACTCGGCCCGACAACCTCCACTGCACTCGAGATGCAGTCTAGCCCAGTGTACGCCACCACTGTACCAAAAAAGCCAAAACGACTTTTTGATTTTACAAATGATTTATAGCAATTTATTTGCTTTGTATGGGTTGTTGCATTTCTTACGTTGTTTTGTTTTCTTCTTGTTTTTGGGAGCATGTACGATCTAGAATCGAACACTTTATTTTGCTACCGTTGCGACCTACTTGTACGGTGGCCGCGCGGAGCGTTTTGCATTATTTTATACTTTTAATTTCAGTGTTTATCGAACATTCAATCATCTTGGTCTAATCTTAACAACGTAAGAGATACACAGCCTCATCTAGCTTGTATCTTTTAGTTAATAAACAGTTTCATCATCTACGCATCTTTATCTCGTCATCGACGCATCATCTCTACTCTACATCCTCATCTTATCTCAATCATCATCAAGCGATTGTGGAGCTAGCGCTATATCGTAGCCGGGCCCCTACAAAAGGAAAGTAAAAGAAAAGGATTAATATGTAAAGCTAGCAAAATTTTGAAACATACCATCTAATTACAAATTTGTGATCATGTCGACGGTTAAAATAAAATATTAAGGGATAAGAAGTATAAGCGACATAGAAATTTATCGCATCGGGTATAAGAAACAAGACAGTTAAAATACGTGTATAGTATACTCTATAGTCTATACGTATAAGGGTATGAGAGACAAGACAGTTAAAAGTGTAACCGACAGAGTAATATGAAAATGAATTTTGAATAAAAGGTACAAGCGCCATAGCTATGTTAAATTAGGAAATAGAAGTAGGCTTTAAACAACGTTTTTAATTTTTGAGGGAAAAGCTTAAAAGGCATTACCGACAAGCAAACACAAAATAAGTCATTTTTGTAGGGGTACAAGCACCTTTACTGCAAAAATGACCTGAATTTTCGTCGGTTACGAAAAATGATACTAGGAAAATGCTTTTTTTTGCTTGGGCATAAACGCCAAAAAAGTCATCGTAGAGCCATGGGAGTAAGCGCAATAGAAAGAGCAGAAAATTTTAAGTAGGATGGCATTTATAACTCATTTTTGACCGAGACGTCGCTTATGTCCTTTTTACCGTCGATGTGTATGTGGGTGTGTGTGTGTGTGTGTGTGTGTGTGTGTGTGTGTGTGTGTGTGTGTGTGTGTGTGTGTATGTGTGTGTATGAGGAGTTGTTCATTTAAATAAATGTGTGTTATCCCTTGGTTTTTCTTACTACACTATGCAACATAATAATAATTCAGTTTCTTCGTATGTTTTCGACTCCAACCTTTTAAAATTTGATATCGAAGAATTTGCATAGTAGGTGGAACAAATCTGCATGAATATTTCATCATCATCATCATCATCTCAGCCGAAAGACGTCCACTGCTGGACAAAGGCCTCCCCCAAGGATCTCCACAATGATCGGTCCTGCGCTGCCCGCATCCAGCGAATCCATGCACATCCATGAATATTTAACAATAATGAAATGAAAATAGTTGACCGTGATTATGGGGGCAACACACTCGGGGGGAATTACACAGCAATTACACTCCGTTTACACATTTTGATTTCACTTCACTTGATAGAGATTAAGATACGTTTTCGTATCACTGCGCCGCGTAGCACTACTGTAGTAGGCTACAGCGACAGGTTCCGTAGTACTGTCGTAGCAATCTCGTAGCAATCTCGTAGATGGAGCTTCGTAGCAAATTTAGTAGCAGACTTTTGTAATTATGATTTTTGAAATTTCAACCTCCATGAATATTGAATAAACAACCAGATAAACACGGTTTATTGCCTAAATGAGACTGTTTTTTTTTTTTAAGTAGAAATGTAAGGATCAATATACATTTTGTTTAATTTAAAGATTATTAAACTAATAATATAAATATGTGATTACTCATTATTACTTGTTATTATTGTTATTGTTACCCGTTACTCTATTAAGTAAGTTTTGCGTTAGCAAAAAATAATGCAGTTTATTTTCCAATAGATTAGCATATAAAATGAATTCTAAATGAGTATTAATGTTCCTCTTTATAGTTTCTTTCTTTCGTTCTTTATAAATTCAAGATCAAATTGATCATAGTTTAAAAAAAATAAAATAAAAATAACTTCAGGCACAGACACCAAACAGTAGTCCCTACAGAAGGTTCACTTAGCGACATAATTCAAATAAATAGCAACCTTAGCTCCGTTACAATACAGTGCAATTCTTTATTTTTGGACAATTAAATCAGGCTGGGTGATTCAGCCTGCAAAAATTGATATTTGTCTACTCGACCACGAACGCTCTCTCTGATGTCTGTTAGCTTAAAATTAGCAAATTGGTATCTAATATTATAAAGAGGAAAGATTAGTTTGTTTATATTCATTAAAATATGCTCCGAAACTACTGAACCGATTTTAATGAAACTTGGTACCAAAATAGAATAGACTTTAAAGAATGACATAGGCTACATTTTACCGTGGGAAAATAGCTCATTCCCACGGGAAAACCTTTAACGAGGCGGAAAGCTAGTAGATGAGAGAACTGTTAACTAATTTCTACATACGTTACTTGTACTCCAGTTACTAGGGATGGTGGTCTCGTCTACGAAAGAATCAGCTTGGATAGTTGTGTCTGTAAAATCGTCTGTGGAACATTGCACAAAATGTAGCCAAGATACACAGGATACGACAAGCAAGGTCCACGGTAGAAACGCACACGAATTTTGAATTTCAGCGGTCATATTTTACACAACCATTCCAAATGTTTTTGTATTTTAGGAGTTTTATTACTACGTTTTCGCAATTTCGTGGTTTTTAATTTTTTTCACGTGGTTGACTTGACATCCTTGGCGTTTGCAGCAAAGAGAAAAAATAATAAATTGAGTTTGCAGAAGAGCTCTAACCATAGATTAAATAAATTTGAATACTGAAACTGTAGAGATCGAAAATGTGTACATTAAAAAATTTTTTGGTAAAAACCGAATCAGGGAAATGTAAAAAGTAATGTAGAACATAATTATCCAGATTTATCCAGAGGTTTATCCAGAGCAGCTGTTACCGATACATCGGTACATCAGCTCAAATAATATGGTAGAAAATCAAGGTGAATAGGCCTTAGTCGACCACGCTGGCCCAGTGCGCTTTACGGACACACAACCTTTGAATTATTTCGCAGGGTGTGCAGTCCTCACGATATTTTCCTCATCACCAAAAGAGCGTCAAATAAACGTCATACATTATGAAATCGAAAACACGTAAGTACGGTCGCGTTCGTGCAGTCATATCACGTGCTTCTTACTTTAAACGGCAAAAAACGGAACCCTTATAGATTCGTCATGTCTGTCTGTCTGTCTATCTGTCTGTCTGTCCGTATGTCACAGGCCACAGCCACTTTTTTCCGAAACTGTAAGAGCTATTCTGTTGAAACCTGGTAAGTAGATGTATTCTGTGAACCGCATTAACGTTTTTACAAAAAAATAGAAAGTGATCAATAATTTTGGGGGTCCCTATACTTAGAACTGAAACTCAATAAAAAAAAATTCATTAAACCCATACGTGTTGGGTATCTATAGATAGGCCTTCAAAAATTATATGAAAGTTCCTAATATAATTTTTTTCTAAAGTGAATAGTTTACGCGAGAGACACTTCCAAAGTGGTAAAATGTGCCCCCCCCCCTCTAACTTCTAAAATAAGAGAATGATGGAACTAAAAAATATATATGACGTACATTACTTACCATGAAAACTTCCAGCAAAAATTGGTTTGAGCGAAATCTAGTAAGTAGTTTTTTTTTAATAGGTACGTCATAAATCGTAAACCGCAATTTCCCTTTCACTATTATTAAAACATCGATCAAAGTTACAACGAACTACAAGAACTTTTATATTGTTACTTGCGGATACGGAACCCTACATGGGCGAGTCCGACTCGCACTTGGCCGCTTTTTTTAATATTAGTAGGACAATTTTTCCGCTTATTCGATTGACAGTAGTAGATAACCTTACCTATTAACAATTTTATAAAAAGTCCAATGAATAAAATGCCTAATGTAAGCTCTGCTCACACCAATATAGGAGCATATAAGTAAGTAGGTAAAATAATGAATGTGTGGTGCAGTATATGGAGGTACGAGTATTTACATAAAACTAATAAATACTTAGGTACCTAATAAATATGTGCACTCGTTTTCTACTCTTAAGTGGCCTGGTAGTGATTAATACTTTAGCAATAAGGCGATGCCATATTAGTTTAAGCAGATCTGGCGCAGGTTCGCATATTCGTTAACTAGTATGGTAACATAACATAAAACATAAATCGTTGCATTTTAGGAAAATAAGCATACCGAGGGGCATTTTCAATTTCTTCAATTAATAATAATAATTGTATTATTTCTCCACACAATTGGTAACAGCATACATGGAATTATTAAATTCATATCTATACTAATATTATAAACAGGAAACGTTTGATTGTTTGTTTGTTTTTTTGTTTGTTTGTTTGTTTGCATCGAATAGGCTCCGAAACTACTGAACCGATTTCAAAAATTATTTCACTGTTGGGAAGCTACATGATCCCTGAGTAACATAGGCTATATTTTATTTTCAAAAAAATTAGGGATCCTTACTAAAACTTCAATAATGTAACCCAAGGTGTAAAAAAATACGTAAAATATTCTTAATAATTGAAAATGCTCCGAAAGTACTAAACCGATTTTGGTGAAACTTGGCACAAAGTTAGAATAGATCTTAGGAAAGAACATAGGCTACAATTTACCCCGGGAAAATTTCTCATTTCCACGGGAAAAATGGTTAAAGCGAGCGGAGTTGGCACAAAAATAGAATAGACCTTGCGGAAGAACATATAGGCTAACTTTTGCCGCGGGAAAATTCCTCATTCCCACGGGAAAAACTATTAACGCGGGCGGAGCCGCGGCGGGAAGCTAGTACATTATAAATTGCGAGAGACTGGTGCCTAAACTAGACGAGTCTGTATTTCAGGACACCAGGCCCCCCTAAGCTGTCCGAGCTATCTGTGTGTGACTGTGGGATTATGGTTTGTTTTATATTAATCCGGACAAAAGGTCACTGACGTCTGCATACAATGCGCACATTTTTTTCAAACGATACGATAAAACTAAAGGAAATTATCGCAAAACACGTAATTTGGCATACCGTAGTGGAAGGCGGGGTGAGCGTGTGACCTTGCTACACATTTTGGCGTTACATTATTTTTAATAACTTTCAAGAAAAGAAAGAGGTCAATGAACTTTAGTCCGGATTAATAAGAAACAGACCATAATAAATTTACTAATATTATAAACGCGAAAGTTTGTGAGTGTGGATTGATTTATGTTTGTTACTCTTTTACGCAAAAACTACTGCATGGATTTTAATAAAACTTTACAGTAATCTAGCTTATGCATCAGAATAACACATAGGCTACTGTACCGACCCGCCCCTAGCCTCAAAAGACAATGGAATGTTTGGAAGGTCTTTTCCTTAGCGTAGAAAGCACAATAATAAAATTTTCCTAAAATCTATAAAAATCGAATAATTAATCTCTAATACATAGAACTAAGTTGTAAAAGGCTTATTATAATCTAATATGATCAATACAGGTCGAATGTAACAAATAGAAAACCTTTTGGAAATTTACCTTTTTACTTTATACGTTTCTGTATTGAACTGAAATTTTCTAAGTTCTTTTATACGTTCTTGTAATGAAATCAGCCGAAACCTTAATAACTTCTAAACTAAAAGAGATAGCACAATTCTGATTACTGATTTGGAATCGGGATAAGGGACACTATCTAAATTATGAGTTAAAGTTTTATATTTTTGGGCGCGTACCTCCGTTTCGTGTCGTCCGTATATATGGTGGTGAGTGCTTCGGTCAGTAGCATGCAGCGAGGGCCGAGGTGAAAAGCATGAAAAATACTTAATAAAACATAAGTATGAAAACGCTCTGGGATTGGGCTAGAAATAGTTCAACTCTCAAAAACATGTGAAAATTTGCTATTTTTAAAGTGTTAGGCGTTGTTTGCGAATTTTCGTCTTTTGTCGGGATCACGGTCCCTGTACGATTGTCGATGTCCTAAACGCTTAAATTATAGTAGATAAGTCTCTATGGGTGTTTGGAGCTTGACCCAGGTGTTGGCAGTCATTAGTATATGATTATAGAAAGTGCACGATTGCTACCGATTGGGTGTATGCGAGTCATTCCTATCTTACAACCATGATGAGGATAAGTCAGTCGAGAGATAGACTCTCATCAAAATATAATATTTCTAGGAACAAACTTTCTACACATCGTTGCCCGCGATGGATGCTTAGACATCTCCATAAACGTAGTAAATCACGCCGACGCCGAATAGGGACTTCATCTTGTCTGACGCTTGAAGACGAGGTGTTTCTAGACTAACGTAGGTTTCCGATTAATCAAGGTATTTAGGACTGCACGGAGAATGTGAAGTTGGCTGATTCATTAGTTTGCCCTGTCGGCTGTCACTGTGGCTGGTCACGTCTACGAACGTTTTATCACTTAAATTAAATTTTGTGTGCAAAAAGTTAAAATCTGATAACATAATTTATACAAGTGTAAAGCCCAACTTAAATCCTTTTTATTTTTTAACTTCTAACTTTTTATAAGTGCCTAATTAGTGTATAATAGTGAAAAGTAATTCTTAGTTGAATCGGTCGGGACAGTGCATATCAGTGTTGGTACCAGTCGGTGTCAGGGGCTTATTCCACAAATCCCCTGCCAAAATCCCCTGCGGCTTTTGTCGCAGGGGATTTGTGGAATTTTGCAGCACTTTTGTTCACAAATCCCCTGCCGATGGTAAATTGTAAATTAAGGGGATTTGTGAACA
Source organism: Teleiodes luculella (assembly GCA_948473455.1). Lineage (NCBI taxonomy): Eukaryota > Metazoa > Arthropoda > Insecta > Lepidoptera > Gelechiidae > Teleiodes > Teleiodes luculella. The sequence continues at coordinate 245,342 of OX419610.1, read as the reverse complement.
AAAGTGCAGCAAAATTCCACAAATCCCCTGAGCCAATTAAAAAATAAAATAAAATAAAATAAAATAAAATAAAATAAAATAAAATAAAATAAAATAAAATAAAATAAAATAAAATAAAATAAAATAAAATAAAATAAAATAAAATAAAATAAAATAAAATAAAATAAAATAAAATAAAATAAAATAAAATAAAATAAAATAAAATAAAATAAAATAAAATAAAATAAAATAAAATAAAATAAAATAAAATAAAATAAAATAAAATAAAATAAAATAAAATAAAATAAAATAAAATAAAATAAAATAAAATAAAATAAAATAAAATAAAATAAAATAAAATAAAATAAAATAAAATAAAATAAAATAAATAAAATAAAATAAAATAAAATAAAATAAAATAAATTAAAATAAAATAAAATAAAATAAAATAAAATAAAATAAAATAAAATAAAATAAAATAAAATAAAATAAAATAAAATAAAATAAAATAAAATAAAATAAAATAAAATAAAATAAAATAAAATAAAATAAAATAAAATAAAATAAAATAAAATAAAATAAAATAAAATAAAATAAAATAAAATAAAATAAAATAAAATAAAATAAAATAAAATAAAATAAAATAAAATAAAATAAAATAAAATAAAATAAAATAAAATAAAATAAAATAAAATAAAATAAAATAAAATAAAATAAAATAAAATAAAATAAAATAAAATAAAATAAAATAAAATAAAATAAAATAAAATAAAATAAAATAAAATAAAATAAAATAAAATAAAATAAAATAAAATAAAATAAAATAAAATAACATAAAATAACATAACATAAAATAAAATAAAATAAAATAAAATAAAATTAAATTTCATCAAGTGCAGGCGAGCCATACTTGTGTGTCTTGTGTGTGTGTACACATTGTCCTTGTGTGCGTAGTGCTCAGTTTAATAGTAGCACGCACACAAGGGCGCTTGTCCATACGCACTACACCACAAGTAAGGCTCGCCTGCACTCGTGAGATAACTGTCACAACTTATTAGGTTTATTCAGTCATTATATTTATATTCTTGCCTCTGCTTTATACAAAACTTACGTAAAATATCTTCCATAATCTTGAAGAAGTTCACAGATTGATTAATTTATGGGTCAAAATCAGAGAGGTGAGCATTTTAGGTTATCAAATATCCGAGAAATTAAGTTTTCTTTTGAAGAAAACTTACAAGCGGAGTCTGTTGTGTCATTTATAATTAACCTTCCCTGTGAAGCAGCACGCACAAAAACATATTTTAGTAATTGTACCTGTTCCAATGAGTAATGCCAGGGCTAAAAGTCATTTCGAGAACACTTTTAAATATTTTTATAATCATTATATAATGATTGCATTGAAGATTTACGTTCAAGAACTTGTAATTAACTTGTTCCTAAATCGTAAAATGTTGTTATTTTGTATATTTTTACAATAAAACACTTATTTTTCAAATAACTCTCCATAAATTTTCAATTAAGGAAAGAAAAAAATTAAGGATATTTGAAAACCTAAAATGCTCACCTCTGATGTTGAAATATTAATCAACCTGTGTACTTCTTCAAGATTATGGAAGATATTTTACGTAAGTTTTGTATAAAGCATAGGCATCTCACGAGTGCAGGCGAGCCTTACTTGTAGTGTAGTGCGTATGGACAAGCGCCTTTGTGTGCGTGCTACTATTAAACTGAGCACTACGCACACAATTTTATTTTATTTTATTTTATTTTATTTTATTTTATTTTATTTTATTTTATTTTATTTTTTTTTATTTTATTTTATTTTATTTTATTTTATTTTATTTTATTTTATTTTATTTTATTTTATTTTATTTTATTTTATTTTATTTTATTTTATTTTATTTTATTTTATTTTATTTTATTTTATTTTATTTTATTTTATTTTATTTTATTTTATTTTATTTTATTTTATTTTATTTTATTTTATTTTATTTTATTTTATTTTATTTTATTTTATTTTATTTTATTTTATTTTATTTTATTTTATTTTATTTTATTTTATTTTATTTTATTTTATTTTATTTTATTTTATTTTATTTTATTTTATTTTATTTTATTTTATTTTATTTTATTTTATTTTATTTTATTTTATTTTATTTTATTTTATTTTATTCTATCCTTAGCCAAATTTTAATTTTTAATTGGCTCAGGGGATTTGTGGAATTTTGCTGCACTTTTGTCCACAAATCCCCTTAATTTACAATTTAGCATCGGCAGGGGATTTGTGAACAAAATTGCTGCAAAATTCCACAAATCCCCTGCGGCTTTTGTCGCAGGGGATTTTGGCAGGGGATTTGTGGAATAAGCCGGTGTCAGGCACCGTGCCGCGCCGAGAGACGTTACCAGCATTGTGAAGGACGAACGGACCCTACAGTAGCTTTATTTCAACAATCCGTAGTAAGCGCAATTAGCTCTGCGGTGGTTGCATCTGACTGTGGATCACTGAGATCAGGTTCGCGCCTGAGGTTTTCTGAATTAGACTTTTTATTATTTTTTATTATTTTTTTACTTGTTTTTCTTCTCTGTGGCTTTTTGATGACTAGCCAACAACGACGTTTTGACGAATTGTCTGAACGTGTGATTATTATTATTATTATTTTTATAAATTAATATAAAACAATTAAGGAAGATACTCGAGATACCTACTTGCAAAAAATGTCACGTTCAAACTATTATAGAACTCCGCCATCGCATGATGAAACTAAAAGGTCGAATAAGACTATGAGAACACCACCATCTGCAGTGCAGGGTACCGAAGTATTTGCGAAAAACAATACAGATACTATTGGAAGCCCTTTGTCATCTTCTCACGAAGGAAGCCCCAACGAAGATAATATATCTATTAGACGACCCGTTACAGCTAGTGAAGTCAGAAATATTATAAAAATTGAATTAGATAATATTGTGACTACCCTTGAGACTAAAATCTCGGAGATTATTGTCGCTAAAACAAGAGAGATGTCGGAAGAGATTAAGGATTTCAGAAAATCGCTCCAATTTTATAGTGACCAGTATGAGGACTTGAGACCAAAGAATGTCTAGAGGAAACGCGGAAAGAAAATGTTTTTTTAAAGAACCAGATATCCGAAGTGAGCTCTAGATTAACGGCAACAGAACAATACTCACGTGCTTCTAACGTTGAAATTCATTGCATTCCAGAAAAGACAAATGAAAATTTAATCAGCATTGTTCTCGAAATTGGAAAAATTACTGGCAGTAATATCAAAGACGAACACATTCACAAATGTACTAGAGTGGCTAAAATGGACAAATCGAGCGCCCGACCGCGTTCAACTGTGGTCAATTTTTCTAGCCCACGAATACGTGACACATTTTTGGCGGGAGTATTGAAATTCAATAAACATAACTCCAAAAATAAATTGAATACAAAACACATCTATAGGATTTGATGGTACCTCACAGCCAGTATATGTCATGGAACATCTCACGTCAAGCTTGAAAAAATTACATGCGGAAGCAAGAAAGAAGGCCAAGGAGTTAAATTACAAATTTGTTTCAGTGAAAAATGGAAGAATATACATGCGCAAAACAGAATCTTCGGACTTCGTATTGATTCGTAATGAAGATTCATTAATAAAACTAACATAACAATGTTTTAGCTATAAGTCACTTTAATTACTCCACTAACACTTTAATTAGATATATTAGTTACTTTTGGTATTTGTAATGGATAAGCTAAATATTTTATTACCAGAATGTTCGTGGTATAAGAACGAAAACACATAACATACTATGTAATATTTTGAACAGCGATTATGATGTTATTGTATTGATCGAAACTTGGTTAAATGATGGCGTAAAGGATGGAGAGTTCATTGATGATAGATACAATGTATTCCGTAGAGACCGAAACACAGAGAGTCACGTAAAATCTGATGGTGGAGGTGTCCTCATAGCAGTACATAAGAAATATAAATGTTATAGAATGGCGTCATACGAAAGCATTTGTGAGGATCTGTGGGTGAACATAGTTTTGGGTAACTCAAAATCTGCCACTGTGCTAAGTATATATTGTGGTGTTTACTTACCATCTCCTTTGAAGCCAAATGAGCTGGAAATCTTTGTTAATAACGCTAGCTCTGTTTTAAGTAGTAATCCAGAGGCTCTTATAATTGGCGATTTTAACTTGACATCTTTGGATTGGTGTTTTAATAGCCCTAACGATTACGTGGTACCGATCTCATATAATGGCAAACTGCGTAGCTACATCAGTGACTTTATGAGTGAATGCAATTTATACCAAATAAATGGAATACGTAACCGTTACAGGAAACTATTAGATCTCGTATTCTACTATAAACAGCAAGGTTCTAAAGTAGTACAGTGTTGTAATCCAATAAGTACTGTCGATAACCACCACCCCCCTTTAGAAATTATTATTTATCCCATGTCTGATGAGTGTATTATACATACTTTAGATGTTATCAAAATTTAATTATTTTAAAGCAGATTATGAAAAAATAAATTTAGAACTAGAACAAGTAGATTGGGATCACATTTTTAAGGATTGCAACAATATTGATGAAATGCTGAATTTATTTTACAATGAACTTTAAATAATAATAGAAAAATTTGTTCCAAAATCTAGACATATAAAACATTTGGTGCTGGTACTCACACTCATTAATAAAAAAATTAAATGAGAAAAATAAACACAGAACTAGATTCAAGAAATATAATAATCCATTAGATGATGTAATTATTAAGAGACGAGTGTGAGTATCTTATAGGTTTGTGTTATAAGCGCTATGTTGAAAGTATTGAAAAGAATATAAAAAAGAATCCAAAATTTTTTTTCTCTTACCTAAAAAAAGTTCGAGATAACAAGTCTGACTATCCATCAATAATGCATCTACATGGTAAGTCATTCACGGATACGACAGATATATGTAACGCATTTGTCGAGCATTTTTCTGGCATATACGGGTCGAAGGGTGCAAGTAGAAACCAAAACTTAAACGATTTGCATAACACTGATAGCAATTTTTTCAAGATCGTTGTGGACAAGTCGAAAATTGAAAGAAAATTACGAAACCTAGATCAAAATAAGGGAGCAGGACCGGACAATATTCACCCGGTTTTTGCGAAAAGATGTGCAGCCACTTTAGCCAAGCCTTTGTGGATACTTTTTAATTGGTCTCTCAATAGTGGACAGTTTCCCAATACTTGGAAATTAGCTCGGGTTGTACCGGTTTTTAAGGATGGAGATAAATCTGATATCACAAAGTATAGACCTATTAACATACTATCTGTGTTTGCAAAGGTTTTAGAGTCCCTTATCTGTCCAATTATTACCTGGCATATGAAGCCATTTTTCACTGAAGCCCAACATGGTTTCCTAAGAAACAGGTCCACATCGTCCAACCTTGCTCTATATGTCAATGACCTTTCAATGAAATTGGATAGAAACACTCAAATAGACTGTATGTATATATACAGACTTCTCCAAGGCATTCGACAGGGTGGACCACTCAGTACTTATATCGAAGCTGAGGTCATTTGGTTTTGGTGGAAATTTCCTGGAATGGCTCATTTCATATTTAGGGGACAGAAAATTGAGGGTTGTTGTGGGTGGTGCAGAATCGGTTGAATTTACAGCAGGTACTGGTGTTCCGCAGGGATCAATTTTAGGTCCCCTTTTGTTTAACATTTTTATAAATGACGTCACAGAATGTTTTAAGGATTGTAAATACCTAATGTATGCTGATGATCTTAAAATTTACAAGGAAATCAGTAGCAACATCGACTGTCAGCACTTACAAGATGATCTAAACAGATTGGTGGAGTGGTGTAGTAAAAACAAAATGAATCTTAATAGCGACAAATGTTATCAGATTTCAGTTACTAAAAAAAATTGTCCGATAATTTTTGATTATGAAATAAATTCTAAGCAGCACCACCGTAGCGTCTCGGTGACTATAGTCACCAAAACGGGGAGGGGATTGAGCGTCGCGGTGACTATGGTTACCACGAAAACGCCGCGGGAACCTCAACTTTTGACCCCATCTTTTGGCTTATTTGTGTATTAAAGTCTGCCAGATTTCTTCTATAGCTTTATATTGATTGTCTATGGTTCCAGTCAGTGGAAGAACAAAGAAAACAGACTCCAAACCACCAAATTCTGAGAAAAAAAAAAAAGTGGCTGTCAGTGCCTATCGCTTGACCTGTTTTGGGTTTTTGTTTGTTTATTTTACGTGATTATTTCTTTTATTTTATGCGAATGATAGTGAATTGTATATTAGTAGATTCCTTGTGCAACAGTGATCATGTTTAGTGGAAATAATGACTTCAAATATTTATGAGACACAAATAATTACGTCTCCAAAAATGGTCAGTGCAGTTTTGGATTTCATACAAGGTGAGTGCGAACATTTTCTTTTTTTATTAATTAATTGTTATTTACGTTAAAATATAATTCTAAATGATAATAACTAGTATTTTTAAACATATTTTTACAAATAATTTATTAAGATAACGATTAAATTCACATAAAATAACAAAAAAAGTGGCCGATAGCGGCCATTACGGGTAACAAATATAAAAAACGGTAATTTCTAAATATTTTTTATTATTATGAAATATTTACAAAACTAGTCTATTTTGGTATCATTTTAAAGGTAAATAAGTCAGGTTTAGTATGAAATAGGTAAATTGGATATAGATTAATACACAGAGTGGCAAAAAAAAAATATCCTAACCATTGTGCGATTTCAAATAAATTTTGATTTCAACCTGTTTTTTTGCACTTTTCTTTTAATTTTCTTAATATTATTTTGCATTAACCACGTAGCTTGTTTCAATGCCTGTGTAATCTTCTTTGATCATTTTACTGTAGCTGTTGTAGTTATTGAACAGTAAGCGTTTTTCTGAACCTCGCAAGCGTCAGTGGTTACTAGTATCCCAAATGCTGACGTCAAGCGCTAGATCAATTACGTCACTTGTGACGCCGACGTCACGGTGGTTAAAAAGGTTTCTGACATCCGCGACCTGGGAGTTATCATTGATAACAGGTTAAGTTTTGTACCTCATATCGACAAAATCATAAAACAAGCATACAAAATTTCAGGGCTAATTATTCGAACGACTAAAGACTTCAGAACCTCTTCAAGTAGGTTAACTCTTTTCAATTCCCTTGCGCGAAGCGTGCTAGAATATGGTTCAATAGTCTGGAACCCATACTATAAAGTGCACTGTAACCGTATAGAAAGAGTTCAAAAAAAATTCTTACGTCATGTTATCTTCAAGGATAGAGCACTAAAATCCAACGTCGTACATTCACCAATTAAAGAAATATAAATTGCTATCTCTATCGGAGCGTAGGTGTATGCTGGACATGTGTTTCTTGCATAAAATTGTTAATTATCATATGGACTCTCCTCTAATATTACAATCAATAAATTTAAATGTGCCTGAAATTCACAAAAGACGCAAAAACTTTGGTCACTTTAAGACGTTGCCGTCTAGAACAAATGTAGGTAGATCAGCACCTTTGAATAGAATAATGAAAACATATAACGAGATTGCTGATAAAACAGATCTAGATATATTTCACGATTCGTTGGCTGTCTTTAAAGAAAAAATAAAAAAGTTCTTATCCACTTAATGTACCTTATAAAACATAGGTAATTGTATTTTCTTGTGTTAAATTATCTAACCATAATCTTATTGTAAATTATATATACGTATAGTCTAAATTATGTTCTTAAATGTCTAAATTATGTTCTTAAATTACTACAAGCATGTTGTGTTAGCCTATAAGTGTGGTGCATATTGGCAAAATAATTGTAAGCACATACTATATAAAAATATTCGTCATGCGAAAGATCAATTAAGGTAAGGGACAAAATACGATTTTTCACCAGGAGCCGACAAAGGTTTTTTTCGTGTAAAGTTAAACATAACTTTTCTAATTCTGAGGCTATTTAAAAACGAGTTTTACATAATTATTCAGTTTAAGATGGCGCATTGTTATTGATTATGACCATTTACCTAAACATGATACTTTCAGAGATAGCTGTCCCTTACTTTAATGCAATTTGGACAAGTGATCCCTTACTTTAAATTGGCCCTAATAAAGTATAGATTCATCGAGACAATTTAGTGTAAGTGTCAGATAAACCAATGGTGTATTATTTTATTTTAACGTAAGTATGTTTGTAATAAATAAATTTAGGTACTTACATTTAAGTTAATAAGTACATCAAATATACATAGAAAATTAAAAAATCTTACGAATTGTGAACTTACGTTATTTAGGTAATTAAGTAAAACACAAAAATAAATAATATAAATCTTCTTTAACGATACAGTTACACGTACCACAGTTGTATGTTTAGCTATGAGTCTATAGCTCTTCGGCTGTGTACCCCATAATATAGGCATGAGTTTATACGTATGTATGTACGTACCTACCCCACGTGAAAGTAAAGTTAGGAAATTATCAGTATACGTAACTAATTATAGGGAAATCCCTTTCAGTATTCCTATACTATTATTATAGTATTACAGTATTACACACATCGCACGGCAACTGCTAGTGAACATTCTCATCTAAAGAAAAACATTTTCAATGAGAATGGAACATAAATAATTACTGTTAATTATACAAAAAGATTACGTAAGAAATGATAATACACATTTTCGTTTTATTTAAATAAGAATAAAGTAGTTACTTTTATTATCTAGATGAAGTAGTATATGATGGGTATACATATATGTAATACTTAATAATAGTGTTCTTTTTTTGCTTGTATTCCTACAGATTAGAGGGCCCCGCTAGGCAGACAAAACTTTCTTGCTCAATTTCTTCTGTGCTATCAAATATCCTCCAGAATAAATACGTAAATAGAAAAGTACGTTACGATTAGTATTGTTTATGAAACTCAGGCTTAATACAGCCGAGGGCCCCGCTGGATAGATATCATCCTATCCATCCAGCGGGGCCCTCTCTCATTATCGTCATTCCTGTCAAAACTGTTGAGGTAAATTTAATACTGTCAACTAATTTATGAGATACATTAGGGAAATAAACAATTGTTACTAGTTTAATAAGTGTAGCTCAAATGGCCTCGCTAAGTAGAACTACCGGCATCAGATTTAACGGAAAATAATCAAACCAGACATTTAAAAAGTTTAATTATGCGTAAGAAAAAATAATACCTACCGTGGTGATTTTTTAGTTCTTTATTTATACAAATCGTAATTGCTTGCTACCTTGGCTTCATAAAGATTCTCATAATGTAAATAATAATATTAAAAAGGTTTATTTCAGTGACATAATGATAAAAAACTATATAAAGCATCAAAGTTACGTTAATCGAATTCGACTGTAAACAAGACTTACACTAAATTGACTTTTTGGAACGAATACATAGACCGTTACACTAATTTTTGATATAAATTTTGCTTTGTAGCCTGGAGAAAATCTTACCGTATCGGTCATTTTTTTCAAGCTAGAATTTTTTCAAATACAGCATCAGAAAGAGCGTGAAAAACTGAGTAGAAATGCATTTCTAACTCATTTTCGGATTTTTGTCCCTTACCTTAATTGATCTTTCGCATGACGAATTATATCGACACCTCTGGGCTCAAAGGTCGTAAAGGACATTTGGGTCGAAATGACTTGTGAATGCAGCCTTATTCAGTTTTTAATTCTCTATCGATCTGTATAATCAGTATAGCGAAATTCGCAAAAAAATATCCTTTACAACCCACCTTAATTAGCAGAGTAAACAGAAATAATTGGCAAAAGTAAGTCTTAACTACCAATTTACCCGTAATTTTTTGTTAACTAGGGAGTAAGTTCAAGTTTTACTGCAAATGTATGGGCGTAAAGGTATTATTTTTACAAAACTGTTCTTTACGCCCTCAAAATAAATAAAATATAATAGTAATAATTACTTTTTTATTGCTGGCACTGAACTTAAAATCAATTTTAAACTTCAATAATGTACAGAAAGTACTTTTGTTATGTTTAAAAAATATATATTCATAATTTTGAATTCTTAACAACATCAAATCATTTAAATAGCTGCAATTTTTGTAAATTGTTTTGATTGTATGTATGTGATGCCGGTATTCCATTCTGTGATTGAATTTATTTAATTGTAATTGTTTTGTGTCACTTTAAAGAATTCGATCATTATTTCTAATCACATTTGTTTCGTAATTTGTAGTTTTGTAGCTCTTATTGTTGTTATAATACAGAATATTTCATAAAAGTTCTGGTATCCTTTGTAATTTTTAGTTGCTCGCCATAGTTTTGCACTCTGCAGGTAGGCTGTAGGGTGTGTAAGGTTTTCTTGTTACTGTTTTATTGCATCATCCACCTAAGAATAATTTTATGGTCAGGAATATTAACATTATTTTTATATCTTAGCCCAACAAACAAATACGTCGTATAAGTCTTGACTTGTACGACCTAAAGTTGGATAGCAGTCTTACAATGGTAATGAGATGACTACCAGGTCCTATAGATGTCTTTAATGCAACTAATTAGTCGTGCGACGAATATGTCATAGTAAACTGGTATTAGCAACGTTGGGGAGACTAAACGATACGACGTTATATTACAGTCTTAGCTAAAACGTTTGTACGACAACGCAATAGTCATACTAACGTTATAGTCCAATAAACGTTTTGAACACACCAAATTATGTTTTTGGAAAACCTTTATACGACATTTATACAACGTGGATGTTATATAGACGTTTTCATAGTGCCGTTTATATAACAATCAGTACCTTGTTTTACAGCGGTCAATTAAATACTCTTAAATGACTGGGGTGTTTATTGACGACTCAAATATAACCTTTATATTACATGATGTCCGTTTAAAGTCCTGTCCTGACTTTAATCAAACTTGCAGTCGCATTTAAGTCAGGTATTGACTTTATAATGATTAGACGGCCATATTTTACGGAAGTTTGATGAAGCTAGCTGTCATGGCGACCATCATCATCATCATCAGGTCGTACAGAGGTAAGTGTGCGACAAAAGCAACATGTCAGACATTTTTATAAAGAAAAACTATTTTTGTTAATGAAAATATAATGCTTATAACACAAAATTACGAGGGGGCATGAAAATCTGAATAGTATTCACATAGGTATATTATCATAAAACTTCAGTTCCCAGTCAAACTAAATAGCATGAGAGACAGATAAAGTAAGCAAGATATGAAAATTTAATAACTTTAATTAAATATCATTATTTCCTTGTAGTGTTTATTTTACACTAAATTAAATCTTCGAACCACAAACACGTTGCGACGAACATTACTATGAATAACTCGTACAGGTGTTGTCACTGGACTCAAACAAAACGTTTTAGTCATTCAATAACACCTGTACGGCCACAATACAACAAACGAGTCGTTGTAAAGTTAGGATGCGACTACTGCGCGACGAAAGTGGTTATCACATAACATTTGTACGACTGTTGAATGACGTTAACGAAGTTGGCTCGAGCTTTCTGTATGACCATTATACGACCATTTAGGTCGTATAACTGGGGCCATTTTCGCGTTTAGTAAACGTTATTATAACGTTAGTATGACTTTATTATAGCGATGTATGGTATTCAGATAACGTTTACTTAACCTTTATACGACGTTAAATTGTTACTTGGGAGCTAAAGGTAAGAAATTACTTTTGTTGAGGTTCTTTCTCTTGTTAGTAGGTATACTAAGTAATAAATACCGTTATTGCGGATTTTCTTATAAGGAATGGTTTCTTTTTCGTTAAAATAAACGAACAATGTAATTGAATTTCTTCAAAACATTTTTAATTCATATCGATTGCTCTTTTCCTGATAACAAACTAGTAATTATACATGTTATACTGTATAGTATTATATTAAATTTGTATTTACTGTCACTATTTGAAGTTGCATGCACGTCATTTACAACCAAAATTACATAGCCACCTGTACTTTACTCCTTTAATTTTGTATACTAGGTAAAACATATTACATTTACACCTCAAGATACTTGCACAGAGTGAAATTTTTCGGGGTTTAAAGGACAATTATTAATATTTTTTGGTCGTAAAGGAAAGTCTTTCTCTGTAAATAGCCAACTAGGATATTTTTTACAATATGTTTATCAAAATACCTCACATCCTAAGTATAATGTTCTAGGTTCCATTAATTTAGCTTGACAAACAAAAAAGTTACAGCTAAAAACTTTTTTATTTTTTCGTTTTTTGCCTCTCCTGTAAAGTCGTATTTTGTCCTTTACGACCTTTGAGCCCAGAGGTATCGATATATGTACTATGTTGGCCAGCCTATTCAAATAAATAAAATAAAATAAAATAAAAAATGAAGCTTAGACGATGTACAAATTCCATGTTTATCCTAGATATCGGATTGGAGACGTACAACAGTCTACCTCCAAGGCATATTGTCTGTGGAGAGGCTTTGAGAATGAATGACTATAGAGAGATTGCGCGATGTTGGAATAGCGTAGCTAATCTTAACATGCAGTAACATTAGGTTCTTCGGAATCTATTATACGATATTCTCGTATACAGTTGCCGTTACAGTATTATGGTAGAGAGGCCGGCTTACTCAGCTATCGCTTTTCTATGGACTGACGTTCAAGAAGCTAGGAGGTTGTATTTCTATACGAACTCCTATTCGAACGCTTAGCGGCCCACCTTGGTGGAAAGCTTGGATTGGCATCCATAATTGCTAGACGTGTGTGGTCTTTAAACATACCCCAACATATATCATATTCCCTATCTAGGTTACAAGCAACCTGCTTCGGTGGGGAGCTTGTCGACTTCGGTCGCAACTAACAGGCATTGGTTCGCCATGCAAGCCCTGCAACAATCGGATTCACAACCCGCAACAATCGACTTTGGTCGCACCGGGAGATCAGATGGCATTGTCCTTTGGGATAGAGATCTTCGTAAGGGCGGGCTACGGCCTGCCCTTTTCTTTCACTTGAGAAAATATATATCTATGTATGTTTTAGTGGATTTGAGCCTCCGAGACCTGATATTCCCGGTGCGGTGAAAGGAATATTGTATGAATAGCAGTATCATTAGAGAGACTATACGACAGTATTCTAGAGGTGGTTATTTTACCGATGTTGATGATGTTGCGACTGGTAAGTGTATTGGCACACGCTTACTGGGAATTTTGTCCATTTAGAGACATATAGTAAGTGTATTGGCACACGCTTACCGAATTAAAGGATTAGAAGATGAGGAAGCGGTTTGTAGTTTAGCGACTGATGAATAGCTTCTCTTATTGATAGTCCTGCCCAACCCATTTTATAAACTTTCATATATTATTCACAACTGACGTTGGTAGTTCTTATTAGGATAACGATGTTCAGGTATCAGACAGAATTCAGCCCGCTGTTTACAATAGAGGCATTGAGAACGGAAACACTGTGATATCTAAAAGAAAATGGGATATTACTCACAAGGCGTAGAACGGATCCTACCCTAGACGATTACAAAGGCCAATTAGATAAAATATAAATAGAGTAGAATTCCTGCGAAGGGATTTTATTTATTTTATATTTTTTAAGAAGACGAGAGGTGCAGTTACAGTATGTATATGTCAGATCAGAATTAAAAATAAGTACGTAGTATTACCATAATGGTAAATTAAGTCATGTCAAAAAGTAAAGAATGATCATAATACTTATGTCCAGATGTCCAGATCATCCCTACTATTTCCCTACTAATATTATAAATGCGAAAGTAACTCTGTCTGTCTGTCTGCCTGACCACTAAACCGATTTTAATGAAACTTGGTATGGAGATAGAATAGACTTTGAAGACGGACATAGGCTACTTTTTACCGCGGGAAAATACTTCCTTCCTACGGGAAAACCTGTTAACGCGGGCGGAGCCGCGGGGCGGAAAGCTAGTATAAAATAATAACAAAAATAAATTTATAAAATAACAATAAATGTCCAAGTGAAAATAAAAAATAAATAATTAATCATTGTTAACAATTTTTTACACAAATCTTTCGGTACTCATCTACTGAGTACAAAGGATTTTCCAACAAGGGGTTTTTTAGTTGGCGGCCAAATGTTTCAATAACATTTTTGTGAAAAATTTCGTCGAGCTTCAAACCGTTGACATATTCTTTCAGTGTTTTCTAAGATTCTACTTACACCTTATAAATACAATGCGAAAGAATGAGTAATAGTGAAATAATTATTTCCGATATGAAGTAATGTCTCTCCCCAAAACTTTGTGTACTGCTCACAACTGACAGGTCTAGTGTAGGGTCATGAACTTTAGCTTAGAGACAAACAGGCAGTGGGCAGGCCCCCGAAAAGTGGACCGACGATCTGGTGAGGGTCGCGGGAAGCCGTAGGACTGATCCTTGTAACATCTTTGGGGAAATTTTCGCCCAGCAGTGGATGTCTTCCGGATGAAATGATGATGATTCTACGTGGAAGCCACTCCCTTTGTAACTTCCAATATATTCTATTCTACCATACCCAGCACCCAGCTAAATAAAATGGACTAATAAACATAATTAGAAATAAAAGTATTTAGTAAACTTTTGGAAAATGCATCGCGTGAATTATATTAAGTATTTCAAAACATTTTACAAGTGCACTACACAATCGAATTACAAAAAACTTGCTTACACTCGTCAAGTATTCTATTATTTGTGTCCTCGCTTGAGATGCCATGGACAGAAACACAAACACAAATTAATAATATTATCATTTTCACACTTTTACCGATGACAACATCAATTTATGAAAGAACAATGGCGAGCTTCCATACAACATTTTATTTGAGTTCAAATGGATGTGTCTTGAGGTCATAAATATCTAAAATAATTGTTTGGCATCAGTATAGATTACCTTTAAAAAGATTTTTTATTGAGAAAGCTAGGATTCATTGATATTTGGCTTCAAAGTTTTACAGGTTAATAAAAATTGGCGACCTTCGGATACATTTACGGTGTTCTTAATACGTTCAGTTCGGTCGGTAATATTGTGGCGTCCGCGTTTGGATACATTTCTAAATGCTTCGTTGAGAACAATTATTTTTTTGCGTTTTGGCGCAATGCGGTTAGCATATAGCCACAAACAAAAAGTGGAGAAACGAAACGCGATTGTCTGTCAGTGAGATGTGACAGTTTACTTTTATGATCAATCAATGTTGCCATAATTATAATTATTTGCTGTTCTTGCTGAGCAGTTTTATATCACAGTTTTATAAAATAAATTCTTAAGAGCTTTTTATACAATTCACAATTAATTAAAAATATTTCTAGATAATTATAAAGTATTATATTGTTTATGAAACTTGCTTATAAACTACGCGCCTCGCTGCCTCGCCGTCTGTATATCATAAAATGGTAACAATTAAAAATAAAAGAAGCGTAAAAACAATCAATTAAAATACTAAAAAAATGATTGTTATATCATGGCTTCTACCAGTTATTATGTTAAGTTGACAAAATGTACAAAATTACATAAATATAATCTGTAAAGACAAAATTTTAAGACGCTCAAAATAAGATCAAATAAAAATTCGCCATTGTTCTTTGCCGTAAAACTGATCCACTAACAGTTATAAATATTTTGTATCCTCATTTGAAATCCCTGGTTTTTTTGATACAAACAGGTTACAAATTGAATATTTTTCCTTCCCGTTCATGATTCATGTTATCTATCTATCTATACTATCTATACTAATATTATAAAGAGGAAAGGTTTGATTGTTTGTTTTTTTGTTTGTTTGTTTGCATCGAATAGGCTCCGAAACTACTGATCCGATTTCAAAAATTCTTTCACCATTAGAAAGCTAGGTACATTCATCCCTGAGTAACATAGGCTATATTTTATTTTCAAATAAATTAAGGATCCTTACTAAAACTTCAATTGTAACCCAAGGTGTAAAAAAAATACCTAAAATATTCCTTATAACTGAATAGGCTCCGAAACTACTGAAACAATTTTGATGAAACTTGGTACGAAGATAGAATAGACCTTGGGGACGGATATAGGCTACTTTTTATTGCGGGAAAATACCTCATTCCCACAAGGCTGGTTTCACAGCTATCCGGCAGATCCGTACGGGCTGTTATTACGGGCGCCCGGAGCGGGAGCACAAATGAGGAACTAGAGCTTCGTTTCACAGCGACGCGGATTGGTGCGCACGCGACCCGCTCCGGGGAGAGCCCGTACAAAGCCACCGTATCGTACTGAATGAACCCACCGTTTCAGAGCGCTGCAGGCGTGATCCGTACGGGCCTTCCGCGCACGGACTGCCCGTACGGGTTTCCCGGATAGCTCTGAAACCAGCCCACAAGACAGACTAAGTGCGGGCGGAGCCGTGGGGCGGAAACTTGATAAAACTTGATATCTATCTATACCAATCTGAGCTTGGGGTATGATAATAGAATACACCTTGGAAATTAACATAGGCTTGTGCCACCCGCGGCTCGCCAGATATGGGCGAGCCAGCGAGGCGTCCACAAGAAGTGAATAACACGATGAAAAGTAGAGAAGGTGATGAAAACACAGGTAAAAGCACAGACGATAAATATGTATTTAGTAAGTATAATAAAGGTTAGGTAAAAGGTTGAAAACTGCTTGTCGACAAGGCTAGATTAAAAATGATTAGACGTTTACACAGAAATTTGGAACTCGGCCAGCATGGCCGAGAAGTGAGGCAAAAGTGACTAGAAAAATGGACGAAATGACGGATGACTGTTGACTGAATTCCAAAATTAAATATATTCGAATTTAGACGAAAATGGTAAATGAGGTGAGAATGAGGCAACGAGGTGGCATGGTAATGCACCACGTTACAGGCTACCTTTTACCGCGGGAAAACTCCTCATTACCACGGGAAAAATGGCAGCGCAGGTGGAAAGTTTTGATGAAACTTTGTACAGAGATAGAATAGACCCTAGGGATGTATATAGGATATCTTATACCACGGAAAAATACTTCACTCCCGCGGGAAAATACCTTATTTCCACGGGAACATGGTAAGTCGGGCGGAACTTTTTGATGAAACTTGGTACAGATATAGAATAGATCTTGAGGATGGATAAAGGCAACCTTACATCGCGGTAATATACCTCATTCCCACGGGAAAAATAGTAGCGTGGCCAGAAAATTAAGATCAAACTTGGTACAGGGATATATAAGATTCTGGGGATGGATAAAGGCTACCTTTTACCGCGGGAAAATACTTAATTCCCACGAGAAAAGTGGTAGGGAGGGCCAGAAGTTTTGATGAAACTTGATACAGAGATAGAATAGACCTTGGGGAAGGTAACAGACTACCTGTAACCCCAGGACAATAGCTCATTCCCACGGGAAAATGGTAGTTGGAAAGGGATGTTTTGGTGAAACTTGATACAGAGATATAGAATAGATTTTGGGGATGGATATAGGCTACTTTAACCGAAAAAAAATATAATACTGTTGGCGCGGGTAGAGCCGCAGGGCGAAAAGTTGTGATAAAATAATTAAGTAGGTACAGAGATAGAATAAATCTTGCAGAAGGACATAGGCTACCTTTTACCGCGGGAATCATCAAGCATTATGTAAAAGACAAAGATCAAAGCCGGAGTTCCGTCTGGAATACTTTTAGCTGATCAAAGGTGAAAACTTTTTTTCACGGAGTTACTTATGGGTTTATTAGGCGCGCCTGCGGAGCAACTACACGAAGGAAGATGGTGAGAACTCGACGCACTGAGCGTTTAAAGGAAACGCGTAAGTTACAGATTTTATTTTACACTCAGAAACATTACTTGGGTAACACTAACCGCACATTACGGTTTTAACAGTTTTAAATCTTATCCAAATATAAAGTTTACATATAACTATAGCCGTGAGTCTAGAGGCCAGCAGGAATTTAGTAGAAGAAATGGTAAATGAGATGAGAAATGAGGTAGGAACGAAGTAAGATGAGGTGACATGCAAGACACTCGTTACAGAACTGTCGAAAAGCTGCGAAAAACTCGCCTTATCACCACATCACTACATAGTATAAAACAAAGTCGCTTTCTCTGTCCCTATATCCCTATATACTTAATATGCTTAAATCTTTAAAACTACGCAACGGATTTTGATGCGGTTTCTTTTTATAGACAGAGTGATAGGGAAAACCCACAATAACCATTTTCCTGTGCGAAGCGGGTCGCTAGTCATACTAATATTATAAAGAGGAAAGGTTTGATTGTTTGTTTGCATCGAATAGGCTCCGAAACTATTGAACCGATTTCAAAAATTATTTCACTGTTGGGAAGCTACATTCACCCTGAGTAATATAGGCTATATTTTAGTTTTCAAAAAAATTGGGGTTCCTACTAAAACTTCAATAATGTAACCCAAGGTGTAAAAAAAAACGTAAGTAATAATTGAAAATGCTCCGGAACCACTGAACCGATTTTGGTGACACTTGGCACAAAGTTAGAATAGACCTTAAGAAAGAACCTAGGCTACAATTTACCGCGGGAAATTTTCACAATCCCACGGGAAAAATAGTTAAAGCGGGCTGAATTGGCACAAAGATTATAGAACTTGCGAAAGAACATAGGCTAACTTTTACCGCGGGAAAATTCCTCATTCCCACGGGAAAAACTATTAACGCGAGCGGAGCCGCGGCGGGAAGCTAGTAAGTAGTATAAAATCAAAGTCGCTTCCTGTCTGTCTGTCTCTTTGTATGCTTGGATCTTCAAAACTACGCAACGGATTTTGATGCGGTTTTTTTAAATAGATATTGTGATTCTAAATTAAGGTTTATAATATAATCGATGCATAATAGGGATAACTTACAATAACCATGTTCTCGAGCAAAGTCGGAGCAGGTCGCTAGATTAGATAACATTTATTTATTTCATACTACATGATTGTACACATTTTACAAGGAATTATAAAAAGGACATCCGTAGTATGATCGTCAAGATATAGAAAATAATTAATATATTATAATAATTATATACCGAAATATTAAGTCGAAGATAATAAATACAGTGTCGATGTAATATTTTATTTTCGTACCAATAGTGGTAATTAAACTCATATCAATTTCGTAATAATCATAATACTTATGTCCAATATAACTTAACTATACATCAGGTACAACTAGCTATCTAGCTAATAATGAAATGAATAAAAACATAACTGTTATTGTTATAGAAACCTTCGATTGGATAAGAGAACACTTACTACAAAATAATGTCGGTCCCCCTGCGTGAACGGTTATGCTAGGGGGACTGGTCTCTGTCTACCCCTCCGGGAAAAAGGCGTGATTAAAATGATTATGTAGGTACCTATATCACATTGGTACGAGCCGAGGTTTGAACCCGCGAACTTCGGAATGGAAGTCAACGGGCCTAGCCACTAGGCCATCGACGCTCTTGATTTTCGAATTCATATGTACGTTTATTCGACGCTCTTACGGTGAAGGAAAACATTGTGAGGAAACCTGCACGCACACACCTGCGAAGAAATTCAAAGGTTGTGTGTGAAGTTGACCAACCCGCACTGGGCCAGCGTGGTCGACTAAGGCCTATTCACCCTGGTATCAGGGTAGGCTCGAGCCCCTCGGTGGGGACATATATGAGCTGTTAACGATGTACCTATGTGTGTATGTTAAACATAAGTTGTCTAGGACGACGTATTTACACGTGTTCTCTGCTTTAAGGTTTTATATGTATTAGTTTGTAAGTTTTAGTATAATAAATAAATAATAAATAGCTCTGTTACTTTAATTAAATACAAATATGACCGCACTTATAAAAATGGCGGCTAGAACCTTACTAACGTATTATTATAGTATACGGTAGTAAGTAGTTATTATATATCTCACCAAAAACATTCTGTAAAAAACTAGCCAATTCTCGATGGAGCTGCTTGTTTATCTCTAAAAAGTAATGAAATCTAGACAAAGTCGTACCAAGTCTAAGGTTCATTACTGCGATTTCTTTATTATTATAGTTAATGTTGTGTGACTGGGCCGTTGATCGTCAATGAGTAGCGGTTCTGGCGACAGATTGGTGCAATGGAATCATGGAGCACCTGGTTTATAAAACTCCTTGTGTACCCTTCAACAGCCAAGTAACACAACATTAACTATAATAATAAAGAAATCGCAGTAATGAACCTTAGACTTGGTACGACTTTGTCTAGATTTCATTACTTTTTAGAGATAAACAAGCAGCTCCATCGAGAGTTGGCTAGTTTTTTACAGAATGTTTTTGGTGAGATTTCACTTCTTTTTGTAGAAACGTGGGTATATTGATTTATTTTATTAGATTTTCTTATTTCACATAGTTTTTTTCTTTTTAGAAGTTGTTTTTTTATTATACAAATCTTTCTTTTCTTAAGCGCGTTTTAAAATACAGTCAGCGCCATCTAACGACGTGTGCGGGTATCACCTCCACTCCTCTAATATTTTAGTGTAATTTGTTTATTTAATTTGTATAATGTTTTCAGTAGAATAAAGTTAATCGTTCGATCTTTCGACTATTTCTTCTTGTAAACTTGTAAGTATAAGTATAAAAGCCAGTCTAGTCTTTTCCATAGTTTTCCTTTAATTTTATTTATATACGTATTAAAAGCAGGAGGGGAGGCATTCGCCCAGCAGTAGGACGCTATAGGCTGGATTAAATTAGAAGATGTGTTCCACTATGCTGGATTTTTGCAATGACAGTCGATTTTTTTAAGTACCAATAGCAGAAGGGGGCGTTAGGTACCATATCTCTAATACAGCTGAAACCAGCCGAGGGTTCTTCATCAGATACTTCAGGCCTTCAATTTTTGACATCAAATAAAGCGGCCCACCAAGTTGAATATTTTTTGTAAAGGCGGTATGTCTCGATCTTTAATAGTTTGGTTGGGCTCTTGTGTTTTTTAATCAGGGTCACCAGGTACTCCAGATCTTCGATTATCCTAGTTTTTATAATTTTCCCTTTATGTAGCCATTAAACCCTAACTCTGTACCAAATTACAGGTCGCTGAGTTTATGGGAAGTACTAGTTCTATTTTGATGATCATGAGTGAGTGTCGAAAATGCGAAACTTTGCTTTCGCTTAACTTCGGAACTAAATGACCTACAGACTTGAAATTTCGGATTTTTAGTATGTGATCATAGCTTAGTGGATGACGAAAATTTCTGCGTTCTGGTCCTATCCAGAGGTTCTCAAATAGGGGCCTGAAAATGCGGCGAAATGGTTCCTGTAAAGATGGTACGGCAGTGTTGCTCCGCGCTCGACTTGGCGGGGGCACTCCCGTGCCCCCAGATTTGCGTGGCTTATAATAGAGGTAGATTTATTTGCATCTAAATAATATTTCTGCCGCGGCTCCGCCCGCATTAAGTCTTTCCCATGGAAATGAGGAATTTTCCCGCAGTAAACGCTAGCCTATGTTCTCTCTCAAAGTCTCGTTTATGTACAAAGCTTCATCAAAATCGATTCAGTACGGAACCTATTCAATTACTAGAAATACCTATAATATACGTAAATATGTTACACCTTGGGTTGCATTATTGGAATTTTAGTAAAGATCCTTACCTTTTTTGAAAATAAAATGTAGCGTTTGTTAAATTGTTACCCGGGGATAGTGTAGATACCCAACGGTGAAAGATTTTTTAAATCGGTTCACTAGGTTCGGAGCCTATTTGATGCAAACAAACAGACATTCAAACCATTCCTCGTTATAATATTATAATAATCCATGAGTTTTCGCTTAGTATTACATAATTCATATTAAATCATAATTTAAAATAAACCTGTGTATTAAACAGGAAAATATACGCAACTCAATATTATAATTTTATTATACAATACTTTATTGCAGGCATAAAAAAACGTCAGTCAGAATTTTTATTTTATACTTCGGTTTAATTTGTAGCTGAAATTGAGTACCTACGCTTTGACTTAATAATAGCGATATTTTATTTTAATTTATAAATGATAAAAGCTTTTTTTCAACTTGCAATGTATGTATGTAAGTATGTTTGTTCGGGTAGAATCTTTAGACTCAATTTTGAAGTAGATATCTTCAACCGATTGAGCTGAAATTTTGTATACACGATTAGTTTGGATGACAATGCACGATAATAATATGGTTTGTGACGTCATTTTAAATTCAATATGGCGGACCATCCAAGATATCGGAATAAATGCATTTCTACAATCTGGGTATCAAATGAAAGGGCTCGTTAAGAGTAACTCGAAAAATAATAAATCCAATATGGCGGATCATCCGAGATGGAGGAATAATTACTTTTAATGCACTTAAGTAATTAAAAAAAATTTACATTGCTCCAAATCCACTATCATATGGCCCACTATTGAATATTATTATTGAATAACAAAAAATGACAATGTTCGCGGAATTATCATTGTCTTTAAGTCGAAGCTTGTTGATAAGTCGAATTTATAAGACACCAGTCAGACTGTGTGATTTATTTTTATTCACAATATAAACTATCAGCTCAAAGAGATATTACTGTTGCTACCGAGCATTTTTAGCGTTCGAGAAGGCAGTAAACAAGGTATTTGCGGCGGACTGAAAAAGTGTTTCGAGAACTGGTTCAGACGCATGAAACCTTGTACAGGGGCTGGTGTAGAGTACTTAGAAAAGTTTAATAGAGAAATCATTATCTACCTAAATATACATTTTTATCTTAGCAAAACTTTCGGAATGTCCCACGCACTGGAGGCGATTTTCAATTTCCAATTATTTTAGTCATAATGTTTTTAAATCTGATTTACTTTTAAACGTTTTCCTTAACCTATATAATGAATGACACATTACTGAAATGAAATGAAATGAAATGAAATGAAATGAAATATTCTTTATTCGAAGTAAGATTCTTACAAATAATTTTTCGACGTCGAGGCGGGTTCACAATTTGGCTGTCTTCTGTGGAGAAGAACCCTACCTACCTACTGCTACAAATTATAAAGTTAATACTAAGTGTAGGTACTGAAGTCCACACTTATGTTGAGCATCATATTATTATAAGTCGGTTAAGGTTGTAAAAAAAAAGGTTACAAAAAATGGGTAGGCATCGTGTTCGTTAGTTATCATAAATTCTATACAAAATTATAAAGAGGAAAACTGTTCGCTTGTTTGCTTGCTTGCATAGAATAGGCTCTGAAACTACTGCACCGATTTCAAAAATTATTTCACTGTTGGGAAACTACACCATTCCCGGGTAACATAAACTATATTCTATTTTTTTAATATTAGTGATCCTTACTAAAATCCCAACTATGTAGCCCAAGGTGTAAAAAAAAACAAAATTCCTCATTCTTACGGGAAAAATTGTTAAAATGGGCGCAGTTGACACAAAGATATAATAGACCTTGGGAAAGAACATAAGTTACCTTTTTCCCAAGGTAAAAAGAGCCGCGACGCAAAGCTAGTTATTTTATATTTTTGTACTAGCTTTTTTTATTTTTTTTTATTTCCCGTGGTAAAAAGTAACTAAGAGTTGACCGGGAATATAAGGTGCCACCTTAAAAAATTCATTTGAATCGATCCAACGGTTCAAGAGAATAGCGTACAAACAGACAGACAGACAGACGGATGTTTTTTTTTCAATCTTGTATTTTTGTGTTCAGCTATACCTTTTATCACCAAGCTACCATCAGTTTTTTGAAATACAAATCTATGTACAGACACGCCGATTCTTCAGTTTTATTATCTTATCTTATATATAAAATTCTCGTGTCACAGTGTTCGTTCCCATACTCCTCCGAAACGGCTAGACCGATTCTCATGAAATTTTGTGGGCGTATTCAGTAGGTCTGAGAATCGGCCAACATCTACTTTTCATACCCTTGAGAGCGGGCGGAGCCGCGGGGCGAACAGCTAGTAATATATAGATAGGTAACATGAATCATGAAAGGGAAGGAAAAATATTCAATTTGTAATTGTTTGTCTCGAATAAACCAGGGATTTTAAATGAGGATACAAAACATTTATAACTGTAGTGGATCAGTTTTACGGCAAATTTCATAATTCGATGTTGTCACCGGTAAAAGTGTGAAAATGATCTTAATATTATTCATCTATGTTTGTTTTTCTATCCATGGCATCTCAAGCGAGGAGGGTAAGCAAGTTTTTTGTAATTACATTGTGTAATGCGCTTGTAAAATGTTTGAAATAATTAACAGAATTCACGCGATGCATTTTCCAAAAGTTTATTAAATACATTTATTTCAAATTAGTCAGTTTTAGTTGTTAATGCATCCAAAGTTATTTAACTGGGTATGGTAAGTAGAATAGATAGAATAATATATTGTAAGTTAGAAAGGGAATGGCATTAGGAACTTACGTACGTATTTAAGAAAGGGAGTGGCACTATAGTAACTTTACTATGGTACCAAGTGTTTAAGTAGCATGTTCATCATTTCAGCCGTCCACTGCTGGACCAAGATTTCCCCCAAAGATGTTTACAAGGATCGGTCCTGCGGCTTCCCGCGACCCTCACCAGATCGTGGGTCCACCTTGTGGGGGCCTGCCCACTGCCTGTTTGTCTCTAAGCTAAAGTTCATGACCCTACACTAGCCCTGTCAGTTGTGAGCAGTACACAAAGTTTTGGGGAGAGATATAACTTTATATCGGAAATAATTATTTCACTCTTGACTGCAGCCAATTCTCTCTTGTATGCGCTGTAAGTGGAATGTTAGGTTCAGTTCAGGGAAAAAAAGTGTCTCGGGAAAGTTGATTAGATCCTTTGACTGTGCATGTCTTTTTAGTTTTTTCTAGTTCTTTAGACTCCCCCCCGCACTAGCGTCTTCCAAGCGTCGACTTCGTGCGTCGCGCATACTCGTACAATCATCCGCGTCCGTCTTTCGTTTCACTCGCCTTGCTGCCTATGATTGTATGCGCAACGCACGGCGACGTTGATACTCGAAAGACGTTAGTGTGGGGGAGTAAACTATAATAATATTTACAGTCACAACGGGTAGTATAGAAGGTGAACAAGTGCTGTTAACGCGCAATGGAGCAAAATTGAAGGTCAAGCTTTGCGAAAGCGACTCGAATTGCGATGATTATAGGATGACCCCTTCTTTACCCTCGCTCTTGAAATCTGACAGTTATATGAACGAGATCGAAGTACTTGACGTGTCTAGAACAACTTGGTTATTGTCTGCAAAGTTTCATAAGTTGAAGAGAGCATCATTTTATTGTAAGTGCTATAAAGCCTCTGCGGAAAGTCTAAAAAGCATGAAGGAAGAAAAAATTTTACGCGCCCATTTTACGGGCGTGGAATTTTTTTTCCTTCATGCTAAAAAGTAATAAACAACAAATTGATTCTCCTCTAGAATTTGAAATTTTATATATTGAGGGAATCTGAACGTTCAAAGGTTGTGTGCGTGATAAATAGACCAACCCGAACTGTTAACTAACTCGATTTAGAGTGACTCAAACCCTTCCGTGGGGTATTTCGGTTACTCTTACGATGTCTGTTTCAGGTACTAAGCTTGTTGGCAAATGGGGCGATTGTTCTAAACTCGCAGATCTCGTCCTATACGAATGCGATTATTCGAGGACGGCAACTCACTGGCTCAGCAATTGCACTAAATTACGCAGCTTAACCGTACGAGGAATACAATCTTCGGCACTTCATGATGTGTTACAGAACGCAACACAGATTACAGAACTTAGAGTTGAATCTATAGAAGATCTGAACCATATAATTCAAATGCCTCTTCTGTTCACGAACAGGTACCTATTTAAAAATATGTGTTATTTTATTATATAATAAAAGTAGTTTATTTTTTTACAAAACTTGTTAGTGAGCTTGTAGCGGCGCGCCTGAGTCAGCGAATACCACGCGCGCTACATAAAGCTGACACTGCAAAGAGCATCCGATTGCAGTCACATGTTGTAAACAATGCCTACGTCACATACGTCATTAGAAGAGCAACCAATCAGAAGCCGAAGCCTGAAACGCGCTATCGAAGTTTTCTCAAGACATTGAATAAATACAAGTTCTAACGAAGTACAGTAGGACCGCGGTCCCCGGGCTCACCACCATGCCCGGCGGAAGATCTTCCCTTTGCCTCCACATTGGTGACCACTGACATCAGAACACGAAGATGACCTTCTGAACACCGATAGATCTCGCCAGAAGACGACTACCGAGCAATCTGGATTCATAGGCTAGCGACGAGAGCAACTACGATCCCACAGGTCGAAGAAACTGCAACTCACAGCACGGGCATTTGCGACATAGACGGTCCACACCGGAGCTGATCCGAGGCTGCACTGAGATTCCGGCATTGCCATGCCGACGAATCTATCCTGGCACGAGAACTGGAATCTTGATTTCCTGTTGGAGGGGGAGTAATGTAGCGGCGCGCCTGAGTCAGCGAATACCGCGCGCGCTACATAAAGCTGACACTGCAAAGAGCATCCGATTGCAGTCACATGTTGTAAATAATGCCTACGTCACATACGTCATTAGAAGAGCAACCAATCAGAAGCCGAAGCCTGTAACGCGCTATCGAAGTTTTCTCAAGACATTGAATAAATACAAGTTCCAACGAAGTACAGTAGGACCGCGGTCCCCGGGCTCACCACCATGCCTGGCGGAAGATCTTCCCTTTGCCTCCACAAGCTTTTCACAATAGGTAACAAAGGCCTCCCCCAAAGATCTCCATAGCGATCGATTGGCTTCCCGCGACCGTATTCGATATTTTGTATTTTTTTGTTAATGCTATGATGGAAAGCCTAGGAACTCCACACAGGCTCCGCTTACTAACATTAAATATTAAAAAAAAACCGCCACAAAACCGTTACTTGATCCTTCCAACAACTAGAAAAGAGCTGAAAATCTTCAAATGACTGAATATATTTTCTTGGATCATAGCTAAGAACACTCGGAGCTAGAGCATTTAGGAGCTATGATGCCACAGACAGACACACACTTCAAACTTATAACACCCCTCTTTTTTGTCGGGAGTTAATAAATAAAGGCTCAGTTGTTGTGTTTACTAATGAACTATATTTTACAGCTCTCATCGCCATCTAAAGGAAGTGTACCTAGACTATCCGAAAAAAAAAATTGCCAGATCCTATTTTATTTATACAGTAGATGACACCAAATGGACGGAAGTATCTACTGCGCTCACTTGGCAACTGTCCCTTTTGCCAGCTCTTGAACGTTTGGTAATAAGATCATATAAAAATGTTGAATTCTGTCCATCGGGGTTGAGAAATTTTAATCCAGGTAAGTATATATTTTTTTTATTCTCCTTTGCTTGTGTTGAAAAGGTACGAAGAATCAAGTTTCACTGGACTTTTTTAGCGCCCGTTTGCGGGGTGCGGGATATTTTTGAAACACATGCCGTAGGGCTCGCAGGCGGGAAACTGTTTTCATTGGTCGTTAGCGCCCGCATGCGGGTGCGGGAGAATCTGGATACAGTAAGTATAGCAGAAAAAGAGATTTTAGGTTTTGGGAGACCCCTCATTGTTTGTATCTACCGAGTTATCGACTGACTACGTATAATTTCATTGGTCGTAAGCTCGCATTCGGAGTCCCCGTATTCGTGCTAACGATCGACTTATCGACCAGTAAAAATACGCCCCTAGTGGGTACTAGCTTTCCGCCGCGGCTCCGCCCGCGTTATCAGTTTTTCCCGTGGGAATGAGGCATTTTTCCGTGGTAAAGGGTAGCCTTTGTTACTCAGGGTGAATGTATCTTTATAATGGTAAAAATATTTGCAATCAGCACAGTAGTTTTTGAGTTTATTCAATACACACAAAAATACAAAACTTTCCTCTTTATTAATATAAGTGTAGATGTATACAGGTTTTTTACGAAAAACCACAGACAAAAGATTTAATTGTAAAACGGTATTGATTTATATTTAGAAGACACAGGCTTCAGCTTTGTAGCGTACTTAAGTTTTGTCGAATTTTTATAACAAATGTTAAAGAAAGAAAGAAAACACGTTTATTTGCACTGTTGCGACAAATTACACGTTCGTATCCGTCTACATCACAATTAATAGAGCACAACAGCGAAAAAAGGTCTCGACTTAGCATATTATTATGTCTAGCTCGGAGAGAGCTGTAAACGCTGTTTTTCAGTCGATCCTGCCTGATCCTGTTCGTTAAACTATAATAAATGTAAATAAAATCATAAAAAATATGGTTGAAGGACGTTTAGATTTTTATTTCTTTTTCCATAAAAAGTGGCAATGGTTTGTTACAGTTAAATTTTCCAGTTTAAAACGAGTATCACTTGACGTCAAAAGAAGTGATCTACGTTTTTTAGAGAACTGTCGTATGCCGAAGCTGAAGAGAATTGTATTTTCTGGAGCGAGTTCTTTGGACATCGAGGTAAGCAAAGTGCCTCCTTGGTAATCCCAACCAGCAGTGGACGGACACTGAGGCTCTCTGACGTTTATTTTTCTCTTTATACATTGGTTGCCTAAAGGTTCCCCCTAACCATCCCCTAACTGTTTCAGTTCAGTTACCTCATCAAACACATGAAGTCGCGTCCCCGGGAGACCAAAACTGACTTACTGGTTAATTTGAGGGGCACACATTCTTGTAATATAAAATTCAGCCGCTACGACTATTTGATGTTACTGAATGTGAGTAACGCATGATATTCTCTTGTCTTGTTTATCAACGAAAAATACTTTACAACCGTTCAATTTAAACTTGCACACACATTTATGATTATAACTTTACCTATAACATAAACTACAATGTAGTATTGTGTACTATAGTGACATGGGCGTACCCAGGGGGGGGCAGGGGAGGGCAGCTGCCCCCCCCCCCTGGAATCCCGCAGAACATGTATGAACTCGCCTAATTACTAATCAAAGTGTAAACGAGGCCTTATGCTCTAACTTTAAAAGTTAGAGCGTGTTAATAGAGACGGATTCGACAGGGATGAACAGCGCATGATGATGTATGCTTGTGTCAGTCACGTGGTCCGAATGCAAGACCTTATTTTCCTAGACCATGATCCGACCTAAAAATCTGATTTGCCCCCCCCCCCTAGGTCAGAAGCTGGGTACGCCCATGTATAGTGACCCTTACCTGACTATGTGTTTGTGTAGGGCAGGCATGTCAAACTCAATGTCGTAGGTGGGCCAAATGCATACAGATCGTGGGACCAGTGGGCCGCAAAACTCAAACATTAAGAAATAAAACAAAATGCGATTGAAGTACGAAAAGAAATGAGTATTTTTAATAATAAAATTACGAAATAGGGTCACTTGTGCTTTCCTTAAAAGCCTTACAAGTCGGAAAATGCGACAAATTATCAACTTCCAACTGTTTTCCCACAGCATCAACTTGCATTTGAAAGCTTTCACTTGATTATACATATCTGTTATCATTTTATTCGTGTTGGCGGGCCGCAACTGGAGGCTGTTTTTCAAATGGGATCGGGCCGCAGGCTAATGCTTCGAGGGCCGCATGCGGCCCGCGGGCCGCATGTTTGACATGCTTGGTGTAGGGTCTATATTAAAATCCATAATTTAAAATGCATAATATTGAAAATCCATAATCATTTAGATAACATAACGATTAAAATCCACAATTTTAAAATACATATATTTAAAAGCCCTATCTTTAATATGAATACCTACTGTTAGTATGTATAACAATAAAAAAATAAAAAATAAAAAAATATAATTTTTACCATCACTAATATTATATACAGGGCGTCCCACGGCTATGCCACATGGAGGGAAAGTACCTTAAATATTGTAGATAGAACATTTTACTGAAAGAAGACATTATTTTATTTCTGAAAACTATTAAAACTGCATTAATATTTTTTTTAATAATTACATGGTTGAACCGGGAATCGAACCCGCTATACGAGAAAAAGTTTTATCACATTAATCGAAAGGCTTCATCATAAGGAATATTTTTTGATAAATAACATAATGTCAGAAATAAAAGAAAGACTATGAATTTTTACATTTTTAATACCAAGTTTATCAATTTTATCAAATGCTCAAAATGTCCCCCACGCTGTTGAATACAAAGTCGCACTCTTTTGATTATTTCACTCGCTGTCGATTTTTTAATCTTATTGTGGTGGATAATTAGAATAATACGTCTAAGTTCTGTTTGTAGCTCGTGGACACTTTCATACCGGTTCTTGTAAACTAAATTTTTTACATAACCACATAAAAAAATATCTAACAGGGTTAGATCTGGCGATCTTGGCGGCCACATCAAATGTTAAAATTCATAGTCTTCCTTTTATTTCTGACACTATGTTACTTAGCAAAAAAATAATCCTTATGATGAAGCCTTTTGATTGGTATGATAAAACTACAGGGTGCTTTTTTTTCCTCGTGTAGCGGGTTCGATTCGCGGTTCAACCATGTAATTATTAAAAAATGTATGAATGCAGTTTTAATAGTTTTTAGAAATAAAATAATGTCTTCTTTCAGTAAAATGTTCTATCTACAATATTTAAGGTACTTTCCCTCCATGTGGCACAGCCGTGGGACGCCCAGTATACGATTACTTATTATTACTTTTTATATCTATTTATGATTAGACTATAATTGCCTGAAAATGCGCTACTAGCTTATTTTTCTTACTTAAACATATAAATAATTTAATGTGATAAATTAATGGTTGATGAAACCGTAATTAATTTTTATTTTTTTAGAGCTTGTCTTAAAAATACTTTTTAGTAGTTTTTCTGTACAATGCACAACACGGCACACACACAACAGTCACACTACCCGCGGGTCTGTCTACATATAAATCCCGAGGTATTATGTTATTGATCACTGGGTTCCACGATACGGGTTTATATTGTGTTAAATAAAGATTATTTTGTAGGAAATCCTCAGCTAATTTCTACTTTTCTTCTTACTTTTTAGATGCAATGCGGTGTTGAACAAGGAAAAATAAACATCAGTTATTATCAAGCGAAGAGCAAATTTTACCACGAGTGCACTGCAGACAGTGTTTGGCTTGTAAAAGCTTTACGCGAGCAGCTGATTTTTAATCAGAGAGATATCATCGTAAAATGTAAAAATGGTACTAGTCTGTCAGATTTATATTATGAACGCGTAGAATGTAAAAGGTTGGTATAAAACTCAAATCAAATAAAAATAAAAAGATATTCATCGTCAAAGTTCAGGGAGGCGGGAGAAACGCTCTCAGCTGTATTAAAAGTCGAAGTTATCAAATACCAAGGACCAGAGAGTTCTTTAAAAAAATCTATGTTGCAGAACTCAAGAAGGCGCGATCCTCCGTCTTCCTGCTCCATAAGTTGCCTGCGTAAGATTGTCTGAACACTTGGCTACCGCTTTACTTCGTAAAATCTCTGCCGCAGGGTGTCCTGTGACAGCCCCTGCCTGAGTTGCTGGGAAGGCCCCAAGGACGAGTTCTTCGCAGACTGCCGCGGCGCCGGCCTCACCGCGCTGCCGGACGAGCTGCTCCGTCAGCAGACCCTGACTGAACTCCTCGCCCCCAATAACAGCATCTCAGCGCTACCAGAAACACTCCCGGACAGTCTCAAAGTTGGTGCATATTTCATCTAAAAATGCCCGCGCCATTTGTGTATTATCTAGGTTTTAGAAACCTATAATCATGAAGAACTGTGACAAGAAATTATTTCACAACTAGTTGTCTGCCCGCGCCTACGCCCGCGTTGTTTTTCGAATTTTTAACTATCCTACGGGAACTCTTAAGTTTTCCTCGATTAAAGTATCCAAGGCGTTGACCGGAGATATTATATAAGGTACCATCATGGAAAATTTCATTCAAATCGCTCTAACAGTTTCGGAGATAAGCCCGTACAATGTACTGAGCCGTATGAGTTACTATAGTTTTTTAACTAACCCACGGGAACTTTTAAAATTTCCGGGGTTAATAGTATCTAAGATGTTGACCAGGGATATAAGGTACTACCATACAAAATTTCATTTAAATCGGTCGAACAGTTTCGGAGATTAGTCCATACAAACATTTAAAAACTCAGAACATTTTTCATTTTTTACCCGTTTCCCGTAGAAATGAGATATTTTACCACGGTAAAAACTATCTAAGATGTTGACCAGGGATATAAGGTACCACCATGCAAAATTTCATTCTTATCGGTCCAACAGTTTCGGAGATTAGCCCGTACAAATAGACAAACAGAGAAACAAAAAAATTGAAAAAGATCTGGATTATGTTCTATATAATATCACTTCTTACATCCCCCTGATTTGGTTTTTAGATTTTTTTTTCTATGTACAGATTTTCGACCTCTACAGTTTTCTATACTAATATTATAAACAGGAAATGTTTGATTGTTTGCTTGTTTGTTTGTTTGTTTATTTGTTTGTTTGTTTGTTTGTTTGTATGCATCGAATAGGCTCCGAAACTACTGAACCGATTACAAAAATTATTTCATTGTTGGGAAGCTACATTCACCCTGAGTAACATAGGCCATTGGCATTTCAAAAAAATTAGGGATCCTTACAAAAACTTCAATTATGTAACCCAAGGTGTAAAAAAATGCGTAAAATATTCCTAATAATTGGAAATGCTCCGAAAGTACTCAACCCATTTTAGTGAAACTTGGCACAAAGTTAGAATAGACCTTAGGAACGTACATAGGCTACAATTTACCGCGGAAAATGTTCTCATTCCCACGGGAAAAATTGTTAAAGCGAGCGGAGTTGACATGAAGATAGAATAGACCGTGCGGAAGAACAAATGCTAACTTTTACCGCAGGAAAAACTATTAACGCGGGCGGAGCCGCGGCGGGAAGCTAGTATTATATAGATATCTGACAAAACTCTGCGAGAATCCCATTAGGTATATTCAAGGATGTTACAAGTACTACCTTACAACAGGTACCTACTTATAATATCTTTAGGTATATTGAAATAATGATCCTCCTATACGATTAAAGTATACGCGCGTATCTGTCATCCGTAAAACCTCATTTTAAGCCCCTTTTGTGTTAAATGGATCAGATCGTGATTGAACTGTCTGTATTTAAGGGGCTACCCGAGGCTAAGTGGCGCCACCATCAGTTAAAAATTAATTACTCGCGAAGTATATTTTTTTTCTAAAATCCGGACGTTCATTTTGAAGTTGGCGTGCTATAGGATATATAGGGGCCATAAACTGTATTTATTATAGTCCGCTGTAGTTACAGATAGAAAATTTGACAAAAGCCGTTTTTAGCAACTTTTCTATCTGTAACTACAGCGGACTATAATAAATACAGTTTATGGCCCCTATATATCCTATAGCACGCCAACTTCAAAATGAACGTCCGGATTTTAGAAAAAAAATATACTTCGCGAGTAATTAATTTTTAACTGATGGTGGCGCCACTTAGCCTCGGGTAGCCCCTTAAAGAAAAAAATGTTTTAACTGTGACAATTGTCAAACAAAAAGATAATGGCATTGCTTATTAACAAATTCCAGGTAAAAATCCATACTTAGATTGTGCGAGAGTCTGTTATTAACTGTGTTACTAAGTCCATGGTTATATATTTTTCTTTTGTTTATTTTGGCAGAAGCTGGACCTATCAGGAAACAATATAAAACACCTAAACATACCTGGACTTTTTGCACAAAAAGACAGACGCTGGCGACTGTCTGGCAACCCCATATTGTGCGACTGCGACAACGATGAGCTGTTAGATATGCTGCAGAATCGGAGTCAGCAGGCAAGTTGACCATGCGACATGTGAAAAGGTTTTAGTAAAATAGGTTATTTTATTAGTAGTTTGTTTCTTTAGGTACTCCCGGTAAGAAACAGACAGGAAACTGATTTAATTAGCGTCATACAAACAAAATTGAGGTTTTTTGAAATAAAAATATGTATAGGTATTTGGGAATATAGTCATGCATTGAAATGGTTTATAGACCACCACCATCATCATCATATCAGCCGAAAGACGTCCACTGCTGGACAAAGGCTTCCCCCAAAAATCTCCACGATGGCTTCCCGCGACCCTTACCAGATCGATCCACCTTGTGGGGGGCCGGCCCGCACTACGTCTTTCGGCGAGCGGTCGCCATTCCTGAACCTTTTTGCCCCAACGGCTGTCGGATCTACGCCCACTGCCACTTATGTTTAGCGATTCGTCGGGCTATATCAGTGACTCTGCTGGTTTGCCTGCGGATCTCAACATTCCTGATTCGATCACGCAAGGAAACTCCAAACATAGCCCTCTCCATCGCTATTTAGGTGACTTTGAGTCTTCTTATGAGGCCCATAGTAAGCGACTACGTCTCGGACCCATATATATTTTTTTACTTTAGACCACCATTACCAAAATATAAATTAATTTTTTTTTGTTTTAATAGGTAGAAGACTACAACCGTATTGAATGTGTAAATGATTACAAATTCAAAGCGTTACCAGAAGCTTGTGCATCACAAAGGCTCAACATGTCTCTAGAAAAGAAAAAAAATGAAAATGAGCTTCAGCTGGCGCATGAACGCGAAAAAGATTTGCGTATAATTGTGGCTGCAATCACAGTATTGTTGGTAGCAATTGTGCTGTTTGCTGTCGCTTTCTACTACCGGAAAACGATACAAATAATAATCTTTTCGCGCGGATGGTGTCTTTGTTGTATGCGAAAAGGAGAAACAGAAGAAGATCGTCCCTATGATATCTTCCTTTCCTTCTGTCACGAAGACTCAGAATTTGTTCTCGGCCGGTTACTGCCAAAATTAGATCAAGAGTACAGAGTTTGTATGCATCTTCGGGATTGGACAGTAGGAGCAATGATCCCAGAAAACATTCGGAATTCTGTAAAAGAGTCTAAGAAAATAATGATTATACTTTCGAAGAACTTTTCTAAATCTCTATGGGGAAACATGGAATTTGAAACTGCGTACGCAGCTTGTTTGGATGAACGACGATCTCGAATATTGATGGTGATACTGGACGATGTGCTGGAATCAGACGATCTGCATAAAGATATTAAGCTGTATGTGCGTTTCAACACCTACGTGCGATGCGATGACCCGTGGTTCTGGAGTAGACTGCGGCACGCTCTACCTCAGACTAGTCTTCAAGAAACAATCCAGCAACAGCAACCAGAATGTGTATTCCCAGCTTTGGGTGACGTCGCTGTGACTGAAAACGCTATTGCTGAAGACACACCTTCAAATTTTGAGTCACCTGTAGTAATTGAAGTGTTACCAGAGAGAAGTAACAGTGAAACAGAATGTACTGCCTCGTAATAGTATCTTATAAAATAATTTTGACTACTGCATGTAAGATGTTTATTCTTCTATACCTGGCAATGACTTAGGTATGCTTATAATTTTATTATCCCTGCCATATTATACTTATAGGTTGTCTGGTAGAAATTGCTACCTTAGTAGACCGTCGTCCGAGAAGCGTTTTTCGTACCTATCGTACTTTCGTGGCAGACTTTAATATTCATATGTGAACTTGTTTGGTGTCTCTAGATATCGAAGTCTGCCGAGCCAAATAGGAAGCGTTTGGGAGTTATGTCAGTTTGAAAAGTGCTCCAGATGACGAAAAATTACCTATCTTACTTTTGAAAAATTCTTTCTTAGGATCGTTCGTAGCATCATTATGAACAGCCTAGACAAATTTCCAGACCATTTACAGGAAGCGTTTGGAAAATCAGCCGGCTTTTGTGGGTGGGATTTTTACCAAGAAAATACCTATCTTACTTTTTGACGAAACTACATTCAGGTGATCGGGAGGCTCTCATACAACAATAAAAGTCAAGTCTGCCGCAGATATTAGGAAGCGTTTGCAGAATCAGCCGCTTTGAATGTGCCAAAGACTAAAGACGCTTACTACTGAAAACGATAATATTATAGTTTATTTTCGTAATATTGACCTGTGAGTTGAATTTTTACCTGTTAGAAGACTGTCTTAATCGAAAATAAAATCAATAAAATATGGATGTATGCATAAATAAAATTATAAAATATTTTTTCATCCAAATATTTTTATTTCATTGTCACGTCTACTATCGTCTCTCTTATCAATACCTATAATTATTACAAAATAACAAATATATATTTTTTAAGTACAAGTAACGCTTATCAATCGCTTTAAAAAAACGATATCCTTTAGTTTTTGTATTCTGTGGTTATATCTCTCTTAAACTTACTCGAATAAAAACAAAATCGATAAAAACAAACAATCTACCTAAACAAAATTAATAATTTCTGTTGTATGTTACACTGCACAACTACGGCCTGCTCATTTGAGTGTCCTTTACCCTAAGGTTGTCTGGTAGAGATCGCTGCAAGCGATAAGACCGCCTTTGCACATTATGTTCTCCAGTGTTGTTTTTTATGTTAGCAATTTTTTGTGTGTAATAAAGTGTTTTTACTTACTTACTTACTTACAAAATAGATTCTCGCAGGATGTTACCTACCTAAATATCTTATCTACTTTACATAATATAAACTACCTAGTTGCTTGTACCTACTATTAAACCAACTTTAAAGATAAGTCAAAAAATAACGGCCGAGTGTCAAGAGAGATATAATAATATCTTGGTATATTATAATCTGAACATTGCCAAGCCTGCCTTGTAAATTCATTCAACTGAATCACATGCTTATGACAATATCTTTATTAATTTTGGTCGGTTTTATTTGTTTATGGCCTTCTTTTCTGCTCTCGGGACGATTTTTACAGACAGTGGCCTGACTTATTACTTGACAGAAAAAAATGCGCTATCTAATCTAATGGGTCCGTTAATGGCTTCTCGGCTGGTAAGCACTATAATCGGTGCTAGAGATCACATCCGATTTTAACAGCAGTATTTGAATATTTGCATTATTGAAATATTTCAACAAGAAGGTTTATGTAAATATGACATTGATAAGTACTTCTTAGAAAGTATCCTGACAGAAAACAATTATCTTAGCATTCCTCCTCCTGATGATTTCGGGAATTTGCTTTAGAAATATGACGCATATAGCAAGACTCGTTACGGTAAGCATGGTATGCTGCTAAATTTTTTATGTCATATAGATATTGCCAAAAAACAGTTGGGATATGTGGGACATAGATTTATTTATTTATTTGTTGTCTCCCAATGATGATTTGTTTGTCACAAATCATCCGAATTACGCGCGATTGATGGTTATGTACCAGGACAAGCTGATGAATATTGAAAAATTCTGTTTCAATACGCATCTTTGCAAATACAGCTGTTAAAATCGGATGTAGTCTCTTGCACCGATTGTAGTGCTTACCAGCAGAGAAGTCCTTAACTGACCCAGTAGATAACGCGTTTGTTTCTGTCAAGTAATATGTCAGGCCACTCTTTAAAAATTTGTCGGTCTTGTGCTGGCTCAATCCACTTTTTGCCAGCTGTTCGCTTAATGTCGTCGACCCAACGCATCTGCGGTCTTCCACGAGTGCAATTTTTCGCCATACGGTGTCCATTCCAACAGAATTCTTCCCCACGAGTTATGTTTTCTAGCGACGTGGCCAGCTCATTGCCATTTCAACTTCGCAATACACATGGTAACGTCAGTGACTTTGCTCTGTTCCCTAAACCATTCGTTTCTCTCACAGTCTCTCAGTGTCACTCCTACCATTTTGCATTCTATTGCTCTTTGTGCCACTCTGAGTTTGGAGATAATCTTTTTAGTGAAAACCTAGGTCTCGGCACCGTATGTAAGTACAGATAGTATGCACTGGTCATGTATGCGAGCTTTCTGTTCGGCCGTGATGTTCATATTTAGGGTGAACTCGACTTTGTAGAAGGCTAGGTACGCTAATCCAATGCCCTGATTGAATTCATTGGTCTGGTTTTTTTTTTGCCATCACGATCTCTTGACCAAGATCACGTATACAAATCTGAACCCTTTCTATGACAGTTTGGTTGACTTTGATGTCCAAGGTGTTAGGGCAGATCGTCAAAATTTTGGTTTTATCCAAGTTCATCTCTAATCCAAACCGATTTGAAGTATCGCTCAGTTCCTGGAAGTCTCGTGGGTTATCCGAGAATAACACAACGTCGCCCGCGAACCTTAGATTATTCAGCCTTTTTCCTGCAATGTAAAATGTGTTCTTCCCAATGTAACTTTTTAACGATGTCCTCCAAAACCAACGTGAATAATTTTGGAGACAGGGTATCAATCTGTCTAACTCCTCTCTAGATCTTTATTGAGTCTGTTTCTGGTGGGAGGTTTACTTGTAAGCTTGCGTTGTGGTAAATATTGATTGTAACGGTAGTCTATTCTAGCATTCTCCAGAGGCTGAATAACCGCCCAGGCCTCAATACTATCAAAGGCTTTCTTATAGTCAATGAATGCAAGCCACAGATTCATTTGATATTCTGTAACCTTTTCGATGATAATTTTCATGGCTATAAAGTGGTCCATAGTGTTACATCCGCTTCTGAAGCCTGCTTGTTCGACTGGTTGGTAGAAATCCAGCTTTATCGTAAGACGGTTCGTAACTATTTTTGTGAATAGTTTGTAGATAGCAGACTGATGGGTCGAGAGATCTGATTTGTTTCCCTTCTTAAATAATAGAATGACAGTAGCAATTTCCCATTTTTTCACCATTTTCAAGAAGGTAACCTATTCTACCTTCTTTTAGGCATATATTGGAGAATTCTTTAAGAAGCTGTATGATCGAAACTACACCTAATTCAACCATCTCTACTATGACACCGTCTTCACCAGGGGCTTTACCATTGTTCATTTTGCTCAAGGCGAATTGTATTTCCGCTTCTGTGATCTCTGGGACATCTTCAGACCCAACATTTGTGTGTAATGAGGTTTGGTGTTTCTAGACCTGTACAGGGCCGGATTTAAACTTAGTGCCGCCTTGGGCACCGAAGAAAAGCCAAAGTGCGATGGTTTGCAGCGCAAAATCGATACGCAGCTTATAGTCCACCTTACAAAGGTGTAGGTAGAGTGCGATTGTCATAAGCATGTGATTCAGTTGAATAAATTTGCAAGGCAGGCTTAGCAATGTTCAGATTATAATATACCAAGATATATCTCTGTTGATACTCGGCAGCTATTTTTTGACTTACCTTTGAAGTTGGTTTAATAACAAGCAACTTGTTTATATTATGTAAAGTAGATATTTAGGTAGGTAACATCCTACGAAAATCTATTTTATTTAGGTAGATTGTTTGTTTTTATCGATTTTGTTTTTATTCGAGTAAGTTTAAGAGAGATATAACCACAGAATACAAAAACTAAAGGATATAGTTTTTTTAAAGCGATTGATAAGCGTTACTTGTACTTAAAAAATATAATAACACTATCATAGCTTCATCTACGGCCCCAACTCTTTCTGAAAAAGCTACTGTACAAGCTCATAAGAATACTAACAGCAACAGCTTGCCGCCCACTAACAACGTTCCCTCCTCTAGTGGACATGTTGACATTTCCGACGAAAATATGAGCGACCAAGATTGGAAGCTCGTACAACCTAAACGAAAATCGCGTCGATTAAGCTCGCGTCAAGGTACGGCTGGTCCTGATATTACTTCCTTAAAGGCTGTAGAGCGCCGCAAACTTATACATCTATGGAATATGGCCTCAGGAACTGAAGACGTTATGAACTATCTTCAACAACTCTGCCCTTCTGGTAAATGTGAGGTCATCGAACTCAAGTCTCGTGGAAATTACAAGTCTTACAAGATAATCGTCCCTGAGGAATATTATGAGAGATGTTTGTCAAGCGATGTTTGGCCGCTTTATGCAAGGATCAAGCCGTGGCAATTTTTTCGACGCACCAACAACGTCATACAACAAAACTCTAAACCGCAATAATGATAATATGATTAAAACAACTTTAGAAGTATTTTACCAAAATGTACGGGGGCTTAAGACTAAACTTACGGATTTAAGACATAACCTTCTTCTACTAGAAAACGACATAGTCGCCATCACTGAAACAAATCTCGATAACTCTGTATCTGACGCTGAAGTGTGCTGCGGCGAGTGGAGCGTGCTTCGGCGAGACCGCGAGGGCCGCGGGGGCGGCGGCGTGCTACTGGCGGCGCGCTCCTCCTTATCCCTCCAACGTCGTGCCGACTTAGAAACTGAGTGCGGAGAAGATTTGTGGTCCACCTTTTCTTTTCAAAATACTAATTTTTATATTTGTGTAGTTTACATACCCCCAAAATCTCCTGATAGTATTTATATGAATTTGTTTTTATGTATAGAATCCAAAATTTCTACTTTAAACGGAACCGTTATAATTGTTGGTGATTTAAATTTAAATAGTGCTTCTGAAGAGATACGCGGCTACTATTGTTACTTTCTTTCTATGCATGGCTTGATTGATCATAATGAAATATATAACACTTTTGGCGGTAAGTTGGATGTAATCTTGATGCAGGAGAGTGTTACTGGTGTGACTGTGCGCAAAGTTTCTGGAAATGGCTTGGTACCACATGCAGATTCCTACCATCCACCTTTAGAATTTAATATACCTACATTAAATAATTTTAACGTCCAAAATAAGTCTCTTCTACCTCCTAGTAATATTAACAGTAGGACAGATTGGAATTTTGCAAAAGCTGATTTCCCACAGATGTACTCTTTAATTAACAAGTTGACATGGGATTCTGTGCTTAACTGTCAAGATTTAAATTCATCAGTTGAAGAGTTTTACAATACTTTGTACAACATCTTTGATATTTGTGTTCCCAAAAAAATCAGGTCAAACAGGCAACACAGGCGATATCCAGTCTGGTACACGTCCGACATTATTCATGACATTCGTCATAAAGCGTATCTTCATCGACTATGGAAACGCACTAACGATAGTTCAATATATGCACAATTCAGTGAGTATAGAGCCAGTCTTAAAAAGAAACTAACATCTGCTTATAAATCATATACCAATAACGTTATATCCAAAATACAGATCGATCCTCGAGCATTCTGGCAATACATTAACAGCTTAAAAACAACTGGAGGTTTTGAATTACGCGTGACATATCAAGGTGAGAGTTTTGAAGGCCCAGATTCTGCTCAAGCGTTTGCTTCCTTTTTTTCAAGTGTCTTTTTACCAAATAATCCTAAATTAGATTCCGAATTTGTTAATAATAAGAGTACCTGCTCATCTTCAAACCTTATTCACATAAATAGCATTTCCAATGAAGACATACTAAGCGGCCTTAACAAGTTAAAATCCCACGCTGCCATCGGACCAGACGGCATCCCCGCTTATTTTCTAAAGATAGACTACTCAAACCTATTAAACACTTTTTCAATCTTTCTCTTATAACCGGCAAGTATCCCAGCCTTTGGAAAATTTCGCGTGTTACTCCTATTCCTAAAACTAAAAATACAAATTCTGTAGAAGATCATAGACCCATTGCTATTTTATCTCCTCTTCCCAAACTTTTTGAAATAATTATACATCATAAAATTTCTAACCAAGTAGCTCCTTTATTTTCCGATTCACAGCACGGTTTTCGTACTGGGCGTTCGGTCACTACAAACCTCTTAACCTTGGTAGACACCATCTCCGGTCATATGGATAAGGGTGCTCAAGTAGATGTTGTATATTTTGATTTTAAAAAGGCTTTTGATCGTGTCGATAATGACATCCTTCTTGAGAAACTGTGCAATATCGGCTTTAGCCCTTCCTTGTTAGCATTCTTTGCAGATTACTTAAGTAACCGTCAACAATTTGTAAAATATGGCTCCTTTCTTTCTAAATTATATAAAACCCGCTCTGGTGTAAGTCAAGGATCAATACTAGGCCCCTTGTTATTTAACCTGATGGTAAATGATCTTGAAGAATCACTTCTACATACAAAATGCCTTATGTATGCCGATGACCTTAAACTTATTCATGTTATAAACAATGCAGAAGACTCTGAGCTGTTACAAGCTGACATTAATAACGTCTTTCGTTGGAGCGAGGAAAATAAATTGCTTTTCAATCCCAGTAAGTGCTGCGTGATGACTTATACGCGAACCCTACAACCCATTACAACTATTTACACTCTTGGATCCGATAATATCAACCGCGTTGAAACCGTAAGAGACCTGGGCGTGCTATTCGATTCCAAACTTACTTTCCATCAGCATATAAGAACTTTGGCTGTTGACAGTTACCGGAAACTTGGATTTGTTTTAAGGAATTGTCGTGATTTCCGTGAACCGAAAGCAATAACTGTCCTTTACACAGCGCTGGTTCGTAGTAGGTTGGAAGCTGCGGCGACCGTATGGAGTCCTCACGAAAGCACTTACTGTTTGCTGTTAGAAAAGGTACAAAAAGCATTTTTAAGGTTTATTTATAAAAATATATTTAATTACTATCCCTTC
The DNA here is from genome assembly GCA_948473455.1 of Teleiodes luculella. NCBI lineage: Eukaryota > Metazoa > Arthropoda > Insecta > Lepidoptera > Gelechiidae > Teleiodes > Teleiodes luculella. Next base: position 203,040 of record OX419610.1, on the reverse strand, counting down.
CTATATCCCTCTTCATTTCTGCTCGGTGTGTTAGGGTTCAACTCGCTAAAAACCAGACGCACTCATATGACGCTTGTACTTGCTTGCAAACTCCGTGGCACTCTTGCTTGCCCTCAACTGGTATCTCGTGTGTGTTGCTTGTTTGTTCCTGACAACTACCTGCGAGCCCGCAGCCATCGCCTACTGGCTGTCCCAACCATGCGCACTAACCACCACTACCACTCCCCGCTTGTACTTGCTCGCACCCAACTTAACTCGCTCCTAGCCGTGTCACCTCACGTTGACCTATTTTCAGACTCGATAGCTAGCCTGAACATTACATGTTTGAGTTATGCTGAAAAATTATAAAATGTTCCTCTTTTAATATTGTATATCTGTATATAATTAAGTTTACAGTGCCTTAGTAATGTAAGTTGCTGTCATACTGTAAATTTCGTTTAAAATAAATAAATAAAAATAAATATATTTGTTATTTTGTAATAATTATAGGTATTGATAAGAGAGACGATAGTAGACGTGACAATGAAATAAAAATATTTGTATGAAAAAATATTTTATAATTTTATTTATGCATACATCCGTATTTTATTGATTTTATTTTCGATTAGACAGTCTTCTAACAGGTTAAAATTCAACTCACAGGTCAATATTACGAAAATAAACTATAATATTATCGTTTTCAGTAGTAAGCGTCTTTAGTCTTTGGCACATTCAAAGCGGCTGATTCTGCAAACGCTTCCTAATATCTGCGGCAGACTTGACTTTTATTGTTGTATGAGAGCCTCCCCATCACCTGAATGTAGTTTCGTCAAAAAGTAAGATAGGTATTTTCTTGGTAAAAATCCCACCCACAAAAGCCGGCTGATTTTCCAAACGCTTCCTGTAAATGGTCTGGAAATTTGTCTAGGCTGTTCATAATGATGCTACGAACGATCCTAAGAAAGAATTTTTCAAAAGTAAGATAGGTAATTTTTCGTCATCTGGAGCACTTTTCAAACTGACATAACTCCCAAACGCTTCCTATTTGGCTCGGCAGACTTCGATATCTAGAGACACCAAACAAGTTCACATATGAATATTAAAGTCTGCCACGAAAGTACGATAGGTACGAAAAACGCTTCTCGGACGACGGTCTATAGCAATAAGGCCGCCTATGTGTACACTTTTATCATTGTAACCTGTATTTTTTGTTATTCCTTGTGTGTATATAAAGTATATTATAATCTATTATATTCCTTTAGCAGAATAACTACCAGAATCAGATTTTTATAAAACACTAGCTATCCGCCCCGCGGTTGCGCCCGCGTTAAATTTTTTTCTTATGGGAATGAAGTTTTTTTTTTATTTCTCTCCGTAAGAATTATCCTTGGACTTCAACAAACATTTAAAAATTGGTAAAATTTGGTCTAGGCGTTGTTGAGTTATGCGCTTACCAACTCATTTTTCGATTCATTTTTATATTATTGACACACCTGTAAATCGTGTTTATCAGTTCAAGTATTTGAGGCACATAGTCACAGATGTACTTAAGGATGACCAGGACATTGAGAGGGAAAGGAGGGCCCTGTCAGCTCGTAGTAATATGTTGGCACATAGTTTACTAAGTGTTCAGTTGAAGTGAAGCTTACTCCTTTCAAAGCAATCTGTCAGAACTTTTACACGGCGAGCCTATTGGTTAAGCTAAGCTGCCTGGACTGAGAACTTTATTATTTGCATGTCATATTGTAATGAACGTCGATAGCCAAGTGGCTAAGCCCGTTGACTTCCATTCAGAAGTTCGCGGGTTCAAACCTCCGCACGTACCAATGTGTTTTCGATTTTGAATTCATATGTACGTTTATTCGACGCTTTTACGGTGAAGGAAAACATCGTGAGGAAACCTGCACACACTTGCGAAAAAAATCAAAGGTTGTGTGTGAAGTTGACCAACCCGCACTGGGCCAGCGTGGTCGACTAAGGCCTATTCACCCTGATATCAGGGTAGGCTCGAGCCCCTCGGTGGGGACGTATTTGAGCTGTTAACAAACATTGTAATGACTGAGTGTGGAGAGACTTATTATAAACATTGTATTCAACATCATGTGTATGTATCGCATTCTATGCAAATAAAAATTTCATTATCATAATGAATAGACTAGTAAATGAGTCTAAGAACAACTATCGAAAAAAACAATTATATATGTCGGAAATGGATACAAAACGGTGGTGGGGAAAGCAAATAAATAAAGGGAACCCGCGAAGGGGTAACACGCGGGAATACGTTAAGCGTGGGCGTATGCTACAATATCTTTTAGAGAACCATCGTACACTATCTTTGTCAGGACTACCCCAATTCGTCATCACTATTGAAACAGACTTTACCAACTATATCGAATGTCGTTACAATTGAAACACACTATACCACCATCGACTCGGTTGCTTGTTATCATGAACGATCGGGACCTAATCAATCCCTAAAAGGGGTTTAGGTAGATCCGAGCACCATCAAAATGCCATAAGGGGAAACTGGCATGGAAACACTCAACATTTACAAACTGGCCAACCAAGGGGCCTCCCCGCCCGGACCTTATGTAACTCGACCATATTACAGTTACTTACTCTACCCGCGGTCATGATAACAATGCCATAGCTAACACCATACGAATACAGAACCAAGCCAACCTTGCTAGCGACAAGATAATTAGATCACTTTACTCACGGTTTACAGACACCACTGGACTGTGGTACAAACAATATTCCAACAACCATTATTTCAACATACATCCAGATCTCACATTGAATCACACATCACAAAACACACCGGACCAGTACGTCCACCAGAATCACACTCTCAGACACACAAAGTTATCAACGCGGCTGCAGATCTACCCAGAGAGCTCGCCCGCCCTGAGCAGCGCTATTTATGTGAGTGAACCACCCGGTCCCACTCCCGGTAGTAGGGCCTCCTGTCAAACGTCATCGCGCCTACTTCACTCCGGTCAACTAAATCGATTCTACCCTTTGATACTCGAGAACGTAAAATAAAAACTGTCATTCGATGTTTACAATCGATTTAAACGATCAATCTAGCTTCAATCGCCGACATATATAAGATTGTAAATGAGATTATAGAAAAATATGGGCTTGTATTAATACTTATATTGGTAGGCTATAAAATAGTGTACGTACATAGCTTAATCAAGAAATATTTAGGGAAAAGTAATAAATAATATTTATATTCAATTCGTTGCGAATTTGCGAAGAAGTACTAAGGAAATAGTATGATATTATAAAACATGTGTGTAACGTAAAGTTTTTGGATCGAGCGTAATATTATTGTAAAATTAAGTAATGTTTCTTTCCGGTTTAGGAAAGTAAGTGCGAAAGATGTAGAAAAAGTTATTAATAGTTTAAGCTTAGAAAAATGCCCTGGATTGTAATATATGGGCATTTTCACTCAAAGATTCCCCCCTCACTTTTAGGCTGTCCCACGTGTTTGAAATTTTATTGTGAGTTCAATATATTAATATATGTTTTTATTATGTAACAGATCGAACCTACACATATTAAACTTGTACTTAAACAAAAATCCGCTCGTAAATATTCATAAATGATGAAATTATAGTCAATTCAAATACTGAAAGTAGCTGTTTTTGGCCTGTCCCAGTGCTTACCAGCTTCAAAGAAATTGAAATTCCCGGGAATATTTCCAAGAAACACTTTTAGATTGTTTTTGGAAGCTATAGTAGATTACTGTTTCCGTCTCGTGAAATCAAAATTCTAATTAGAACTCTATTAAAAGAAGTGTAAAGTTTATTTTTATAAAATACTCAAATCTTAAGCCTACCGGACATGTCAGTTTAGTGACGGCCCCTAGGGTATTATATTTTCCCCTAAAGCTCTTTTGTTTATTAAAAATAGCAACTTTATCTGCAAATGATCTAGCTGCCATTTTAAAACTCTGTCAGTTCATCCAATTTCCTGTTTAAAATTTGATATTTTTCTGTTGCCAGTGATTGACCACACTTTAGCGAGTCAGGTTTGGAGCCTCTTTTTCTTAGTGTAATGTTTATATCTTATTCTCAAACTATTTTCTATGGATTTATATGTTATTAAGAAAACTATTTATCTTTAAAGGTCAGAAAAATATCAATATAGTCGGCTAAAATGATTTTTTATTTATTTTCGCGTGAATAAACGTGACGTCAGTGCAGTGACATTTTATGCCGTCACATACAGGTCGGACTGCTAAAGTCATCAAGCTGACCCATTAAGCTAAGACTACATAGGTCAATATTAATTATATTGTCATTTCACGATTTTCTGTCGAATTTTGTGATAAATGAGGCAGTTCAGTTTCCTACAAGACATGCGGGGAAGTTTTTTTATATGGTGTAATAAGTAGTTAGATTTATCTTTCAAATAAAATGATTTTTTGGAAAGCATGTCAAGTTCCGTTGTTAAATAGGTTTAATCTTGTCTTGTGTATAACAATGGATTATATAATATAGTCCAGTCATCTTAGTCCTCACACTGGTTTATAATACAAGACAGGTATAATTCTGATTTTGAAATATTTTTGGCTAAGTTTTGGCCTAATACGTAATAATCAAAATTCTTGTTTACTTTCTCACTAAAATAAATACATTTCGTTAAAAATAAACAACAAACAAAATGCAAAAACATATAAAAATATTTTTTTTAAGTTTTCATACAATGTAGCCTCTGCTTTACGATTTTTAATGTGTCAGTTGGGTGACTGTCCCAATTTTCGTGTGGTTTGTTTTATTTTTATTAATTTAATTTTTAGTAATTCATTTCTAATTTTGTCGTCTCTTTTTTTAAATTAGTTTAGTATTGAACTTTACAATTAAAAATTTCAATAAATGGTTTTTAAACCAACATAAAAAGGAAAATTGTGAAAGCAATGGCATGCTCTGTCACCAAACTCAATCTAAAACTTATTTTTTGGAAAGTGTTTAGTTTTGTTTACATTATAATGCGTTTTATATGATAAATTAATGTATTTATTATATAAAAAATCCAAAAATTAAGTCGTACACCAATATTTCTAAATTATACAGCTGTTTTAAAGTATCACCAAACTGACCACGATTATACTACAGTGTCCACTTTATTAATGTTTTTCTACATAAAAACAAGCTATTTGTCTGAAATAAAGTATGATTTCCAGTTCATTGGTCTTAGAAGAATGTTTTAAAAACCTAAATTGACTCGAAAACAAATGTGTAGAAAAATACCTCAGTTTTCAAACGGGGGTACCTTTCACTAAAAATGCCCATATATATTAGCTACTAAGCTTCTGACAAAAAAAAGTGATGTTATTCGACACCAAACGGTTTTTCAATTTTTTAAAATTAAATAGGCTTCTTTAAAAAAAATCTAAATAAATATTTCGGGCAAGAGTTAAGCACTTTTCTTTTTAGTTTATCATAATCAAGGTCTTAAAGTTGTAAGTACTTTTTACAAAGTCACTTGACTTTTGCCCGACTTAGATATCCATCGGAAAACAAAAATAAAATTGACATATTTAGGTGTTCGAGCCTTCGCTTGAACCACTTGAGATTACGCTTTCTAAACGAACATCTTTTGTCTCTTTCTAACCTAGTACAATGAGTTCTATCGCGCTTCTCCAACGTTGTGACGTTAGCGCTAGGTCTCCTGCAGCGCCGGGGCCATTTTGTGAACAGTACGCTTTTAATTCTCAAGCGAATAACACGTTTCTTTCTACGCGAAAATTTATTTTTAATTATATTTCTGTCGTCTTGGTCGACGACAAGTACGACAACAGATGTCGTCTCAGTCGAGGCGTCGAGCGTCGTCTTGGTCGACCAAGTACAACAGATGTCGTCTCACGAGGCGACGAGCGTCGTCTTAGTCGACGACAAGTACCTACGACAGAAAACATTTGCGCGTGCATCAATCGTCTTCGACATTATGCCGCCCAACGTGAGACGACGACGGTGTCGCCTCATTCAACCTGCAAAGACTAAGTCTTTCGGTAATTTCCGCTCGGCGCCCTTGGCCCAGCGACGAGACGCATGCATCCTGCTGAAGCGTCAATTGGCACAACTAATGCCACTTTTCATGAGACATCGGACAACCGATGTCGTCTCAGTCGAAGCGACGAGCGTCGCCTTGGTCGACGACAATAACAACAACAGATGTCGTCCCACGAGGCGACGAGCGTCGTCTTGGTCGACGACAATAACAACAACAGATGTCGTCCCACGAGGCGACGAGCGTCGTCTTGGTCGACGACAATAACAACAACAGATGTCGTCCCACGAGGCGACGAGCGTCGTCTTGGTCGATGACAATGGATTTCGCGTCGTATCATTGAGACGATCAGTACGACAACAGATGTCGTCCCAGTCGAGGCGACGAGTGTCGTCTTGGTCGACGACAAGTACGAAACAGATGTCCTCCCAGTCGAGGCGACGACCGTCGTCTTGGTCGACGACAAGTACGAAACAGATGTCCTCCCAGTCGTCTCGTTCGAGACAATGGATTTCGCGTCGTATTATTGAGACGACAAGTACGACAACAGATGTCGTCTCAGTCGGGGCGTTGAGCGGCATATTTTCTTAATGCCGTTTTAGATTGAGCCATACAATTTTTAATGGACTCCATGTTTATTTATTTATTTATTTTTCAATACATGACTGCAAAAGTCTCAACATTTGGCGAAATAGCAGCCTCCGCCTGATTGCAAAAAAAAAAAAAAAAAAAAAAAAAAAAGGGTATGGTTGTCGATATTGGAATCCATCGGGGACAACTTTCCCAGTGATTGGTGTGGACGGTGTATTCCCTCGAAGACCTTTTCGGGGATGTATGCTTTTCCCCGGTATTAGAGGCCAAGATCCGATTTTCCATTCCGACAGCAAACCTCAAAAGAGAGTTTGAGCCCACAGAAACTTCAGTATCGGAATCAGGCGTACATTTCAGACCTGGCCTTTAGGACAGGCACTTATTCTGCTCTAAAATTGCAGGCCTTCATAAACATTTTTATTAAATTTTGCGATGCAGTAGCATCCCTTAAACAAAGATCAACGCTGAGGAGGTCGACTTGTCCGAGCCCGCACACAATTGAAAAGCTACAATCAGCTCTCACTGTAGCCAGCCCTAGTACCTTTACAAATCTAAGCGTCTACAGATTCTTCGAAGAAGCGGTGCACTCGTAACACCAGGGACGCAGGGCAGCTCTAATCATTTATTAGCCGCAGCAGTCAGCTAACATTTGCAAATGTGCAATAAACTTATGAAAGTATTTGCTGATACGAATATGTCTCTGAAAATAGTTGGTGGAGCTTTATGTTCGCAAAACACAAGTAATAAAGAACACTTTCTTTTGAGTGGATCCTTGGCTTCGGTACCAGAGGGCACATAAAACTCTGAGGTTAAACTAGTTTCGAAGCTCACTAATAGAGTATCGGAAGAAATACGACAAAGAGCACTTCGAGCTATAATTGCAGCCGCATAGTGTGAGTTAGCACAGCTATATACAGTCACAAGAAGTAACCTACCGAACCTAACATATGACTTCATTCCTATCATTACCGAGAGAGAATTGAGATTCTCTATAGTAGATCCATATTATCTAGTAATGTTAAAGTACAGAAGCAGTTTCAGGCTTCAAAAGTAAATAATATACTGGCTACTGTTAGCCGAACTGTTCTAAACAGCTCTTTCGGAGAAGTTTGATCTTACTCTGGGTGCCATCACCAATGACTTGCTTCAACAACGGAAAATCTTCACAGAACTTACAGATGTTCTTAAGTCACATTCGACTAGTTGTGGGAAAATGAATTCTTGGACATGAATTCTAAATTCAAAAAGGACACGAATTCTTAATGTTGCTTTGCTACATGATGTTTGTGGAAGGCGAGTCGAAGTATTAAAAATGCATCGAAACGATGTCTATAAGCAATGTGCGCTATATAATATCCTACACGATATTCCACCCTGAAACTCAACTTGTTTGACGATAGTAAGCCCGTTTGCCATTCACTAGTCCTTTCCCTTCAAAAGAGGGGGGGGAGAGGGTGTGGTAAAGACGACTGGATATTTGGTGGGAAAACCTTCCAGTCACTTTTCCCAATTTCATCCAACGATCAATATACCTACTGGAAGCAACTGGAAACAAAGCAGTAATTTTGATCTTTAGATCAAATACAGTCTATAAAAGAACAAGAAAAGGAAATTTAGACCAGGGATGAACTATAAAATTTCAGAGCGGGGATACTAATAAAATGGAAATTTTTATCCATATGCTCCTATAATAATCCATCTACAAGGTTACAAATCCCATTCTTAAAGAGAACACCAGTATCAGATCCTAATCCATTTTGCTCAAAGGAACATCAAACAAAAAACTCAGAATTGTCATGGTAAACAGAAAAAATGTCGGGTTCTGATGCGCTCCGTCCAAGTCGCAAATTCCGTAGTTTCATTTCAACAAAAGTCAAAACCCATTCGCTCGAATCGCACCATATTCAACATCAAAAGGCTCAACAGTTCTTCAGCAACTTCTCTTGAATTATAGAGGTATAGGTTTTTAAAGAAGAACAAATTTTAAATGAAGATCAATATCTCTAAAACATTTATTACTAAGCCCCAGTTTACGAGAGTCATCGTCGATATCTCTTGCTCGCATTCAAGAGCGCAGCTTCCCTTCTGGTCGGTCTTGCTAGCGCTCCGGCTGCGTTTGCCAAAATAGCCAATTGGTTGGCACTTTTCTTTACCTGAATGGTCTGAGAGCCATAGTTTGCAAGAACAGGCCAAATAAGTAATCGGAAATGCTTCTCAAAACCTTCTTAACACCTAGCAATAGTTTGACATACCTACGGCAGCAAATTTAAAAGGTCTGTCGAGCGCAAAAGCGTTTTCCTTAAAGATCTCAATTTCGAAGGTTCTAAGAAGAGGCTACTGGAGTAGACTTGATTCCAGAGTTCTGCTAGAGAGATTTAACGTTGCCTCTTTCGTATTTCCGTTAGGTCATCTGCAGGGTCGGACCCTCCAAAGAGTTTTAGCTCGACTACCAAAGTCGCTAATGTGTATTAGCGACTTTGTGTTACTACTGTACAAAATCGCTGTTTCCTTTTAAGCCGCAGCGGATCTATCGCGGTGGCTGGACAATTTCACAAAAGTTCCCTAATTCGAATCAATAGGTTCCTGGTTTCCATGCCAACAACTAGGGCACAGTGATGCCAAAAGGCTTCGGACGGTGTAAGAAGTTCTAAAATGATAACGTAACCAACTAAAGAACCGATCAATCGTGTTCCAAATTGACAATTTGCACCAACGGCTTGCGCGGCTTTTATATCAAAGCTTGCTTAGAACCAGATCTCTAAATACTTTGACCGTAACTAAGCTCCTTCTCCTCCTCAACTTCTGCCAACGCAAACGTTTTCATATAACTGCTCGCTATACCGGGGTAAAACCGCCTAGGGACAGCTTGTCGTGATGCAAAAGTATTCCAGAATGGTGTCTCAGCAAGGAAGCTACTCCAATTATCTTTCTATCCGGAAATAGACATATTCGCGTTTGCGAAGTAAGCTGTGCGTCCGCATTCCGGTCTATGTAAGTAAAGATAATTATGAAGGACAAGAACAGCCAATTTACGAACGCACCAGCAAAGTGTGGCAATACGAACGAATGACTCATACCCTTTGTCACCTACAACCTTTAAACGGAACTCATATCAGCTGGTAACACTGCTTTGAGGAGGCCGGAATTACTTAATCGAACGCTTTGCCCGCCGCTGTATATGCTGAACCTAAGAACCCACCTTATCGACCTTCGTACAGGCCTACCATTCCCGACGGTAGACGAGTATAATGAGCGGCTTAGAATGTACGGGCCCTTGAGTTAGAAGGTTGGATTGATTCCGATGTAGTTAGATTGTAGAAAATTTTCCCTGAAAACTTTTTAACCCGCAAGGGAGAGATGAAGGAAGTAGTCTTCTGCGAACGGATTTTCGTGAACCGACCCAGACCCAAGTCTAGCCAAATTCTATGCCATTTAGTGTTGTGAAATTGTGTCAGCACGAACCATCGCGGTGCATAAATTGGTAGTTGTTCACTTTTCTAATTCATCCTATATAGAATATTTCAGCTCATATCCTATATTGAAACATGTCTGTAAAGGCATATTAAACAAATGTCCTTCTCTGGAGTAACCTCTGTCCTGGGTTAAGGAAGATTTGTTCAGATATATAGAAATATATTCCTATTACGAAGATAGTCTATTTGCTGTGTCATTGCATTATGTCCATTCTTTACTTCTGGCATCTGGTCGCAGAGTCCATGACCTAAAAGCTTTGAGTATAGAAGTAGGTTTCTTTGAACATAAGAATGACGAAATAGTTTTTGGTCTTTTGGATCCAAGTTATTCCTATTCCTCAAATGCTCGGCAGTCAGATTAGTGTTTGTTGGTAGATCATAATGTTCCAGAGAGGTTAACACTCCTTCGGATTAGGAAGTTGTTAAGCAATCCATCGGAAGTGATCGGAACGTCGAAGTGTAATAAATCTCTTTATTACAACGAGGAGGTCGGTTAGAGCAGCTTCTCGGACCGTTATAGGGGGCTGGATAAGAACTTCGTCAAAGAAAAGTCAATGTAATTATTGTTCATCGTTAGGATATTTACGAAAGGAAGCAGGTTCCTACCTAGGTATTTTAGATTCTATGGGTAGCTTTAGAAGTGCAGTGGCAATTGAATCTTAGATTGCCAGGCAAAACATTGAGAATTGGTATTTCCGGGGTACCCGGCGTCATGAAAACACTGTTTTCAATCATTATTCTCGGAATGTAGCTTTTCCGACCGAATTCTCTAAGAAAAAGTTAATTGATAGTTTTGTTCCTGTTAAAAACATGTTTAAATTAAATTTAAATAATACGTATTTTATGTTTTGTTGATTGGAGATGTCTTTAGTTTCATAGTTTTACTACAGCTCATAGATTTTATTGATATTAATATATTTGTCACAGTACGCAATTTGCAGCGCCGGCAGATAGTAAACACGTCTCAAGTGGTTCAAGCGAAGGCTCGAACACCTAAATAGAACCGTTTTTTCCCCGAAGGGTATAAAACGGATATTTAGGTTTCAGCCTTAGCTTGAACCACCATTTCAGGCCTTTGCCGGCTTCAAGTATAGGTACTGATCACAAAATGGCCCCGGCGCTGCAGGAGACCTAGCGCTAACGTCACAACGTTGGAGAAGCGCGATAGAACTCATTGTACTAGGTTAGAAAGAGACAAAAGATGTTCGTTTAGAAAGCGTAATCTCAAGTGGTTCAAGCTACGGCTGAAACCTAAATATCCGTTTTATACCCTTCGGGGGAAAAACGGTTCTATTTTGTAACTGTGGTTGTTGCTCGGCAAATTTAGGAATACACCAATTTAAATCTAAATAATATTCATCTTACCTTCACCAACATATTGCATTTTACAGTAATTCAATAGCACTACTAATCACAGAGAAACATTTTTTTAAATAATTACGCTATAAGTAATCAGACGCTACACATAAACCAGATAACGAGTAAGTGTGAAGTTTCGCAACCGACTACAACGTCGCTGGTGAGTACAAGTGACTGTGGTGAACATTTTTAAATAGAATATACCTTCAAATAAATAAAAACAAAAATATTTTTCGAAATACCTTAAAGTTCATAAATTCCCTAAATATCACTTTTTACGTTTTTGGCCCCAATGTGCGGCGGCGGCGGCGGCGGCGAGACGAGCATCGAACGCATAGCGAAGGGGGTAGGGTGGGTGTATGCGGCATCGCGTCTACAGGCCGTCCACTATAGATGACCTCCGCCTGCCATAGTAGTACTTTGACGGCGGGGGGCAACTTACGGTGAACGGTCTGTAGAGCGAATACGCGGCGAGCTGTGGCCTACCATCGCGCCGCCGTACGCGCCTCCGTACTCCGCCGCCGCGCGAATCTGTGGCCAGGCCCTTACCCTGTGGTATGCGCATGGTATGCGGAACAGATACTGCACGTCCTCATAGATTCCATAAGAAGATAGGTTCTCTCTCCTATTAGCACGTAGTGTGTAGCGAGTGACGCACGCACTATATAGTATATAAGCTTAGAAAACCATTGAATAAATAGACTTAAACCTGGGCTTGTGTCTCGTTAACATCACCTCTCCCTCCGGCGTCATTATATGGCGACCGTGTGGCAGGCGCTGCCTTTGGGCGGTGTGCTGTGGGAGGTTAACCTGTAGTCGGGAAGTTTCGTGATTCGTCATCGCTCGAGATTCGTCGTGTAGCTGGTAGCAGTCCGATGTGATCGACTGACTGGCTGGGAGCGCAAGCGGTCCAGAACCGCTACCCATTGGAATGGGATCGCCGCTCCGCTCTGTTTGGTCCCGTCGCTAGTAGCTGATGGTTATGGCTACCGATGACCGTGGGACAGCAGAAGACAACAACGACGATGGGGCAAAGGCGACGTCGACGGCGACGCGGGGGAGATGGTGCTTGTCCAGGCAAGACAGGGACGTTGCCATCACCAGATGGCCTAAGGACCACCCTGGGGGTGTGTTCGAAAGACTATAAGTGAAGTGAGTGATGTGAGTTTTTTTTTCGTGTGTTTTGTAAATATGTATTATGTAACATAAATTAGAGCAAGTAGTTGTTAGTATTATTGTCTATTATTGTCACGTTTTATTCACAGTAGTTAGAATTATGTTTGTATTGAGTCAGCAAGGTCGTGGCCATGTCATTCTGTGGAAATGCGAGCGCAGCAGAATGGCATCGCTTTTGTTTTTGGTTGTTATTGTTTTTTAATATAGGTAATTGTAATCAGTGTGTAACGTGAAATGATAGGTTTAGGTAAATTTAAGGAAAATAAGTGTATCAACGTTAGACTATATCTGTGTTTATTATATTATACTACTTACATCGTGCGTCATGGGTTAATAGTCTTATATAACTTGTTTAGGTATAATGCATAAGGGTTTTATTAGGTATGTTTTATAAGGATTGTATGATAATGTGTTGTCGACTCAGCTGTTAAGTTTCCGCAAACTCCTATAATTTAAATAGATAGTTTTAAGTAGGTATTATTATGTTTATTAATGTGTTAGTTTAGAAGTGATTGCCTCTGCCACCTGTTCCATCCGTTCGTTTAGTTTAAGTTAATAATTTGAAGTTCTGTTTTTTTTATAGTAGTTTTGGCTTTTCAGGGGAGGGAAGCCTAACCTTTTCAGGGGAGGTGTGGTATGCGCATGGTATGCGGAACAGATACTGCACGTCCTCATAGATTCCATAAGAAGATAGGTTCTCTCTCCTATTAGCACGTAGTGTGTAGCGAGTGACGCACGCACTATATAGTATATAAGCTTAGAAAACCATTGAATAAATAGACTTAAACCTGGGCTTGTGTCTCGTTAACATCACCTCTCCCTCCGGCGTCATTGTAACCCCCTGGCCACAGCTTCGCGCGTCGGCGGCGGCGGCGGCGGCGGCGGTGACTTGCGGCGCAAAACTTGCCAGAACGTTAGTATTGTAACATTTTACGATATTTTGGAGCACTTTGCGTCACATGACTTAAAACGTTACTTTTACGTATTTTTAATCTTATTTGTGCTACATTACAGTGTTAAAGCCGTTTTCTAAGTAAAATAAGATAAACGTTACTTTTTGCATGAAAATTGAACGTTTTTTTGTAAAAGTTGGGTAATTTCACGCCTTTAAAATATTTTCTTGATTTCGGTGGTACATTTTTCCAGCGGGTTTTAGAAATGAAAAATTTTTTTAGTTCTCTCATATTAATTTTGACTATGTGTCACTGGCAACATTCCGCTGGTCGCCGCCGCCGCCGCCGCCGCCGCAGCCGACGCGCGAAGCTGTGGCCAGGCCCTTAGTCGCCTTCAACGACACCCAATGGGAATACATGGGGTGCTCCAATTGTAATACCGGGATTACATGGCCGGCACTCATCCGTTAACAGCTCATAATATATTATGCCCATCGAAAAGCTCGAGAATAGGCCTTAATCGACCACGCTGGCCCAGTGCGTGCGAGTCAGTCAACTTCACCGTAAGAGCGTCGAATATACGTAGGTATAATTATTCGAAAATAGAAAACACCTACATTATGAATAAATGAATGGTTTCAGATAAAATAATTTAATTTTTTTTGGTTACCAAAAATACCCACTTTTTTACTTTGACTTTGATTTTAATATGCAGCACTGGTTTACACGCTGATAGGAATATCATGATAATTTTGCCAAAGTTAATTACGACATACTATGACGAATGGAAATAAATTTACCAATCAAAGATTATCTTCTGTATTTAATTACTATTAGGGTTCAGTGCCTCAAAATAAGATATAAGAAACCCTTATGCTGGGGCCACACTAGCGGCTAACGTCAATGCCCATTGGCGCGATAATTATTGCAATAATTTTTAACGCGTTAATGTTGTTAAAGGCTACACTAGAACGATCAACGTGAATGCTCATTATTGGCGATAAAAACGGCGTACTTCCAAGCAAGATGGACGTTGACAGAGCTCTACAGAAAAAAATACACAATACATAAAAAAACATTTCATGAGTTCATTTCTTAAATACATTTCATGAGTGTAAATTTTTATTATTTGAATTTATTGAATCATTACCGAATGAAGAAAAAAGGAAACAAAGAAAAAGAAGATGGTGGATGATGGGTGTATTTCAAAACAAAGACGTGCGACTTAAATGACAAACATGTGCGATCCCGTCGCGCTCTCGACGCACACTGACGACACGTAGTGTGGCCGCTTCATCGCATTAATTCTCGCGTTCATCTCTTTGATGTACCGCCACTCGAGTTATCGCCTAACGCCAAACGGCAATGTTAACGCCGTTGTCAAATTATCGCGTTAAGCTGTGGCTACACCTACGGTTAACGTCCATTATCGCGTTAATTATTGGCATTTCTCGTTAGTGTGGCCCCAGCATTAGCGTTACCCCTTGGCCTTAGCCACAACAGCAGCGGCGCGAATTGTGAAACGGAGAACCAGGCGCTAGGTGGCGCTAGTAACAAGCTCGCAGGTGAGGGCTTAGTAGGATGACGACATGCGGCGCACTCTACATGGGCACGAGCATGGTCTAAGAAAACAAGGTCTTGCATTCGGACCACGTGACTGACACAAGTCTACGTCATTTTGCGCTGTTCATCCATGTCGAATGCGTGTTAGGTAATAGACAAGAATGAACAGCGCAAAATTACGTAGGCTTGTGTCAGTCACGTGGTCCAAATGCAAGCCCTTGTTATCTTAAAGACCATGGGCACGAGCTATCGCAGCCAAGACTGTAAAGTCGGAACCCGTACTTGACATAAAACACGTCAACCCCCGCCCTCAACCCAGCCCTTTGCGAGATGTGGCGTGCTCGAACACCGCTTTCAAAACCCTTCGCTTCACTTTCCGAGTTTCTTTTTTGTTTTTCTTTTATTTGTTTTGGACAACACAACACAAAAATCACAAACAAAAATACAGACATAAAAAACAAAAAAAGAAACCTACGCATTGACATCTCCCTGTGTTGCGACATCCAAACAAAAAGGGCTCCCTCAGCGAAAGCCGCAGCCCGGGCAGGTCACGGCGCTGGTCTTCTGGGAGTCCTGTGTTTGGTCACGAAATTTTTATTGTTCTACGTTTAAGTGTGTCGTCAATTCAATACTCGAGGTATCAAGCTTTCCCGGACTTGCGGGGGAGCGAAAGGTGTAACCCCCCCCCAAATAACGATTAAAACCATCCCAATATATTGTATTAGTAACTGTAATTAACCTACCTATATTGTTTTTACTGATGATTGTGATCTTTACTTTAATATGGCCAGTGAACGTCTAGTGGAATGACTCTACTTTATGAACCGCATACGAGTAACCCCGAATCTTTTAGTGAGAATTTTGTTAGACCTAACTATGTAGATAACCCAGTAATAACCGCATTGACTAATAAGCTTTCCGGAGAAGAATAAAATGAATGAAAATTGGTAAGTATAAAGGTAAAGAATATAAAGTAAATATTAAGGAAAGTAAATACTGATTTGAAAGAGATATTAAGTATCTAAATTAAAACTGTATTGAATAGATAAAGGATATAATTATGAAGAATTACTTGATTATGATTACTTTCTTGGAATATGATAAAGTATTTATAGATATTCCTAGCTTAAATATTTTAATTGGCAAGCAAGAAAATATGAACTCTGTATTTGAAAGTTAAAATGAAATTTATAAATCATACCCAACGTCCTGTGTGATTGATTACTTAATAGTGAATCTGGAAGTCTGCATCCTCTGCTACCTTGTAGTTGCTCCATCATCAGTCATCATAGCATAGCACATCAGTTCAGCACATTTATACTTGTTCAAATTTGATTCCTGTAAAGTTAGATTGAAGATGAACTAGGAGTCTCCACAGATATGTCTATGCAGAAGAAATATACATAAAGTAATATTAGTACAATTTTTAGATTAATTTAGGTATACAATCAAGTCTTTTTACGGGAGCTCCCAAGTCCAGTTATATCTGAAAAATATCAAAAGCACTTTATATAATAGTTCTTAGATATTAGAAGGAATAATATATATGAGAAAATATATTAATAAATGGTATAAATACTAGTATAATAACATAGAAATAGCTGGGGATACTCCTAATTCCAAGCTTTCACATATTTTGGAATATGCGAAAATACTTAGCTTTGTTGTAGAAACACGACGTCTGCTCTCGCCGTATAATAAACTCCTGTCCTTTTGATCAGGATCCTTTGATACCTTGATTAAATAAAATTTAGGACTAAAATTTTACTATAGAAATTTATTTTCTTCTAATATCTTCAAAATGGACTCTACGACTGACTCGACGCGTCCTTTTTTTGAAATTCGAATACTTTTGTATTTTTTTGCTTGCCCACTAAATAAAATGATCATAATAAGTACATAATAATCATAAATTAATAATAAAATTACATAAAATAAATTAAATAATTTCGGCATGATTTTATAATATTTATGTCTAATTAAAAGTTTATTTACTATTAAATATAACTATAGTTGACGAAAATTACTTCCTGTTCGAAACAAGAATACGGTAGTGAATATTTGTATGCCCATGTACGCCCTCTATCGTCAAATTGTAGAAGCTCTGCCCTAACTAGTGGAGATAACTTCTCCCTGCTAATATCCTACTTTTATTTAGAAAATTGAATGTATTACTTTGAATCTATAATTCATATTTTAATTATATTGTAAAAGACTGAATAACAGAGTTAACTTGTTAGGTAATTCATTATGGAACGAACCTTTTAGACTTTTCCTTGAGACAAATTGTGTAATTTTCAATGATTATTGCATAGAATTATTTCTAAGCATTACTTTAGACTTTTTGTCTTATGTAAGAATAAACAACTTTAATATAGAAGTTTATCAAAGACCCAGCATTTAGGTATCTTTAGCATGTTCTTGTTGAATTAATATATTCAGGCTTAACTATAATTTTAGTTAGGCTTTCAATAAATAATAAAATCTATTTCCTTTAAATGCTTAGATTTATACAAAGTCTAGAATGATTCCTATTTACCATCCTGCCAAACTCCATGTACTTGATCTGGTAAGAAGATTAGTTTAATTTTGCTTAGCACAAACTGAATGATTATTTAATCTGAAAGTAGGTAGAAGTTCCAATCCGCATGGTATGGATGCTTACTACAGGAGTGCTATTGCTTTTCCTCAGTCAGACTATAATATCATCAAGTATTTTATACTCTTGAAGATAAATTATTATGAACTATTATTTTACTTATGTAAATTAAGCACATAGGAGCTTGTTCAGTCAGGCAGAACAACAATCATTTGGTCTTATTATTCTCAAAGATCAATACATTAAAATTGATTATTTACTTTTGTATTTACAAGTCTCAAAAATCTAGTCAGAAACAGTTTATATAAATAATATAAATATCTTCTTAAAGACTTTCAACTAATATGCATGTAATTAATTTATAACGTAATTTTTATAAAATATTTGTGAAATCTGTACGGGACCCCTGTTGGTACCGTTACAGTCAACCCCCAAAATTTGCGCAGAGATTTAAGTGTTAAACGGAGCTAATTTTCCCCTATTACTTACAAAGATTCATTTCACAAATTATAATATACTATATAAAAATTTACTATAAATGAATGAACTAAAATTTATTAACATTTAACCCAAATATATAATGTAATTTTTTTGGTGTAGTGTGTATTTATACCAAAAGACAAATAAATGCTAAGTGGAGGCAATATTATGAACCACTGACAAAGAAAATAACATAAAAATCAAGGCCGCAGAGAATCCTAATTCTTGCCCTACAAGGAAATCGGGTTGTGAGTCCGTCAGCTCTAGTAGCTATGTGTCGCCAAACTCTAAGCAAATCAATTTTTCATTTACTATGAGAACAGCAACACATCCCCTGCAAAAATCAAGAAACCCCCACAAGGTCACCAAGATAATTATCCCATGATCAAATATCCTAGTTCATAACTTGCGACAACATCAGAATTTATCCGTTTTTTGGAGCATGTATAGTTGCCGAATTTTTTATATTCTGTGTTATTACTAGTAGAGTATGAAGTTATTTATTGGGGGTATAAAACACTCCTTCCAGACACCAGAGTAAATAGAATACTCAATGTCTAATAGTTAACCTAACACCAAGGAACCAATAAATAACTTGCTTGTGCATCCATTTAGTACGAGACTAAACTGGATTCTCGCATGGATATATATTGTGTAATGAGGGTAAAAGTCAATAAATTACATCATTGTTCGAACAACTATTGCCTTGTTTCAACCCATCTTTTGAACTCCATTATAACAAACAAACCCTAGTCAACAAGTCAATTTCCAGCAAGCAAGTATCTTTCCTCACTTACTAAACCTTGTCCCGCTGACTATTATAAGTGGTTTTAGTCAAATTAAACATTCTTCAGTCTATCATTCGTCTAGCTTTTAAACCTCCCAACTTCGCACTAATTTACTTCCCCTTACTCTCTTCCTCGCGATTGCTTCAAAGCATTATCTTCTCACAACGAATATTGTAACTCCTACAATTATTATTTACAATTATTTACATGAAAGATATCATAATTAGAGAAATTTAGTCCGCTCAACACTTGTGAGAATATTTTAGTAATTTAATTCAATAAAAGTAACGCAGATAACTAAACTTCGCTTCCCCTTTTTTTTCCCTCTGAGTGCCAGACAGATCTTAACAAATTAAATGACGACTATAATGTTACAAGGATATTTCCTCTAGTTCAATTTATTACTTATTAATTGAAAATGTTAGTTGTAATGTTTCAAAATTACTGCCTCACTTGTAGGTACAGGTGTATTTTGTAAGTTCACTACTCACTATCACCACAGAATAAATATAATGCACTTTACGATGATTTCCATAATCAAATGTAATCGTAACAAAATTATTACTTGCTATTATTTTTAAGTCAAAAAACAAAATCAAACTCTTCTAGTTTTCCTATTTCATTAAGTTCGAAACAAAACTTTTTCGTAAAGCGTCTACATCTATATTGTAATATCAAAACAAATCATTCGAATTTCTATGTTAAAGATTATATAAATCAGATAATATTTAAATTGTCAAAAGCTAAAACATTCAACCCCCATTTTATTAATTCTTTAAATAGTTCTCAACGTGTATTTAGTACATTTAATATTTTATCTACTCAAATAAAACCACAATAAAAATCTAGCTTATAACCATCACACAGTTCAGACGAACCGATAGACACCTCATACTTTAAGATCCGTCCAGCCGTCTGGATAATTCGAGGGTATAAGGAATACCACATACATACATACAAACATACACAGTTCCGCGTGAAAAACTTAACCCTTCCTTAATTGCAGTCAGATAAAAAAATATTGAATTCTAATTGTAAAAACATTATTCATTATTTATTAATCAACCCCCCGTTAAGATGACTCTAAAATGTTAAAGTTAGTTTTAACTAATCTATTTATTTATATTTCGTGTATCTATATGGTTGGTTTTATTATTATATAGCTGTTCGTCTCCGTTGGTTTTCGACTTTCCTACTCCAAGGTCTATTTTATCTCCATACCAAATTTCATCAAAATCTGTTCAGCCGTTCCGGCGTGAAAGCGCAACATACAGACAGACAGAGTCACTATAAAAATATTATAAATGCGGGAGTGACAAAGAATTTTAATCAAAAATTAGCTTGCTCAGAATGACCTTGTACCGAATCACGAATACTAATAATTACCCAAATCTCTTTATACAAAATATGCAATTTGTTTTTCGTTCATCATTGTCTGCTCATATACGTCCCCTCGAGGAAGTCAAGAACCTATTCCGAAATCAGAGCGTACAGTTCCCAGTCCAGTGCGAGTTGATCAACCTCACTCACAATTACACAACAATACAATACAATTCAAATATTCTTTACAACCCCTAAATAACCCCACAGGCACGCGCAAACTTTTCACAATGTTTTCCTTCACGGTAAAAGCGTCAAATAAACATACATACTTATAAATTCGAAAATCGAAAACACGTTAGTAGATACGTTCCGATCATAAATACAAATCTTTTTCTCCGAAGTTCGAACCCGCGATCCTCCAAACGGAAGTCAACGACCCCAGCCACTTGACCACCGATGCTTCGTCCGTTTTTTTTAAATTACCTAATATTAAAATGAATTAATTGTTTCGTTAAAATTATATTTTATTTTACCTAGATTATTATTCCTTTATTCAATTGTACCTATGTACTTAATTTTTATTATTATGTATTTCCGTAATTGCATAAAAACATTCACTACTAATAATGATACATACATAGAAGGTTTGGTGAATAATACCGTCTAAATGATATGGGAAATGGATAGCTGTCATTAAAGAGCAATTTTGCACTTATTATATTTCTACAACCCCCCATCTTTTAATTTAGTAAACCGCAGTACGATCCGCAGTCTAACTCGCTCCTCAATACTTCATCCTATATCAACAACCCCAGTCTCCGTGGTCGAATGGTCAAATATTCATCTCACACTATAAAAGTTTCGAGTTCGAATCCCGCGAACAAAATCAAATAACACTATGCGAAACCTTTTCCCGTATGGCTAAGACTCCGCAGGCCTAATCAACCGAACGTCCGAAAAGAAAGTTGACTCCGTGTTTCAGAAAGCACGTTACTCTGCTGGTATGGTGGCCGGGACCAGTCCATGGCAGCTCAATGATTCCGACACCCAGACCCGCGAAGCAAGTCAACCTCGAACCTCACAAACTAAGTAGTAGATAAATAGAATAACCAGTTGAAATGTGCGGAGTTAGGGAGACAGAATAACACGACAGTAGTTGGTAATAGACT
Source organism: Teleiodes luculella (assembly GCA_948473455.1). NCBI lineage: Eukaryota > Metazoa > Arthropoda > Insecta > Lepidoptera > Gelechiidae > Teleiodes > Teleiodes luculella. Next base: position 181,626 of record OX419610.1, on the reverse strand, counting down.
GAACATTTATTAAGTGAAATACGGGTTTATATATTAAATTTTCGTGTCGTTGAACTACAGGCTTTAACCCTGACATTTACCATATCTAGAATAATATTAAGTTACAGTGATATTTAATACATTGTTATTATAAACATCTTAACTAGGTTATTCCATATAAGGTACCGTTATGGTAAGCCGATATTCAATGTTTATGTAACAAAATATTAATTCATTAAATTTATCATTTTCCCAATATGGTTAAATAGGACATACCTTTGTACCTACACTACACCTTCCCCCTTTTTTTTTTTTAAGACAAAAATTTACTAAACAATTTTTGGCTTAAAAGTACAATCTATTATTTTGCTGATTTTATTATTAAATATTTGGTTACACAATATTCTTGTCTTGTTTTATATTAATCAAACACTCATCTAAGATTTCGCTTACGTTTCTATAGTTGACAATACAATATTTCATCTTATCTTATTTCCTATTGCAATTGGAAACCTAGTGATCCATATTTGGATTAGGGAATGTGTTGTCTTGCTTCTTAATTTATATTTTAATTTCTCGGTACATTTATTGAGCTTCAATATTTTATTGAATATGGACGTCTCAATATCTCTTATGTCTGAAATTCGCTCTATTACTTTGGTGGAGATTAAGGCGCGTCTGGCCTTATTCTCTTTGCTGCACCTTGTTCGGGTTTTCGGCACATGGGTGTCATGGCCTGGGCCTGACCCCATCATCAGCTGCCTGCTAGATGCAGTACCCGGGCACCCTCTACTGTGCCCAATGAACCCGGCGCCCGACCTGCTTGACGTGCTGTACGCGGAGCTGGCGGTGATGCACGGCTCCACGCTGTGGGAGCTGGATGTCGAGCTCTCCGCCAGCGGCCTGTTTTGGGTTGTGCGCTGGAAACCGTGTGATTTGTCCAGACTATTTGACTGATGTGTGTGTGTGATTGTGTTTTTTTTTTTTTTACTATTATTTTTATTATAATCCTTTAGCTTAATTTTTTTTTATTATACAATTTTTCTTTTACATTCACTTGTTGTGGTTTTTCTTTGAATTTTCCCTAAAATTAATATTTTTGATTACTTTATTCATTCTACTTCCATTTCTTGAATGACAACATTTTTACATTTAATTCTAGGTATCCAATCGCAGTATATGAGACTCTATAAAAATTTACTGACTCTTACATATTTCTATTTCTAGTCAGCATATCAATTCTCTTTCTTAGAATATTTTGATATAAAATAAAAATTTATTAACTTCCTTTAACATATTTAATATGATTATATTGGCGATACTTTTATTGTACTGTTGGCAATCTTTTGTTTAAATTTTATTTTCACCTGTTTCTTACATTTATAATTCGATTACATTTCTTATTATTATTAATATTAATTTCCAAATAATACCTTTAAAATTAAACAATATAATGCTTACCGTTTTCATTACTTTTTTATTTCAAATAGCTTTTACTCTACGTACCTATTACCTTTGTCTTATCTGAGTTTTAATTATTTCATCTTCATATCTTTTTATTTAATATTACTAGACCGATATATGTTTAACTTTTGATAGTGATTTTTAATCTTATTAACATCTATGCACTGTTTGCTTCGTCTTATTCATTGTCGAACGTCCTTGAGATTTATAAGTAAATGATTGTTTAAAGTTTCTTTCCGAAATTGTTTTTCGTATTGAGGTACCTATATTAATGTTATTAAGTGAGTTTTGTAAGTACTGTCACCTTTTTACTAACGTAAGTATTTATTTACTTATCGGGTAGCGATCCCTTTTTATTATTATACATGGTACTTAACATGAGTCGACTCTACAATAAAATAATGGCAATACATATTTGTATGCCGGGTCGTCGTGGCGCCACGCCCTTACTATATGTAAGTACAATTTATTTGAGCTCTTACAAACCATTTCCAACATAATTCACTGTGCAATCTCGTTGACACTATGATCACATGAAGGATTGGGACCCAACAAAAACGTACCAATGTATGTGTACTTATAGTACTTATTTGTGTCTTTGCTTTTGGTTACCAATAATTACGCGAGGAAAGCTCGTTTCGTTCACGATCAAAAATTAGTGTGGACACTCATTATATAGGCAATCATTATTTTGATTCACCCTACAGTATTTACTCTTCATATTGGAGCTCGTCCATCCTATGTTGAGTCAGTGACTAGTAGAATTTGACCTATTTATTACTTACTTACTTCTTGTGTGTGTACTTACTTTTTAGCGCTATATTTACTCACTTTCATTTACTTTCTTTATTTAATTAAAATTATTTTTTAATTTAATTTTCGTTCTTACTATAAGATTTTCATTTATTTTCCACTGAACAAATTGATTGACTGTAAATTAAAATAACCTTTGCATGGCCACTACAAAAGCTTTCTAAAACAGTGTACCAATCTGTTCCCGTGTTTACGTTAATTCACTATCTGTTTTTATTTTCTTTTACTCAGAGTGATACCTATTCTATCGGTTCTTGTTCTTATTATATCTTGTTCATGGGTCTTTGTAATACTTTACACTATCAATCAAATATTAAGGAATTTAGTAGTCGCAACTAGGGACTAATTTTTTTTAAACTCTTCGTTATCAATATATATTTTTTATTCACTTATTAATTTTTATTTTTCGCAATAATAAAACTGTTTTATATTCATCTATTTTTGTCTTATAGATGATCTAATTTCTACGCATTTTAAATGATTATCATTTTTTTTAATACTGTATTCACTTGATTCCGTCTTTCATTAGCAATTTTATGCATTATTAATTTTTATTTTGATAATGTTAACTCATGTTCATGTTACAGCTTCTTAGACTATTCGTAAATACATGACTATTTAAGAGATGTAGTTGTTACTATTTATTCATCTCTAGCACCTTGTATGTATTTTTATAATGACAAATTGTTCCTTACTGACACAATACTTATTTATTTTCGTACTTTGCTAAATTTCACTGAATTTGCTAACAACCGTTATATTTTTATTTTTAACTTTCATCTAATACACAAGACCTATCCACCTATCTATTTATAATACTCTATAATATCTCTGAATTATTATTAGCTTGTGCAATAATTGTTAAGTTTTCAAAAAGATCCTCAATTTCTTGTCCGAATTGTTCAATTGACGTATTTCCCTGTCTATACATCATTAACTTGTTTTGTTGTGTTATAATGATCAGAATTTTTTTCTATATTTTACTATATTCTGATATTCTGATTTTAATCCTTCAAAATTTTAAATAATAGCTTAATTTTAACTTACAATTTTTTTAATATGTCATTACTAATTTTATCTTTTATTGCTTATACGACACTACACTAAATTAATAGAATATAGATATGCGAATATACCTCTAGATATCATCGTGTTATGCCTTGGATTATTTAATTTCTTTATGTGTATTTTTTATTTAAAACAATTCATACTTCTATCTTTCTTACATCTATAGTTAATGTTATCTAGCCTTAATTACGACACCTACATACGTACACGGCTAAGCCGATTCGAAGTGGGTGGTCTGCAGAGCAAAATGATCGTTATCTTCGTCCGTCACTATCGTGTCAGCATATCATGTTGCAGTTAAGGTGAACACTTTGTCATTATGAATTCATGACTTGGTTTTATTTTTTTATTATTGATGAATGTATATTTCACATTAATTTATATGCGTGTTTCTGAATGCACGTTAGTTTTGCCTATTTTTTATATTTCCTCATTTTAGTTAACTTTCTTAGAAACTCAGTTTTATTGCGATTCGTTTTTAATTAAATAGTTTTTTTTTTACGCTAGATTTATTATTCGCCTTTTTAAAAATTTTGATCTTATTAAGTGAAAATAAAATTGTTTATCTACTTTTATTTCAAAGCACTTTTAACTATAATTATTTTATTAAATTGTAATCGTTCTTTTATTATTTCTTTTCATTAATTATTAATTTTATTGCCAACAGTATTTAAATTATGCTCACGGATAATGTAATTTTTTTTTTAAAACAACTGTTTTCCTCATTTTACTTATTACTCATGATTTTAAATAAATACTTTTATTTATTACATGATCCGTGGCTATCTTAAACATACAACTTACATTTTATGTTTTTCTCTGGCTACATTGCTCGCTTCTCCTTAACATCGCGTCGCTCTGATGCACGGCAGGGATACCTTACATTCAGTGCATCTTGATATTCATATCTCCCTGCAGCATCCACTTCAGACACGAACTTCTCCCTGCGCCCAGCAAGTCATCATCATCATCATCGCGATTCAACGTCTTCATTTGTTTCCTGATGTAGCCGCTTCTTTTTTTTTTTTAATCTGGCTGTAATATTTTCTTCTTCGGGTTACCTGATTGCTCTTCATTCGTTTTCTTCTTAAACCTGGCGTTGTTATATTTTTTCTTTTACTGCAGCATACGCTAGTAATGATCTTGATCTTCTTCCAGCAGGAACTTGTTTCTTCTACTGATCTCAGCTAGTTAATAGTCATAATTACCGTCGTTGGATTTCATCATTTGTCTCTTCTAACTCTGTTTCTCTCAGATTTTCTTCTATTTGTTATTATTTGTTTGCTTGGTTCTGCTGCTATACTGGTTCTTTCTACTGAATTCTGGTGCGATGTGCTGTTCCGAACTATATTTAGTTTGTAATTTTATTAGTTCTAGCTGTTTTTTGTTACAACTGAATTTATTTCTTTTCCGTCGCGTGTTTTTTTTAAACTGGAGTTTGATACTAGCTTTTATTTCTTTTGCGTTTTTTCGCCGGTTAATTTCTTGTTTTTTCCGTTGTCACGATTTTAGTTTCTTCTTAGTTGTTTTTACTCGGTCTTTCTTAATTGTTATTCAATTATCGCAATCTGGTGCAGGCGTGGTCCCGATATTTAAGCTTTAGTTGTTCTGTTTGAAAATATACTTTTAGTGAGATAGATTTTTTTTTTGTTACATTTTTTTTTATTAATTATTATTAATTTTTTTTTTAACTCGCGGCACTACATTACAACATATGGCTCGGAACCCACAACGTACCAGCACTGCCAGAAGGCAGTGGCTGGCAGGGTCGCCATGAAATGTGCGGAGTTAGGGAGACAGAATAACACGACAGTAGTTGGTAATAGACTGAACATTTATTAAGTGAAATACGGGTTTATATATTAAATTTTCGTGTCGTTGAACTACAGGCTTTAACCCTGACATTTACCATATCTAGAATAATATTAAGTTACAGTGATATTTAATACATTGTTATTATAAACATCTTAACTAGGTTATTCCATATAAGGTACCGTTATGGTAAGCCGATATTCAATGTTTATGTAACAAAATATTAATTCATTAAATTTATCATTTTCCCAATATGGTTAAATAGGACATACCTTTGTACCTACACTACACAGTAATCTTTTTTTTTTCTAAATATCAACCCCCATTAATTTAAATTCCTGAATAAAAGAAACTTAACACGTACCCTATAACAAAATTCTCACTTTCCATTTCACGAACAGCAAATTGTGACCGTACAGTCACTTTTCTTATAACTAATCTGACTATTTTACTTTTATTTTATTTATTTTACTACGTATCCTAATTATTTGCGTTAATTATTTTTATTTAATTTTCTAAACAAAAAAGTTTTTTGAAAATAATTAATGTTCAGGCTGTATGACTCAGTACTTTTTGCCTTTCCTTTTCCTTTAGAAAAATTGAATGAAAGCAAAAAAAAAAAAGTTATTTGTTTGTTTTGTTCTCACTAAATAGATTATAATCCACAATTTCGCCACATTTATGAAGGTGAGTTTATATTTAAATAACAAATATAAGATCAGAAATCAGAACTACGTTTTCTATTAAGAAATCACTTGTTCAAAGATTCAATAACCTAAAAAAGTTTACATTGAAAAACTGCTATGAACCGACATAGAAGTTTCAAGTAAAACCCTTCTGTTTCGGTAAAAATTTCCATTAGCATCCCACGATTTTGGGGGAGGGGGGGAGGGGGGAGGTAGGGGGGGGAGGGGGGTGTCCCCCGATACCACCCCCCCCCCTAGGACGTGCATAGTTTTCGAGATATTTAAGATCAAAGTTTTGAGGTTATGTCCAGTTTTATAACCATTTTTAGGTTAATTATACCACAACTAGGAGGGGGGGGGGACTTGGGGGGGGGTTGGTTACCCTCCCCAGTCTTCCTGCTTTGATGTCGGAGTGCCCCGAAGTAGATTTTGATCCACTTTTCTTTCTGGGTGGCAACAAAAAAAAATTTACTAACACCCCGAAGGCTAAGGCGGTCTCTCGCTCGCTGCGCTCGCTCCGTTCCCGCCTTAGCCTTCGGAACCTAACAAGTCCGTGTCGGGGTGCTCCGAACTCCCGTGTTCACAACCCCAAATGAACGACAGACTGTTTGGCCTAAGTATAATTTGAAGTATAGTTAAAAATTTCGGTCAGAAAGCCAATAATTAAAAAAATTATTGCTTATTTACTTGTTTTATTCACGTAAATTATGAAGTAAAATTGTTTTCATTAACAAAAATAAAAATTCTAATATATTGTAAAGCAAAATAAAGTAGTAAGAAAAAAAGAAACTTTAAACTTGGCTGTATGAAATCGGTACGAACGCCCTACCTCGCAAAAAAAAAAAAAAACGTGGCCTTTTTCTAACCAAATTTGTTGATTTTCGAAAATTAATTTCTCGAAAACTATAAGTCTCCTAGACTTGAAACTTTGCATAAATGCCTCTTAAATATAGACCTCTTAGCCATAAAATCATGAACCGCCAAAGCCTGGACTGCTAATGGAAATTTTAGCCTATTAATATTCTTTTAACCTTATTTTTCAGATGAATACAAGATGAAACCGAATGTAACCAAAGAAAAATGTCCAGTACCGGCGGTCAACCAAGCCCAAAGAAACCCCTTCAAACATGGTTTTCCTTCAAAAAGAATAAACTAAGTTGACTCTCTGACCAACTATTATGTGAATTATGAATATAAATGCCATTGGAACAAATTGTGCTATTAAAGTGCTAATAAATTTTATTGTGAAAATTGTACATAACATACTCATCTGTGAAAGTGAATGTCAATGTTTGTTATTTACTTTATTACTATTATTTTCTCCTGTGAAAGTTATATTAATTAAAACTGGTAAGTAAGCAGTGTTTTTGTTTCATTTGTATCTGCTTTTAGAAACTGAAAGTAAGCTAAAAAGCTATATCTTTTGCAAGAAATTAAATTTCTAAGTAATCTAATAAAATCTTTCTATGTACAGAAAAATGATTCTATGTAAATTATATGAAAGTTTCTTAGTAGACAGATTAAACTCAAATACCTCAGAATAAAAATATTATCAATAAATCAGAAAGAGAATTGATATTGAACTAATAAGATTCTAATAAGCTAACAGATAATAAGATTCTAGTGCTAAGCACCAGACATAGTAATGAATAGTAAACAAACTAATCTCAAGTATAAAATACTGGTTATCGCAACCCACTTGTTATCCAGGACTAAAGCACCAAACAGTCCAGGATATACTTAGCTAAAAAAAATTAATGTTGATGAACGGCACCAAATAAACTGTTATACTGGTCACGGCTTTCAAATTGTAACCCCCCCCCAAATAACGATTAAAACCATCCCAATATATTGTATTAGTAACTGTAATTAACCTACCTATATTGTTTTTACTGATGATTGTGATCTTTACTTTAATATGGCCAGTGAACGTCTAGTGGAATGACTCTACTTTATGAACCGCATACGAGTAACCCCGAATCTTTTAGTGAGAATTTTGTTAGACCTAACTATGTAGATAACCCAGTAATAACCGCATTGACTAATAAGCTTTCCGGAGAAGAATAAAATGAATGAAAATTGGTAAGTATAAAGGTAAAGAATATAAAGTAAATATTAAGGAAAGTAAATACTGATTTGAAAGAGATATTAAGTATCTAAATTAAAACTGTATTGAATAGATAAAGGATATAATTATGAAGAATTACTTGATTATGATTACTTTCTTGGAATATGATAAAGTATTTATAGATATTCCTAGCTTAAATATTTTAATTGGCAAGCAAGAAAATATGAACTCTGTATTTGAAAGTTAAAATGAAATTTATAAATCATACCCAACGTCCTGTGTGATTGATTACTTAATAGTGAATCTGGAAGTCTGCATCCTCTGCTACCTTGTAGTTGCTCCATCATCAGTCATCATAGCATAGCACATCAGTTCAGCACATTTATACTTGTTCAAATTTGATTCCTGTAAAGTTAGATTGAAGATGAACTAGGAGTCTCCACAGATATGTCTATGCAGAAGAAATATAGGTACATAAAGTAATATTAGTACAATTTTTAGATTAATTTAGGTATACAATCAAGTCTTTTTACGGGAGCTCCCAAGTCCAGTTATATCTGAAAAATATCAAAAGCACTTTATATAATAGTTCTTAGATATTAGAAGGAATAATATATATGAGAAAATATATTAATAAATGGTATAAATACTAGTATAATAACATAGAAATAGCTGGGGATACTCCTAATTCCAAGCTTTCACATATTTTGGAATATGCGAAAATACTTGACTGCCGACTGGATTGTAAACAAACCGTGTGATAGAAATTTAATGTTTAAAAATATTTAAATCGATAATTCCAAGTTCATTGTTGTTGATTTAAGTAGAATAAGTGTTTTAAATAGTTAAAAGTGTGTACGATACTTATATTTTACGTGAAAATTGATTATTATTGATCGTTAGTAAAAACCGTTAGTGACAGTTCTATTTTCGAAAATTCTTTGTGTTCTTCTTACTAAATTCTTTAGTGGGCGAGAATTAATGTTATTTCAAATAAAGTTCATGTGTTAATTACGTTAAATAGTATTGGAATAGCAGAAGTTTCCGTCACATTTGCTATAATTCGAATAACTTGCTAACATAACCTCACTTTGAGTGGCTGTTTATTATTTGCGCACATATCTTGACCTTGTTTTTTTTTTTTTGCTTTGCTTTTGTTATTTTTCTGCTTTGTTTAAAATGCCTACCACTAGGAGTGCAACAATTCGTCAATTAGAAGATAATCTAAAATCAACTTTGTATGAATTAAAACAGTGCAAGTTACTTAATGAGCAGCTGCTTACAGAGAGGGAGGAAAATGAGAAGGAAGTGTTAATTATAGTAGAAAAAAACAAAATATTGAAATGTGAGTTGACAGAGTTGCACAACCATCTTCTGGATGTGACAGGCGATAGGGATCGGCTTCAGCGCCTGGTGGACAGCTTCGACCGGGATGGCAGCGAGTTTGAGGAAACCTTGGGACGAATCACTACGCTGGAGAAGAACCTACGTGACGCACGCGACGAGATTAGTGCGTTACAAACAACTATTCACCAACATGAGTCAGCGCAAACCCAGGCACTCTTCGAGCAGCTGGTCACTCCACCGGTCGCATCTGTCAACTCACTCCCTAGTCAAAAACCTGCCGTAACAATAGATCTCACGTGTGATAGTCCGAATAAATCACAATCAGTGCTAACAATCAAAACGCTGGCTATGGATAGTTTGTTGGAGTCATGTAAATATAACTATGACACTTTCATATCTTTAACCAACAACCAACATTACTGTGATTGTAAGGTAAATTCCGCTCCAGCCAGCTATACTGCGCCGGCGACGGCCCTCGCACAACAACCAAGCGAACAGCTGATTCCGACGCAGGCGCCGCCGCCGTCTAATTCCGATAGTGATAAGAATAGTAATTGTAATACCACTTCCTTCTCGCGAACAAAAGAAAAATATGTTATGTACAGCGATGAACTTGGAAAAAGTATAGGTTTACAACTCAGTCGCCGTTTGGGTCAGGCAGCTATAAATAACTGTATGCCTGGCGCCACTTATTCACAAATATTAAATAAAGTGTTGTCAGCACGGTTTCTAGAACCAACAATATTAATTATAATGATTGGAAGAAGGGAAAACGCTTCAAAAAAAGATATTATAAAATATTTCTCTGGTTTAAATTCCATACAAAATGTAACTAAAGTTATTTTATTCGCATTTCCCTTCAGCCAGACATTATCTCAAAATGAGAATAATAAAAGACATTGCTTAAATAATTTTATTCACACATTGACATGTCGTCATTGTGAAAAATTTAATTTTATTGATACCAATGTATGCATTGGAAAATATTTATATTTGACTAAGGATAGGTATTATCTATCTAAGTTTTTTACAAGACAGATAGCAGAGTTACTATCTTATTTTATTTTAAAGTTTAGTCAACATAATATGACTAACCGGACATCTGCTTCTATTGAGCAGAGTAGTAGCATAAATAACCAATACTTGGAATCTATTCCTAGTATTTTAAACTAAACCATACGACAAAAGAGAGTATCTCTGGCACTGACTTGGGAAACAGTAGTGTAAATAATGTTAATTCAAATTACCCAAGCTTTAATATTTTTCCAAAAAATATATCACGCAGTAATAATAAATGTATTTTAAACGTGGTACATCAAAATATTCAGGGAATGTTAGGTAAAGATTTAGAAATTGAGTTGTTCGTTAACTGTAATAAAATTCATATTTTGTGTATAACAGAGCATTGGCTTAGAAAGCATCAGTTAATGTTCAACTTTACCAATCACCACGTTGCAAGTTCGTTCAACAGAGAAAAAGCAAAATGTGGCGGCTCCTTAATACTCATTGACAATACTTATACTTTTAAAGAACGAGTAGATATAGTGAGCCTATCTGTTGAACAAACTATTGAAATTGCCTGTATAGAACTCGAGCGGCTTGTTGTAATGAGCGTATACAGACCCCCTGCGTCATCATTTGATTTATTTGAAAAGAAAATGGATGAAGCTTTGTCTAAAATTAGTGATAAAAATAAAGGAATCATTGTTTGCGGGGATTTTAATGTAGATCTGTTGGAGGTAAATAGCCTAAGTAATAGAATTAAATCGTTATTTTTGTGTCACGATCTTGTGAATCTTTTCTTGGAGCCTACTCGAATTACCGCTACGTCTAAAACGTGTATTGACAATATTTACTCGAATGTTCCTTACACTTACAAGTCAGTTTTAAATAAATTGGGTTCAGATCACTCCGGTGTGGTGGGATCCTTCAATATCGAGATTAAAAAGGAGCAAAGGAAAGATGTCACATGCGTGCCTATTACTGAAAACAGGCTTATGCGTTATAGGGAAAATATTATAGAAAAGTTGCCGAAACTACTTTATTGTGAGGATCCAAATCAATTATATAACTCGGTATTTAGTTTAGCAAAAGACGAATATGATGCTGTGTTTAAACCAAAATTATTAAAAGTCGGTAATAAAATGTCATTTAAAGATTGGGCTACAGTGGGAATTCACAGAAGCAGACGAAAATTGTATGATCTTTATGAGGAAAGATCATATAACAAAAATACTGCTTTTCTCGATTATGTGAAAAACTATTCAAAATTATTTAAACGTATTTGTGCCGTAGCTAAATCAAATTTTATTAACAATAAAATTAAATCGAGTCAAAACATAATGAAAACTACTTGGCAAATTATAAATAGTGAGACTGGAAAATCCAGGCAAACAAATAATAATTTTAATCTAAAAATAGATAATCAAGTTTTGAGTACAGACTTAGACGTAGCAAAAGCTTTTGAAAATTTCTTTGCGGATATTCCTGTTTCAACTACTAATTGTTTAAACTCGTCTCCTACTGCAGCTGAATCTACTCTAAAAAATAATGTAGATAAATGTACAAATCATTTTAAATTTAGGCACGTCACTAGTGCGGATGTTATAAAAGCATTCAAGTCTTTAAAAATGAAAAAGACTCCCGATGTCCATGGCCTTTCAGTAAAAATTGTAAGTTCTGTAATAGACTGTATAGCACCTCACCTGAGTTTTATATTCAATCAATGCATAGATAGTGGCGTGTTTCCTGACATGATGAAGCTAAGTAAAGTCATACCTTTGTTTAAAGCCGGCAGCACATCAGACCCCACTAATTTCAGACCCATTTCGATACTGCCGACTCTTAGTAAAATATTTGAAAAGCTTGTGTTAAACCAGTTGCAGGGTCATTTTTATCGTAATAATTTGATGCATGTAAATCAGTTTGGATTTACACGGGGTCGCTCAACAGCTGATGCTGGTGTTGAGCTTATTGATAAAATTTTTGATGCCTGGGAAGACTCAATGGATGCTATAGGTGTCTTTTGCGACTTATCCAAGGCTTTCGATTGTGTCGATCATGGCACCCTTGTCAGGAAGCTAAGTCACTATGGTGTGAAGGATCAGGCACTCGGTCTTCTGAAGTCTTATCTTACGGATAGGGTTCAGATGGTCGATGTTAACGGACAAAGGTCTCCGGGGTCTAAAATAGGTATGGGTGTCCCGCAGGGTTCCATTCTTGGTCCTTTTCTATTTTTAGTATATATAAATGATTTACCGTATCTTATAAAGGGAAAACATGGGTTAGTATTGTTTGCGGATGATACATCTTTGATTTTTAAAGTTAAAAGGCAACAGTTAAACTATGACGACGTAAACCATGCTATCCATGACGTAGTTAACTGGTTCACAATTAATAATTTGCTTCTTAATGGAAATAAAACTAAATGCGTGAAATTTGTACTACCAAATGTTACTCCAGTAACAACTGATATATTAGTGAAGGGACAGAGATTGGACCTTGTGGCTTCCACTGTGTTTCTAGGATTTACTTTGGATTCTAAACTACAATGGGATCCTCATATAACTAAATTGTCGAACAGACTGAGTTCAGCAGCGTTTGCAGTAAAGAAAATTAGAGCTCTTACAGACATAGACACTGCAAGATTAGTGTACTTTAGTTATTTTCACAGTTTAATGACCTATGGTATTCTCTTATGGGGTCATGCTGCAAACGTAAATGATATATTTACTCTGCAGAAACGGGCTGTTCGAGCAATTTACAGATTAAAGCCTAATATGTCATTAAGAGAAAAATTTAAACATATCGGTATTTTGACATTTGCATCGGAGTATATATATAATAATCTTCTGCATGTGAAGAAAAATGTATGTAAATTTAAAAAAAATAGTGACTTACATAACTTAAATACTAGAAATAAAGACAAATTGGCTTCATATGATAGTAGACTGCAGAAAATTAAAAATTCTTTCAAGGGTAACTGTATACGCTTTTACAATAGGGTCCCAACTGATATACAAAATTTAACACTAGAGAAATTCAAAATTATTGTTAAGGAGAAATTGATTAAGAAAGCCTATTATAAAATAACAGATTACTTAGAGGATAAACATCCATGGGAATAGTTGCTTGGGTGACAGGCTTTTTCAATCGTACTTTACAAAACATTGTTATTAGTAATTATTATCATAATAACTGTAAAAATATGTTTAAAAGATGCAACGCCTGTGGAGTTTCTTCGGCGAGCTCTTCTCCACAGAAGACAGCCAAATTATTGAACTCGCCAGAAAAGATAATTTAAATGACTTAACTAAGAGATGTAATAATGTCCAAAAGTTAAAAAATAAATTCTTTGAACTCTTTGAACTTAGCTTTGTTGTAGAAACACGACGTCTGCTCTCGCCGTATAATAAACTCCTGTCCTTTTGATCAGGATCCTTTGATACCTTGATTAAATAAAATTTAGGACTAAAATTTTACTAGAAATTTATTTTCTTCTAATATCTTCAAAATGGACTCTACGACTGACTCGACGCGTCCTTTTTTTGAAATTCGAATACTTTTGTATTTTTTTGCTTGCCCACTAAATAAAATGATCATAATAAGTACATAATAATCATAAATTAATAATAAAATTACATAAAATAAATTAAATAATTTCGGCATGATTTTATAATATTTATGTCTAATTAAAAGTTTATTTACTATTAAATATAACTATAGTTGACGAAAATTACTTCCTGTTCGAAACAAGAATACGGTAGTGAATATTTGTATGCCCATGTACGCCCTCTATCGTCAAATTGTAGAAGCTCTGCCCTAACTAGTGGAGATAACTTCTCCCTGCTAATATCCTACTTTTATTTAGAAAATTGAATGTATTACTTTGAATCTATAATTCATATTTTAATTATATTGTAAAAGACTGAATAACAGAGTTAACTTGTTAGGTAATTCATTATGGAACGAACCTTTTAGACTTTTCCTTGAGACAAATTGTGTAATTTTCAATGATTATTGCATAGAATTATTTCTAAGCATTACTTTAGACTTTTTGTCTTATGTAAGAATAAACAACTTTAATATAGAAGTTTATCAAAGACCCAGCATTTAGGTATCTTTAGCATGTTCTTGTTGAATTAATATATTCAGGCTTAACTATAATTTTAGTTAGGCTTTCAATAAATAATAAAATCTATTTCCTTTAAATGCTTAGATTTATACAAAGTCTAGAATGATTCCTATTTACCATCCTGCCAAACTCCATGTACTTGATCTGGTAAGAAGATTAGTTTAATTTTGCTTAGCACAAACTGAATGATTATTTAATCTGAAAGTAGGTAGAAGTTCCAATCCGCATGGTATGGATGCTTACTACAGGAGTGCTATTGCTTTTCCTCAGTCAGACTATAATATCATCAAGTATTTTATACTCTTGAAGATAAATTATTATGAACTATTATTTACTTATGTAAATTAAGCACATAGGAGCTTGTTCAGTCAGGCAGAACAACAATCATTTGGTCTTATTATTCTCAAAGATCAATACATTAAAATTGATTATTTACTTTTGTATTTACAAGTCTCAAAAATCTAGTCAGAAACAGTTTATATAAATAATATAAATATCTTCTTAAAGACTTTCAACTAATATGCATGTAATTAATTTATAACGTAATTTTTATAAAATATTTGTGAAATCTGTACGGGACCCCTGTTGGTACCGTTACAAAGGCTCTACCCCGGAGTACTTAGTACGTACCAACGCGTCTAGTGGTGGTTCAGGGAAACCTCGGGCCTCGGCCTAACGCGTTGATACCTATGCCTCTAACACTATTTGGAATTGGGCTTCACCTACGCCGGCGGGTGAATGATAATTATTACCAGAAGGTTGTTCACTACCAGAAGGGCATTCTGTAAGGTGTAAGCTGAACTCTTTGGCAGCTTTAACTGCATCTGTGATCTCGCCGTCTGTCTTGGGGAGACATCCGGTTCTTGTCTCTACATTTTGTTACTAGCCCAATTCTGATGGGTTATTTACGTATCTACAAGTCCGTACGGAATCTTCGGTTCGCGTGTATGACTTGCACTTGGAGGCGGTTATAAATGTGACTTCTTTCGTGGCATCACCATCAGAATATAATTTTATTTCAGTTGTGTCTTGTTTGCAATCATGAAAATCTAAATCTTTTTGGTTTCGGTAAGTTTCGATTAGAATGCCACCTAGATCTCGATAGCTACTCCGAACCGTTCATGAAAAGCATTGAGCTCAGACGGAGAGTTGAACCTGCATCTCCTTGGCTGTCCGGGCCATACAGGCGCACTAGTTTGTAATGCGGAATTATTGAACTACATTGTAACCACAGAACATTTAAAAGAGGTTAGAATGGCGATAATGCGCCGTCCGTATGAAATCCGGTGTCGCCGATTCCACCCCACCTTTCACCTCCACTACATCTGTGCTTAACCCGTAAAAACAGACTAAATGAGAACAAAAAAAAGAAAATTGTCTGGATTTTCTATTTCACTTCTTACATCCTCCTGACTCAATTTCATCTTTTTTTTTCTATGTACAGACATTTGACCTCTACAGTTGTATTATATAGAGATAAGTGCAATTGAATTCAAGTTTTGAAAGATTTAATAAAAGTGAAAGAATGTTACTTTGCAATATATACAAATACCTATAATATGCTAATATTATAAAGAGGAAAGCGTTGTATTTTTTGTGTGTGTGTGTGTGTGTGTGTGTGTGTGTGTGTGTGTGTGTTTGTAATGAATAAACTCAAACACTACTGTGCCGATTTCAAAAATTCATTCACCATTAGAAAGCTAAGCTAATCTGTGGATAATGTAGTTGGCAGTGTATTATGTATACTCATTATTGTACTCTTTCTTGTGTATTTTTTCCTGTACATTGCTGTTTATTGTCCCAAATAAAATAAAATAAAATAAAACATTCACCTTGAGTAACATAGGCTATATTTTATTCTCAAAAAAATTAGGGATCCTTACTAAAACTTCGATAATCTAAACCAAGCTGTAAAAAAATAGGTATCTAAAATATTCCTTATCATTGAATGGGTTCCAAAACTACGGAACCCATTTTGGTTAAACTTGGCACAAAGATAGAATAGACCTTGGAAATAATATAGGCTACGATTTACCGCGGGACAATACCTCATTCCCTCGGGAAAATCTTTTAACGTGGGCGGAGCCGCGGCGGGAAGCTATAAACTATAAAGAAGTGAAGCTAAACTAAAAAAGACTTGGCCTAAAGGTCTTGAAACCAGGCCATAAAAAAAGGTTTTGAAGGCTCCAAGTCTTGTCACATCTCTTTTGAAGTCAAGCAGTTAAGTTACAGTCCTACACGACACACGCTCTTTCTATCCACACGATTTGTGATGGTTTGAGTTTTTTACAATGTTTTACCAGGAATAGTATATAATATAAAGTCTGACCAGAAAAATATAGAAATCCATTCTTGTAACAACTGTTGAAAATAAAAAACAAAAATTAAATAGTCTATCTATTTGTTAATACTGCGACTGGGTGGCCCAAGATTAAAACTCTCACATTGCGTGACTTTTTCCTTAATCTCTCTCTACTGCTGTCTCTGGGATTGAAAGTATCAAAAAAGACCTTACAGATGTTAAATCTTCCACCGGAGTGATTGCTGGGAAACTGAAGTGTCTGGAGGAGAGAATCCAGAAAGTTGAAGCAGCCCAAGATGAAGTTTGCCATTTGAGGGAGCGAGTTGCCGCGTTGGAGGAAGGTATCAACGACAACGACCAATGGATGAGATTAAACAATGTGGAAATAAAGGGTGTCCCTATGAGGGATCGTGAGAATCTCCTTGACATTGTTGTCAAAATTGGTTCTAAGATACAATACCCTGTGGCCAAACAAAGTATTAACTTTGTGACAAGAGTTCCATCAAAGGAATCTCAAATAAAGCCCATAATTGTTTCCTTTCTTAACAGATATGCGAAGGAAGATTTTGTTGCTGCTGCGCGGGCGTATAAAACGTTATGTCCTGCAGACCTAGACCTTCAAGGATCAAATAGGGTCTTTGTTAATGACCATCTCACAGTTTTAAATAAGAAACGAAAGCAAAAAGTTTATCTAAAGAAAACGAATTTGAATACATCTGGGTTAAGCACTCAAAAATTTTTGGAAGGAAGAACTCTCAATCCAAAGTTTTCGTCATAAAAAACGAAAAGGATTTATTAAAAATTCGCTAAACTACGCGTCACTTATTATAAGTTTGAGAATCGCTTTGTATTTTGCTAGCATCTATTGTCTGCGGTCGTGTACTTGTAACCGGTATTTTTATATTGAATCTGACGAGACCGCTGTATTTTGTGCGCTACGTTTGGTTATTTGTGTTATTACCCACATTTTGTTGAATGATATTGACTTAAATTTTGTAAACATAATATTTTTATGTAACTTTTATGCCTTTTCTCGTATAATTACTACTTATTTCTGTTGTTATTGCGACTGCCATATAAATTTTGAATTAATATTTTTAATCAATGACAGGGGAATATCAAGAAAATACACATACGTTTTATGTTTATTAATTTATGTACTACTCAGTCATAGGAAATATTTGTTAACTGATGGATAGTAATTTAATGGTTTACTATCAAAATGTGAGAGGATTGCGAACAAAAACTTCTATATTTTTACGTAACTTGTTATTAAGTACCTACGATATAATTATCACTCACAGAAACTTGGTTATTGGATGGCATATCGGACGGTGAGTTATATGATAGTAGGTACCTCGTCTTCCGCCGTGACCGGGATTATGCTAAAACTGGGCAGACCTTGGGTGGTGGAGTGGCTATAGCTGTTCGCCGTGATATACCTACTGTCCGTCATTTGGATTGGGAGTCCAGCGCTGAGGATATATGGGTAACTGTTACGTTACGTAATCCCGTACTTAAGTCGTTATTCAAATTACATATATGCACAGTCTATCTTTGTAATGAAGGTAACGGAAATAGTTTTTCAACTCAACTCATGAACTTTACATGTAAGCTAAAGCAAATAACTAATACTTATCCCTCTGATAAGTTTCTTATATTGGGAGATTTTAACATGAGTGATATTTTATGGACTCAAACTGATGCCGGTCTTCAGCCAGTGATATCATCAAATCAAGTTGCGGAAGCCTTTATTGATAGCATCTACGAATGTAATTTACAACAGTTTAATAGTTTTAAAAATGATTACAACGGTATTTTAGACCTGGTCCTTTGCAATAATTATGTATCGGTGTCGTTATGTTCTGACACAATAGTTAAGGAGGATCCTTATCATAAGACCTTATTAGTCCAGCTCAGTTTCGTTGAGATAAGTGTTCTAAAAACTGTGCCTAGGATTGATTATTCTTACCGGAGAGCAAATTTTGAATCAATTTGTTCTTTTCTGTCTGACGTTGATTGGTCGGTTCTTGTCTCTGCGCGTACTGTTGATGAAGCGGTTGATAAATTTTATACTATCATTTATGAAGTTCGCGATAAGTTTGTGCCGAAGCGTAAAATTAACTTTTCTAAGTATCCGCCGTGGTATAGCCCGTCATTAATTAAAATAATAAAGGAAAAGTTTAAATTCTTCTCAAAATTTAAAGTATATGGTAGGAAATCTGACGAAGCTACGTTCATTTTGTTGCGTGGTCGAGTAAATATAGTTGAAAAATTATGTTTTGTCAACTACATAAAATATATAGAAGACTCAATCTCTAAAAATCCTAAATTCTTCTAGTCATACATTAAATCTAAAAGAAGGATCTACTTGGATAAACAAAGTGATACTGGGGAAGGCATTTGTCAACTTTTTTCGGAGTACTTCCAATCGACGTTTTCTCTACCTGATACTTCTTATCAAACATGTTGTCCTACTGGTGATGAAAACAGTATTATTGATATTACTGATATTGAGGTCACTGAGTATCGTGTTATGCGCTCGCTTAAATCCTTAGATCTTAATAAAGGACCAGGTCCTGATTCTATACCTGCTATATTTTTGGTCAATTGTGCTAAAGAGCTTGCCAAACCGATAACAATACTGTTAAACAGGTCTTTCTCGGAAGGCGTAGTACCTTCATTATGGAAGTCTGCGTTTGTTACCCCTGTTCATAAAAAAGACAGTAAAAGTATGATTAATCATTACAGGCCTATCTCTAAGCTCTGCTTAATCGCAAAGGTGATGGAAGACATTGTATTTGAACAAGTTTATGCTAGTGTCAAGCCAGTATTTAGCCCTCAACAACATGGTTTTTTGCGTGGTCGTTCTACGGTTAGTAATCTGGTACTATTTAATGAATTCCTTACTGAGAATATGAGTATGGGTAACCAAATAGATACCATATATACAGACTATAGTAAGGCTTTTGATAGAATTGACCATAAAATTCTACTATGGAAGCTACAATCACTGGGAATCCGTGGTAACTTATTTAGGTGGTTTACATCTTACGTTCGAAATCGGTCGCAGGCGGTTACTCTGAATGGTTTTAGTTCACCATGGGTAGAAATACCTTCAGGTGTCCCGCAGGGGTCTATCCTAGGACCTTTGCTATTTGTATTGTTTGTTAACGATATTGGCAGTTGCTTCCATAACTCTAATTATCTTCTGTTTGCAGACGATATGAAAGTCTTCAGAAATGTTAACAACATTCATGACGCCAAGCTATTGCAAGACGACCTGGATAGACTTGCTTCCTATTGTATACTTAACAAATTAGATTTAAACGCTTCTAAATGCTTCTCTATTACTTTTACCAGAAAAAGACAGCCTATCATATATTCTTATTTAATTTCTAATTGTCAACTCTCTCAAAACCATGAAAGTAAAGATCTTGGAGTCATACATGACCATAAACTCTTATTTGACTCTCATATTAACTATATTTACAATAAAGCGTATAAAGCTTTAGGGTTTATTATGAGGACTTCGCAGTTTTTCAAGAAAATGAAAACTATAAAAATTGTATACTGTGCTTATGTGAGAAGTCATTTAGAGTACGCATCCCAAATCTGGAATCCCATGTATAATAATTACATTACAAAAATTGAAAATATACAGCGGCGGTTTACCAGATTCCTAACATACAAATTGAATCTACCCTATCTAAATCTAAATTATGAGCAACGGTGTGCTAAGATGCATCTTCTGCCGTTACAGTTGCGTAGAGATGTGGCCGACTTATGTTTTCTCTCCAGTGTGGCTCAAAGCAAGATTGACAGTCCTGAACTCCTTAGTATGATTAAATTGAAAATCCCGTCTAGGAGTTTTCGCCGGAAAGTATTGCTTGATATTCCCTTATCTAGAGTTAACTACAGAAGTAATAGCTTTATCGTAAGGTCATGTAAATTGTTTAATAGTGTCAGTAGCAGCAGTCATATTGATCTATTTTGTAGCAGTAATAATGTTATCAAAGGTTTTTTGTCAAATGATTATTTCAATAAATATAATGTAAGTAAACGTTGCGCTTCAGTCAGCGGTGGCAAATGATTCACAGTGTTGTAGTACTTTAGATTAAGTAGTTTTTGGTTGTACGTTGGTAGGTACTGCTTTTGATTCACTGAGAATAGTGTTGTTTCTTTTTCCTATTTTAAGTCCTATATGTGGAGGCTTGTAATTGGCTCGTGTTTTATTATACAGTTTATATATTGTAAATTTTAGCCGTAAGCTTCCCAAATACAATAAAATAAAATAAAAATAAAATAAAATAAATTATATTAAATGAATTCAGAAAATTTCCTGTACTATGGCTCCAGATTTATCTGGAAGAAATCCCTGCAGGACTTACGATTAAATTACTTACAATTCGAGAGACCAGGCCCTAGTTACAGATTTGTGCATAATATCCCTGAAAATATCAACGAAGAGTTTAAAGAATTTATTTTTTAACTTTTGGATGTTAGATCACTTAGTTAAGACATTTAAATTATCTTTTCTGGCGAGTTCAAAAACTTGGCTGTCTTCTGTAGAGACAGAAGAGCTCCGAAAGAAGAGAACGAATTTCACTCACTCATTTTTTATTTATATTTTAGCTTCACGCGATGTGGGCAATGACATGCTCTATGATGTTTGTTCATAGAAGAATTCAAAATGACGCGGAGGGACTATGCAGAACTTGTGCCTGCCTCCACGGCCAATGGCTGTGCGAATTAACAACAGTTGATCGCAATGGCTGTCTCCCAATCATGGGTCCAGGTGAGAAAAACTGAAACAGATACATACAGATGACAATAACCGACATCATACTAATATTATAAAGAGGAAAGATTTGTATTTGTGTGTGTGTGTGTGTGTGTGTGTATGTTTGTAATGAATAAACTCAAAAACTACTGAACCGATTTCAAAAAATTTTTCACCATTATGAAAATGAAAATGAAATATGTTTTATTCGAAGTAAGATTTTACAATCACTTTTCGACGTCGAGGCGGGTTCACAATTGGCTGTCTTCTGTGGAGAAGAACCCGCCGGAAGAAACTCCACAGGCGTTGCATCTTTTCAAAATAAGTATTTTACAAAATTATTATTTTATACAATTTGTTTAATATATAACAAAGAGTGCAAACGATAATAATGCAATTAGCGGAAGGCAACCAGTCAAAGTAGAAAAAACTAAACTATATAACCAATAACATAACCAGCAATCGACTAGAGCAGACTAGTCCCCCCAAGCAGCACCACGTTCACGGGTTTGAATTAGAAAGCTACATTGACCCTGCGTAACATAGGCTACCTTTTACCGCGGGAAAATGCCCCATTCCCACGGGAAAACTGTTAATGCGGGCGGAGCCGCGGTGGAAAGCTAGTAAATAATATTTTGGGTCCCCATCACGCTCTTTAAAATGAAAAGGGACAGGTGACTGTAAATTTTTAGAGACGACAAACATCTATTTAACGTGTCAATCGCACTAGTTTAGCTAGGGTTATACAAATATCATATACGACAAACTTACAAACATGACAATTATTATCTCTTTAGCTACACTTGTAAGTAACTATGTATGTAAGAAAATCTTGGAATCTTAATTTGACCCACCACTTCCCGGTCTTCGATTACGATGAAATTTTGCCCACGCTCTGAGTTCTGATGACAATACATGACTAGCTAGGAAACGTTATTACAAATCCAATATGGCAGCCTCCCCATGATGGCGGACTGTCTGTTTGAAATCCACCCCCATGATAATGGGTATCAAATGAAAGGGTTTGCTGTCAGAAATAGGAAAAAAAAAAGTCACGTGACTTAAATCCAATATGGCGGACGTCCAGGATGGCGGACAAGCTATTTGAAATGCAACCCACGATATGGGTATCAAATGAAAGGGTTTGCTGTCAGCTCAGGAATACGAAAAAATTTGTCTCGCGACTTTTCTAATTTTTTGTGTGTGCTAAAAGCGTGTTTTTTAGTTTTTTTAAACTATTATAACTTTTTAAAAGCTAAGTCCGTACAGACACAGAGTCGGGTTATAATCTGGTTATTGTTAGAATATTTGTTTAGAATATTTGTATTGTATTGTATTGTTATTTTCCACCACAACCCTTATATTGCGTCATGAAATATGAAAACGATACCATTTTTGTCATTTTAGATTCACAATTTGGCAGTTAGACAGACGTTAAACAATGGGTATTTTTGGTTATTTAATTCTGTAAAAATAGTTATTAAGCTATTGTATAGCTTCTATCGCGGGCCTTGAACGTGGAGACCGAATCCAGAAATTCCGTAACGAAAACACCTAACACCCCCTTTGACATACCTACATAGACATACATAGAGTTGTAAAACAAATAAGGAGTATGATAAAATTAAAATATTGTGGTTTTGCAACTCTAGGTATACAATTCGACAAAAAGTGTAACTTGAATTAATATTAAAAAAAAAAACAGGAAAAAATATACTACATAATTGATTGCTCTTTTTGATTTGCTCCATTAAATAATTATATTGCATAAGTTGATAAATTGAGTTGAGTTGAGTTGTGGTTGTGGTTGTGGCTGTGGCTGTGACTTTACCGCGGCAGTCCCCGAGTGCCACACGTCTTTTTTATTTATATCAGATAATCAATAAGACGCTAAATACAGTGGATTGGCATCATACTTTAAGTTCTTCAATTTAAAGTGCAGAATAAGAAATTAAAATATCATACTAATTTACTCTACACAGGTTGATACTTAAACAACGTTAGCGGCTGGCTAAACCTTACAAAATTTGGTCGTACCTTTTCGACACAAGCATTAGTCAATTAAAAAAAAATAAAGCGGGAAACTTCGAGAGAGAAACTCAGTTGTTGCAGGGAATTAAAATATATAGAAATTTGTAGAAATATAATATCATAGTTTCAGACAGGGTGGCACCTACCTATCTGCCGACCTATACATCTTTATATTACTTTAGTGTGTAGTAGTTTATTTTTCTCGGATCCGGCCGTTTCTCCTCCATTTCGGTTTAACCCTGGCCGGCTTGCCACCACGATTCTCTTATCAAAATTAAAGAGTAGTAAATCTAAAAGCAACATCTTTATGAAAATAACAATCTATGTGCCAACCCATATGTTACATAGTACCTATAGCTGCAAATAATAAATTGGCACATATACTCTTTACTTTCACAATCCTTTCATTGTTCATTGTGGTGGCAAACCGACCAGGGGCAAACTGGAACATACTTGCAAACATACAGACAAACCATCAAAAATTCTAAAAATGCATTATAAATCTTTTTTTCAACACAAAATAACCTACAAATTTATCCACATGAGATCCAGGTATAGTCACAAACTGTTACAATACTTGAGACTGAACGGTTCATCTATTTTGGTGTATAATTCAAAATTAATTGTGTAGTTTAGTAAATATAGGAAGTACAATAAGCACAAGTGAAACCTCTTGAATCCGGAGACTAATCCCGCCTTTTGGTCCACTTTGCGCCATCCTGATGCTCCAAACACCTGCTTAATAAATAATCTAGCAAATCAAATAAGTATCTATTCTCTTTGTTACAGGCATGGGCGACCTCACAAGTAAGTCCATAATGCTGCTGATATTTGCATTTTTACCTCCTAGCCACAGCTACTCGCGGCGGCGGCGAGCGGCGCGATCAGCCCTTCTACTATGTAAGTAGCGACAGGCTCGAGAAGCTGTCAAACGCGACATAGTGACATTAGAGTCATAGAAGTTCCGTTATAGAATACAGACATTATTTTTATCATCCGAAGTCCTTCTTACTACTTTAGTATTCAATTTATACTTGTCGGGATGTAGAATGTCTAGACCGAATTGGATCATGAGGCTAGCTCATAAATGAAGTCTTGGGGTGGTTGCTTAAGAACCGCTGCTATACTTTGAGAGTCACTGAGACAATAGCTAAGTACTTGGGCGCAGAGCAATGACGCAATGATATTCGGGAGTCAGTGCTTTCCCGTAGCCCATATGCAGCGCCCGCGCATGAAACGCGACCTCAAGGATTCATTATTATCCAAATCCTTAATGTTTAATTAGAATCAACCCCTCTGATAGTCCGCCACCGCCTATAACGACATAACAAAGTCTATCTAGCCTTAAAGCTAACAATTTTTATTTTAAAGAAAATTTATTTTGAATTAAATAATTTTCTTCTATTTATTTATATGGAAATTTAACATTTTTTGCAAATGTTTTTATTTCAATTGTACTCTTTTGAGTCAAAAGAGTAGTCAAAAGTTTTGACTACATTCTGTATTTTTATTTAAAACATCTCTATAATCTTCCATTTTCTTATCATTTTTTATCCGTTTACTATCTAGAATAATAATTGCCTGATGTTTCTTTTTTACATTCGAATTTAGATTAACGAAAGGACAGAAAGAGCAGAAGGGTAGACTATTATAATAAATTTATAATTATTATATACTAGCTGTCCGCCCGCGGCTACGCCCGCGTTGTTTTTCGACTTTTCCGTGCACAGTGTATTTGATATTTTCCCATGGTAAAAAGTATCTAAGATGTTGACCGGGGATATAATATACCATCATCCAAAATTTCATTTAAATTGGTCCAGTAGTTTCGGAGATTAGCTCGTACAAACAGACAAACAGAGTAACAAAAAAGTGAAAAAAAAACTCTGGATATGTTCTATATCATTTCTTAGTTCTTACATCCCCCTGACTCGGTTTTAAGCATTTTTTTTCTATGTACAGATTTTCGACCTCTACAGTTTTATTATATGTATAGATAGATAATGCTTTATTTGGTTTTTAGATCCACGGTGCATGAGAGACGAACAACCAGATAATGACTTAGTTTACAAAAATGACTGCTACAAATGCTATTGCAAGGCCGGAATTTTCTTCTGTGAAATGAAGGAAACCTGTGATATAAAGTTAAAAGGTAATTTCTACTCATTTACTGAGCACGTCCTCTCAGTATTTGCTGAGCGGCCACTTACACCGTGTCTGTATATTTATCAACCGTCTGATGATTGGAGTACGATGGCCGTGTGTGAAAGTCCCCTATTATGATTACTAGTGACCCTCCTCGGCTTAGCATGGGAGCAAATGCTGATAATAAAAAATATACCACAGAATGTCTTGGGTTGTAAATCATTATTAGTAGCAGCCATTATTAGATTTTTATGATAACCCTGTTTTGTGGCCTTATGTGATAATAACGCAAAAATAGAAAAACCGGAAAAACAAAAAAAAAACGAAAAATTAAAAAAATTGGAACACCGAAAAATAAAAATCCGGAAAAACAAACTGAAAACCGAAAATCGATATACTGTTACTACTAAATTATTAAAGTTAAATTATTCAAATGCGGCCAAATTATTCTTTTTGTGGCTAACAGTTTGTCGCCGTTCAAGTTATTATATTTTATTTTACAGATGAGTCGTTAATGGCGGCCGCTTGAGGCGAAAACGGTATTTTCCATCCATCGGCGATGCCGGCGCAGGCGGTGACGCTCAGTCCAAGAAAAATTTGCGATTTACTTTTTGGAAGTTTTTAAGTCAGAAGCCAAGATTATAAGACAAGCTATTGATTTCTCTTCTTAGTGTAGAAATTAAAATTAGCTTATTTAGCCGGTTGTCGGCCATTTAATCTAATGTTTCGATTTTAGTTGAAATAAATGAATTACACCCTTTCCCATGTCATTTTTTTTTAATAATATGGTTTTAATGTTTGTTTGAAGAATTTTATTGACGGTTTTAATCATCATATGGAATCTAGCGCCGCTCCCGACACTTGTTTACAATCTCTTCGCGGACCACTTGGAATGCCTCCAGGGACCACTAGTGGTCCGCGGACCACCGGTTAAGAATCACTGGGTTAGACGATAATTCTCTCGTCATTCTGAGCAGACTGATGGACTGAACTGACGCCAGACTGAGCGTGTAACCCTTGTCTAACAGCGTAGAATAAACATACAAATGGATTCAAAAATCGAAAACACATTTGTAAACCAGCTGGTACAATGGTCGATAGCGAGCATTTCTTTTAAATTTAAGACATTTTTCTTTCTGGTTTTAATAAATCTTTAAACCGTATTATTCCAAAAGTAAAATAAAAAAACCTCAGCAAAGGCGTAATTTATTTATTTCAATGCAAATCGAAACAGAAGATTAAATGGCCGACAACCGAAGAAAAGTCCAAAGCTTGTCTTATATCTTTGCTTCTAACCTCAAGAACTTCCGAAAATAAAATCGCAAATTTTTTGTGGACTTATCGTCACCGCCGGGGCCGCCGGTACCGCCGAATGATGTGACATAACATATTCACCTCGGGCGGCCGCCATTAAAAACTCATCTGTAAAATAAAAAAAAGGCTTATTATTTTCGAGGCGACTAAAAGACTTTTAGCAACTAAAAAATAATTTAGCAGCAATTAAATTATTTGTCTTTAATTAACATTATAAAAATCACAAAAATGGCAGCTCAAATTTAAGCAGGTTGATTAAAAATATAGGCAAGGTAGTAAATACTAGTAATATTAGTACTACTAATAATATTAGTAAGGTTATTTATCATGCTAAAAATGGCGATTGCGGCGGTACTGGTATATTTTTAGGGTTCCGTAGCCAAATGGCAAAAACGGAACCCTTATAGATTCGTCATGTCTGTCTGTCTGTATGCCTGCATGTAACAGCCATTTTTTTCCGAAACTATCAGACCTATACTGTTGAAACTTGGTAAGTAGATGTATTCTGTGAACCGCATTCAGATTTGCTGCCACGGAACCCTCATGGCCGAGTCCGATTGGCACTTGGCCGCTTTTTTAGTATTGGCATTGCACCCATGCGAGGCTGGGGCGAGTCGCTAGTCGGAATTACCTCTAAACTTTAAATTACAGGTTTCCTTTAATTTACAGATGAAGTATCCGTTCTTGCAATAGCATCTGTAGCAGTCATTGTAGTAAACTGTTTCATTATCTGGCATTTCTTCTTTCATGCATCGTTGCGGGTCTGCAAACCAAATTATCATTACATGTAATATAAATTTATTTTAGTAGCCTACTCTTGTGCTTCTTCTGTCCTTAAGATAAGTTGTATACAGTTGTATATGTACTTAATTTACTCGTTCATCTTGGTGTTATTAAATAAATTTCTGGTCTATTCTATTTTTTTTCTTATTATTTTGGTGATTGTGAGTCTTTTAGCATACCTACGTGGGTGCTGCATTAGGACTTCGAGACAGGTCTGACTCCCGAATAACATTGCGTCTTCGCTTTGCGCCCAAGTAGGTACTTAGCTATTGTCTCAGTGACTCTTAAAGTATATCAGCGGTTCTCAAACAACCACCCCACGACTTCATTCATGAGCTAGCCTCCAATCCAATGGGTCCAGATATCCTACACTCCGACATATAAATACCTAAATATAATTTGGAATTCTAAAGTGATGGGCTGATGACTCGGACGTCGTTTGCAATAATTATTGACCTGAACTTGCTCATGAAATAAAGAGAATGTGGGGAGGCCTTTGCCTTTGCTTTAAGTGGAATCGATTAGGCTAGTAAAAAAAACAATTTACATTTTGTCACACGATATAGTTTAAAGAACTGTTTTTTCAAAGTCTAATTTCAGATAATAGGCGCAACTGAGTGCTCAGGTCACGAATGCACCCAGAAAGTTTCAGTCCGCGAGGAGTGGCGCCGTGTTACCAGGATCATCACTCATCGTGACTCACAATCATGACCACGACCACTCTGACAAGAGTACCGAAGTGTACCAACTAAGGATAGAAGAAGAATTTACCCCTCAAAAGTGACCTCCATGTTTAATGTTTAAAATTCATTATTTACCACTGCTGGGCAATGGTCTTTGCAACCATCAATCGGCTTGCTTGGTCGGCATTCAGTGATTTTGTTATACCTAATAAATGTTCGTTTTTGGGTCACGCATGTAGATGTGTAAGTCATATCATCATTATAGCCGAAAGACGTCCACAGCTGGACAAAGGCCTCCTCCAAAGACCTCCACGACAATCGATCTTGCGCTAACCGCATCCAGAGGGTTCCCGCGACCCTCACCAGATCGTCGGTCCATCTTGTGGGGGGTCTATCCACGCTACGTATTATGGCGCGCGGTCGCCACTGAGGAACCTTTTTGCCCCAACGGCCGTCGGTTCTACGCGCAATGTGCACCCTAAAAGGGATCCGTTGTTTGTTCCTGAGGTGCGGGATCCTAAAAATGCAAATATCAGCAGCGTTATGGACTTACTTTTGGGGGTCTCGCCTGAAACAAAAGTAATGGATACTTATTTTATTTGATTTGCGAGATTATTCATTAAGGCGGAACCTCGAAAATTTTAATGTTTTTTGATTCTCTGAATCTGTACAAGCAGGTGTTATGATTTTCAGATATACATAAATTGTCCATATTATAATCTAAATACTCATAAGATGGGAAATACGTTTACTGAAAATTTTGTCGATAGCAAATCGCGCCAATGTACCTAACACCTTCTATTACTTATCTTTTTTCACTTGAAGTTTAAACTTGATCATGTATTTAACCTTACTAAAATCTATTATAGAAATATTTTTATTACATGTAGATCTATTTGTATAATAATATAATACCTATAATATAATCTATAATATAATTTTCTTAGCAAAAACAGTATTATGGGTTACAGTTTTAACTTGATTTCTGCGTGTGTTGGGATCGGGAGGTGGTATAGTAATGACAACAGCTTTATTTCCACCTTAAAACGGCTCAATTGTTCTGTTCTGACACCAAAAAGTTTAGTGAGGTACACTCAAATTCTGTTAAGATAAACTCAAATTAAAGTCGTTGGTCCTTTCGTTCGTTCATATACTTATGGCATTAGAAAAGGATGGTAGATGAATGAATTAAATTTTGAATGAATGATATTTAAAAATAAGAGCGCAGCACTGTCACGTCACGTGAGGCGTAATTTTAAGTGGAATGTTTTCGCATGCACCCGGGTATGGCATGGGCCCAATATAGTGTTATTTATGTCGGTAACTAGTCATCTGTATGTATCCATTTTAATCCCCTTCAGGTAATAATTACCCTTCAGGTAACAATGCCCGCACCCGCCGGCGGGGGCGCGGCCAGAACCAAAATCAAAATTGAAAATCAGAGACGGAGCCCCTCAGGCGTCGTCTCCTTCACGATGTTTTTCAGTATCAACGCGCTAGGCCGTGGTCCGAGGCACCCTTGAGCCGCTCCTAGACGCGTTGGTATATGACTTTTTTTGGGGTAGAGTCTTCCACTCCCCCGCAAATCCGGTGAAGCTTGATTGGTCGTACCTTTTCGACACAAGCATAGATCAAAATTAAATAAAAAAAAAAAAGTATCCATTTTGATTTCCGTTTTTCTCACCTCGTTCCAGGGTACTGCCGCGACACTTAGCCGCCAGCGCCTTTTTAGATTTATTAATCAATTTTTTTAATCCTGTGATTTTTGATAATTCTTCTAGTACACACAGCCATTGCCCGTTGCGACAGACACAAGTTCTGCATAGTTTCTCTCCGTCTTCTCTTATAAACTTCTTATCTAAGGACATGATGCTGCATGCCATTGTACACGTTACGTAGAGCTAAAATTTAAATAAATAAAAATCTAAAAACCCAAAAGCTTAAAAGCGAACTAAAAAGATAAAAACAAGGCGATGTAGGTAATACTAGCATGTATGTATAATTAAAATCCTCTTTTTAAATAAATTAAAATAGTCATTGTTGTTATCAGTCTTAAGCCTGCCAATTAAAGGGAGATATAAAGTCGTGGAATCTGTAAAAAAAAACATGGATGTTTCAATTTGTACATGATCGCATTCGGACGGAGGCATATTATTTATATTTTACTTGCTGCGACTCCTGCTACATTTATTCCTCCGACTGCAATAATGCATCATATTGATTGGATGTTTTTTTTACAGATTCCACGACTTTATATATCTTCATTTAATTGGCAGGCTTAAGACTGATAACAACAATGACTATTTTAATTTATTTAAAAAGAGGATTTTAATTATACATACATGCTAGTATTACCTACATCATTTTGTTTTCATCTTTTTAGTTCGCTTTTAAGCAGTCGTGTTTTTAGATTTTTTATTGAAGACTTTTTAGTTTTGTGGGAAATGGTTTAAAAAACATCATCTTTATTTTGAAGAACCTATCTATGAAGTGCCACTTAAGGTACGCAAAAATTTGTTTTCGTCTCTACCGCCATTTTGTATTTTTTGGCCGCCATCATGGTTTCGTTAAAACAAAACCTAGCTTATAACCATCTCGCACGGTTCAGACGAATCGGTAGACACCTCATTCTTTAAAATCCATCCAGCCGTTTGGATAATTCGAGGGTATAAAGAATACCACATACATACACAGATACGCGTGAAAAACATAACCTGCTTTATTGAGAATTAATTACAAGTCCTACATACCTAATATCTAGTCAGACTTAATAATTACTATTCCTAGCGCTTTTATAAATTCATGGAAAAATCTCGTACCTACCATCACAAATCGTGTGAATAAACAGAGCGTGTGCAGTGTACAATTAAAAAGAGATGTGACAAGACTTGGAGTTTTTTTTCCTTTTTTGTAGCACTAGCTTTTAGTTTTGTGCCAGTAGTGTCAAGAAAGGTAGGGAAACAAAGCACGTTAAATAATACCGGTTTATCTTTGAATTAAAAGAGAGTTAGGTATACCTACTAATGAAAATGGCGATGATAATAATAATGATGTAGGTGTTATTTAGAAGCTAGAAATCAATTCCACACATTGAAGAATTACGTAATACAAGTACTAGACAAGACACCTCG
Organism: Teleiodes luculella; assembly: GCA_948473455.1. Lineage (NCBI taxonomy): Eukaryota > Metazoa > Arthropoda > Insecta > Lepidoptera > Gelechiidae > Teleiodes > Teleiodes luculella. Next base: position 150,083 of record OX419610.1, on the reverse strand, counting down.
AATACATTCTATGCGCCAACATGGCGGCAGCGGGGGGCGGGCGGAATGTGCGGAGAGTCGAAACTCGAAAAACAAAAGACAAACGACATAGAATTCAGAGATCACGATTTACAAATTCATAATAACTTTTAGTGCGTTTCGTTTCTATGTATGTACGCTAGTACAATGTAGTTCAATGATTCCGCATTAAAATGATTGAACTGAGACCTAGTTGGTATCAAATTGAAACTTACCAAAACCAAAAATGTGTCAATTTTCATTATTACTAACAAGACAACTGAGACAACAAACAAGACAACAACTGAAATCAAATTATATTCTGTGCCACTTAAGTACGAGCGAACCAAAGATTCCGTACGGAATTGTAGATAGATACCTTAGCAATAAGGCCGCCTTTTGACTCCTGTATTTGTTAAAAATGTTTCTTTTGTAATGTTTATTTTTGGTGACAATAAAGAATATTGTATTGTATTGTATAGAATGGGCAATATCGAAATGAAATAAATGGCATATTCCTAAGAAAAAATAAATTTAATTAAGTACAGAATAGTTAAATTAAATGCTTAGGTATTATATTATAATAGATTCATAGTATTGACGGCCCCGTAGCCTAGTTGATAGTACGTCTGCCTACTGAGCACAGGGTCGCGGATTCGAATCCCGCCCAGGGCAAACATTCGTGTGATGAGTTTGCCCTGTGTCTGGATGTTGCATATTCATAAATGTATGTATATCAGCTGTCTGGCACCCATAGTACAGGCTCTGCCTAGTTTGGGGTCAGATGGCCGTGTGTGAGTTGTCCCACATATTATTATTATTATTATTTTCTTTGTACTTTTTTTTATTATTATTATGTTGGTACACTTTAAGATCACGGGTCTATTAATTATTATTATTATTATTTTCTTTTTTATTTTATTAACTTTCTCTCCGAAGAGGATTTTTTTTTGCACGGGCCAAAGCCAAGTGCTCGTTGGAAAGTTATGAAGTTAAAGTAAGAAATTTTCTGACGATACGGCAGGTATTTAGGATGACGGCTTTTTGTAGTAGTGTGTATGTGTATGGATGTAGTTCAAGGACTTCGAGGCTTCTGTGTAGGGTTTTCGGGATGACGCCAGTTGTGGAGAGGATTATGGGGATAGTTTGTACTTGCCATTGAGTCTTAATTTCAACAGAAAGATCTACGTACTTCGCAACTTTTTCTGTATGGGTGCTACTCAGGTTGTGTGTGTTGCAGACGGCAATATCTATGAAATAAACAGTTTTGTCTTTTTTATTGTGTAAGGTAATATCAGGTATATTGTAATGTACTGTTTTGTCGGTGATTATGGTCCTGTCCCAGTATACTTTAAAGTCAGTGTTTTCAAGAATGATCTCTGGTGTATATTTATAATAAGGGATTTTTTAATCAATGAGTTTGAGTTTAAATGCTAGATATTGGTGAACTATTGCTGCTACTTGATCGTGCCTGTGTTTGTAATCAGTTTGTACTATGGCTCTACACGCACCTGTAATATGTTGTATAGTTTCGGAGCTGCTATTACACCGTCTGCAAGCATCTGTGGGTAGATTGGGTACACGACAAATATGTTTCTGATAGTTACGCGTCTCGACCACCTGATCTTGGATCGCTAGCATGAAACCTTCCGTCTCGGGGAAGATCTCGCCACGCCTCAGCCAGGCGTTCGACGCACTCTTGTCGACATGTGGTAGCTGAAGGTCGTGGCGGTGTCTTCCATGTAACGATTTTTGGCTCCATGCTGCAATCTTAGCTTTATCGTTTACGATATTTTCATTCGGCTGGCTATCAACTTTTTGTAGGTTAAGAGGTGTGAGACGCTTATCAGTTCGGGCTATGGTATGGTGTAGAAAAGAGTGGGTGGATCTGTCCTGAAAATATTTCCTGAGTGTGCTGATCTGCTTGTTATGTAAATTGCTAATGTCTATGAGGCCTCTACCGCCCTCAGTCCTAGGAAGTGTAAGCCGCTGTATGCAAGATCTTGGATGGTGTTTACGATGGGCGGTGAGGGATGTATTTATAATCCGTTGTAGGTTTTTAAGTTCTGTTTGTGACCAGGTGATTATGCCAAAAGAGTAAGTTAGTATTGGTATTGCGAATGAATTAATGGCTTTGATAATGTTACGAGAATTTATCCGATTTAGTCCGTTTTTGGTGAATCTGTCTATCTTGTTGAAATCCTAAATATTTATAAGAACTGTATTGATCAAGCGAGTCTATTTGATTCCCAGAACTCAATGTGTAATTATTTTGGACTACAGAGCCGTTCGTAACCGTGAAAGTTTTACACTTTTCTATTCCAAACTGCATATGTATATCCTGTGAGAACGTTTGTGTGATGTCTGCAAGGCGATGTAGTGAGTCCATATTGTTGCTGTATAGTTTAATGTCGTCCATGTACATGAGATGAGTGAGTTGGGTCTGATTGTGTCCATTGGTTATTACTAGTCCGGATTTTGAATAGTTTAACATGTAAGAGAGAGGGTTTAGTGCTAAGCAAAACCAAAGAGGGCTTAAGGCATCTCCTTGGAAAATCCCACGGCATATTGGAATTTCGTCTGTTTCAAAGTTACAGGAATTATTGCTGAGTTTCAGTTTTGTTCGCCAATTACTCATAGCATGTTCGAGAAAGGAGACCAGGGACGGATGAACTTTGTAGTGTTTTAGGATATAGATAAGCCAACTGTGGGGTACCGAGTCGAAGGCTTTTTGGTAATCAACGTACATAGTGCTGATGTTCTTTTTTCGCTTCAGTACATGTTTCATAGCGACCGCATCTATGATAAGTTGCTCTTTGCATCCCTGGCTCCTCTTTCGACAGCCCTTCTGTTCTTCTGCTAGTATGGTGTTTACTTCAATGTGTTTATAGATGTGTTCTGCTATACAAGATGTCAATATTTTGTAAATGGTTTGTAAACAGGTGATTGGCCGGTATTTTGCAGGGTTCTGGTAATCTGTGTCTTTGGGTAGCATATAAGTTATTCCTTGAGTGATGAAGTCTGGCAGTGTGCTTGGTGTACGGATGAAGTCATTAATGTGATTGTGTAATATTGGGTGGATTGAAGTAATTTTTTTGTACCAGAAGTTATGTATTCGATCACTGCCTGGAGCCTTCCAGTTATGAAGCTTCGCTAATACTTGTTTAAAAGTTTCTACCGGGATGTGGTCAAAACTCATTTCTGGGGTTTCATTTAGCTTTTCTAAATCTTTCTGTATCCATTCAGAAGTTTCATTATGTTGCACTGGTTTAGACCATATATTAGACCAAAACTGGTGCAGAGCATTAGGTGACGGAGAGGGAGTGCTACTGCTTGGTGTGGATTGAATGTTTTGTGTGTGTGATTCTAGTGTTCTGTAAAATAATTTCTCGTTGTATTTAAATTGTGTGTTTTGTTTTTTCCTACGAGTGGCAGTTCAGGTATCTTTTGAGTCTGCTGGCTGCAGTATTAAGCTTTTGCTTAAGTGTATCTATGAATTGGTTATCTGTTTTATTATTTATTTATTTATTTATTTATTTATTATTATTCAGACAAACATGCGGTTAACAGAATAGCATTCCAAAACACCAGCATTTTTAACAAGAAGAAACAAACAAGTAGGTAAAATACAAATAAGATTAAATATTGCGTCGAATACAATGTCAGATTAATTTAAAAATGTCGCTAAAATATATCACAATCATCAATTCAAATAAGTTTACATAAACAGTCATATACATTAGAAAGGAACAATCCCATTTTGTCATTGAACATATCAGATTCAAAATTCAGTTTGGTGATATCATTAAGGAGTGAGAGTGCTCGCGTAGTGGGGGCGTTTCTTGCACGTTTTGTCCGTGTATTTAAAGTGAAAAATAGATTGTGCCTTCGGCGCGGCGCTACCGCCCCATCTCCGCTACGCGTCCCTCCCGAAGGCACAACCAAACCTATTCGCTCCAGGACCGACATATTGTCAACTCTATTGTGCATTAGAGAATAGTAGTGAGCCACTAACAGCAACTTCCGTCTCAAGGAAAGGGTATCCAAACCCACCATGCCCGACACAAACAGAGATGGATATAAATAGGGGTAATAGCCATAGAGCCTGTTATATAACCATCGAGCAAACTTCCGTTGTATCTTCTCGATCATTAATGAGTATTCAGTCTCATATGGATCCCACACAATTGCACCAAATTCGAGCTTGCTTCGAATGTATGCATTATACAGCACAATAGCCGCCCGTACATCCCTAAATTGTGATACGAGCCTCATAATAAAACCAAGGATTTTATTAGCACTTTTACATATGGTTATTATATGCGAGTGGAAATCCAATTTACTGTCTAATATCAGACCCAAATCACGTACTTCAGTCACTCTCTCCAATGGCACATCAGACAAGCTGTAAGTAGCTAGTAACGGCTGACGAGAACGGGTAAAAGTGATAACCTTGCATTTTGAGGCATTAAAAGCTAGGCGGTTCTCCACACTCCAACTTGCCACCGCGTCAATATCACCTTGTAAAGAAAGTACATCTACCTGATTCCTCACACTCAGGCACAGTTTCAGATCGTCTGCGAACATGAAGCATTTGGCAGATCGTATGGATTTGGGGAGATCATTGATCATTAGCAGGAAAAGAGTAGGCCCTAAGGTACTCCCCTGGCTAACACCAGATTGTGTGGTATACAGATGTGATTCGTAGCCCCCTACCCTGACAAATTGTGAGCGCTGATGCAGGTAACTCGAAAAGAATTTTAGTAATTTTGGAGTAAAGCCAAATATTGCCATTTTCTCGAGCAGGATATCGTTGTCGACCACATCGAACGCCTTTTTAAAGTCGAAGTAAGCCGCGTTGACCTGCTGACCAGCGTCCATTTGGGCCGCAACATAGTCCACAAACTCAATATGATTTGTATTAGTAGACCGTGCACGACGAAATCCATGCTGGCTGTTATCTAACCTTGCATTAACTTGGCGTCCGATATGAGAGTTCAGCACAGTTTCAAAAACCTTGCCAAATAACGGTGGAACTGCAATGGGCCTAAAGTCAGAAACATCATTTCCGGAACCACTCTTTGGGATTGGTGTAACCTTAGATGTCTTCCATAGTTTTGGATAGGTTGATTCATCCAAAGAGAGGTTAAACAAATACAAAAGCGGAACTTTTATTGCAGAAAAACAGTCTTTAAGTAAAAAACTAGGGATACCGTCAGGTCCAATCGAGGAATGCGGTTTAAGACGTTTGACTGCAGCAACCAAGTCAGATTCGCGTACCCCATTTATAGTGACAGTGAAAGCATCCCATGAACTGTGAGCTGCCCGTGCAGCTGCACCTGCATCAAGTCGCGGTACTACTTTTTGGAACACCGAATGAAAGTAATTCGCAAACGCGTCCGCAGCCAACTGTCCTGCAACCTCCGTACCCTCCGATATGAAGACTTCATGGTTACTACGCCTGTTCTTTCTCTTTTCTTTTACATAGTTCCAAAATTTTGTCGGTTCTCTAATAATACTCTCTTGGATATATGCAATATGTTTTTGATATTCAATTTCGATCATTTGTTTTGATTTCCATCTATAATATTTGAAGAGTTCTTTGTTGAATACTTGGTTGTTCTCTTTGTACCTTTTGTGATGAAAATATTTCTGCTTTATGTTGTAAATAATTTCTGATGTATACCATGATGGATAAATGTAACGACTTTGACTATTATAATTATACTTGAGAGGAACATATTTATTTATACAGTTATACAGTTCGGAGTAAAAGAAGTCCACCGCCTCGTCAACATCCGCAATGACCAACAAGTCGGTCCAGTCAAGAGTAGCTAAAGCGTCATACAGACCGATTAAATCAGCTTTCCGGAAGTTCCAATTTGGACAGTACCCAGCACTCACCCCTGACTGATGAGGCGACGATGATGATACCTGATGTATTCTACCTCTAGGCAGCGATACCTGAATTTCAAGCGGCGGGTGAAACGCGTCATCGGGAACGAACGGCTCGTCACTTTCCTCCACACGAACACTCTCAATTCCACTGAGCACAAGATCGAGTTTACCACCATGAGAATTAACAACTTCACTAAACTGATTTAAATTGCAAAATTCACAAAAAAAATTGAATTGGTTGGTAACCTCCACGGACCATGAGTTAGGGTTGAAATCACCCAATACCAGTACGTCTATGCCTGAATATTTAGAAATAGCGTTTTCTATGCAATTTAGTGCATCTAGATATTGACTGCTATTACAACTTGTTGATAAATATACAATACAACACAAAAATCTTATATCAGTCCAATTAATAATAGCAAATAACAATTCCATGTCTGATGTATAGCCATCAATATCTTCCACAACACGCACAGAGTGCGAATCTCGAACGGCGAGCAGCACCCCGCCCCAACCAGCGTCATTCTCGTGATCACGGCGCAACACTGTATATCCAGGGGGGAACAACTCACCGTCAGAGACCGAGCTAGTCAAAAAGGTTTCACTTAATGCTATTATATCAAAATTTGATTGAGTTACGTTGCTATAAAACAGCGAAGTTTTTGACCTGAGGCCACGTACATTTTGATAATAAATACTCAAGTTTTTATATCTTCTTTTGTTGGTGAGTCTGTTTGGCACGAAAGTTCTGTTTCCAAGGCTTTACACAGATCCCCTTAGCCCAGTTGTTGGGTAGCATAACCCTGTTAAGTTTGGCTCTTCGTGTTTGGAATGAATTCTATAGGTATTTTTAATTTTATGTACGTGTTCAATTAATTTTTTGCTTCTATTACCTTGAGTGTATTGGGTCATCCTAGCTAAATCTCTTCTTAAATTTTCAATCTTCTTTTGAAGACGTTTCTGCCAAGCTGGTATTTCATTTTCAAATTTTCGCGGTTGACTACTAGCATTTTCTTTAATTTTTGCCCCATTAGATACTACTGCGGTGTATGCTGCACAGTATACTATTGTGTGAGTGATTTTAAATGTGTCATCTTTAGTAATGTAGTTAGGAATGATTTGTGTATTTAAAAAGTCGACTATTGTAGATAATTTTCTAGAGGTTTTCTGCCTCGGTATATAAAGACGTGTTGTGGGGTCTGTGTTATCAAATCGGTTCAGTGTTTCTTGAAAAGTTTGTCTTAAATGTTGTTGTTCGTCATCCGGGATTGTTAAAATTACGGTGTGTTGTGTGTCATGATTTCCCTGTAGTTCTTCGTTGGGTGTATGTGTAATGTCTGCTTGAGTTGCTGAGGGTAGTGTGTTACTGGGTGCTGTATTATGTTGAAAAGTAGAGTGTGTTTGAGTATCGTCTATTGTGCTGTTTCTTTCAGGTATTTCAAAACTGAAATTTTCTTCTTCTGCTACTGCCTGCTTTAATATTTATAGTCTGTCTTTATCGATATATTTATTCTGAATTATAGATCTCTTCTGATCAGCAACTCTTTGTTCGGAGAGGTGAGCTAGGTGTGGGAACATGTTAATGAATTCTTGATGTAATGGTTTTCTATACGCTGTTAAGTTTGTTTCGAGTTTGGTGACTTTATAATATGCTTTGATGATCCCCTCGTTGAGTTCTGTGTTCCATGTCATTCTCTGCCGTGATTGAACTGCTTGTGCATATGAATTAGGAATAAGTGAGTTTTGTGCATTTGAATGTGAAGATATGTTGTGTATGCATTGTATTTCAGTTCTAACTTCTTCAAATATTCTGTCAATTGTTTCCTGTGGCAGTAATTTATTATTTATTATTGCCCTCCTTTGGTCGCCTATTCTTTGTCTATTAATATTTTGTCTTTCTGGAAACTTTTCAATAAATTTAGTATGCAGTGGTGGGAGATATGACTTTAAGTCTGTTTCCATTAGGGTTAATTGCAAATATGTACGCAGGATGAATTCGTTCATTTCTGTACTCCATCTATTACGCGTACGTGGACCGCTGGTGGTGGGCACTGGGTCGGTGGCCAGGTTGGCCTCCTGTGCAACATCCTCCAGCAGTATGCTACTGGTTACTGAATTTGACCGGGAAGATCGGTAGGATGGTTTAGTGGATGGTAGTGAAGGGAATAAACTCCGGGTAGATGATGGAGATGTATTTGTTACATCTACCTTACCGCAGTTGGAACGCGGTCTCAAGCTATATCTTAGCTGAGGTGGTTGCGATATGTTGCCCCCCCCAGAGTACGAGGGGCAGCCCGAGGCTGCAGGTTCGGGTCGGGGACCTCGAGCGCTTGTAGCACTTGAGCCTGCAGTCTCGAGGCGGGATTCTCCAGCGTTTGTGGCACTGGTACCCGCCTGGGGTACTCGACTCCTAATGCGGACCATTACCATATCGCTACTAAGCCATTGCCTTGTTGGCCACGTAGGTTTCAATATTACGTGTGTCCGCCCCCCACGTGACAAGGTGTTCAGCACGGACGTAAGGTTGGACTTTAGGGGGCTTATTATTTATTATTTATTATTTTATTACTTTTATTATTATTATTATTATTTAACAACGTTAACAACATAATGTGAAAAATGGCAATCCAAGACTTGATCCCGTTATTTTGACGGTCACTAAGGCTAATACCAAAATCTATAAAAAAGAACAGAATCAAACCCAATAAAAAAAACTTTTCAGTTTTGGCTACGTTAGCACGTGCCCACGCTCCCCCCCCCCCCACCCCGTCTCCGCACGCCCCTGCCACCCCCGTCGCTACAACTATTCGCTCGATGCTCTTCGCGCCGCGGGGGAAACGCTAAGGGTTCTTTATTTCTTGTTTTAAGGCACTGAACCCTAAAAGTAAAATATTGCAGAAGATAATATTTTGTTGATTGTTCGATTTATTTCCATTCGTCATAGTGAGAAGTAATTAACTATAGCTGATGATATCGTGATGTATACCTAGGTATACCTATATTATCAGCTCAATGCAGTTCTCGCTGTAGAGCCAGCCTGCGACTATTATTTGGATTGAAAAATTATGATGATTTCCTGACTCAGAGCCCGTCCCCATGTCTACGGCGCGGCGCCGCGCCGTTGACATAATATGTCGGGGCAACGCAAACAGAAGACGGCGAGACGAAGGTACGGTACAGACACGGCGATGTATCAATCAAAACCAAACCTTAAATATTTTGACATACGGCGGCGCGGCGGTCTCGCGCCGGCTCTCGTGGCAGCTTCGACGCGCCGCGCACTACTCGATTTTGGCATGCCGTTTTCAACCGTATGTCAAAATATTTAAGGTCCAGTTTCAATCGATACACCGCCGCGCCTGTACCGTATCCTCGCCGCGCCTCTCCTGGTGTGCGAGGCGCCTTAATCGTTCAATCGCGCGATCGTCTATTAGGACACATATTCGACTTCAATATGTTTGATATATAATATAATAATATATATAATATAATAATAATATATAATAATAATAATATATGTCGGGGATTGAAGCCAGATTGATCGTTTAAATCGAATGTAAACATCGATGACAGTTTTTATTTTACTTTCTCGAGTATCAGAGGGTAGAATCGATATAGTTGACCGGTGTGAAGTTGGCGCGGTGACGTTTGACAGGAGGCCCTACTACCGGGAGTGGGACCGGGTGGTTCACTCACATAAATAGCGCTGCTCAGGGCGGGCGAGCCCTCTGGGTAGATCTGCAGCCGCGTTGATAACTTTGTGTGTCAGGGATATGTTGTGATTCTGGTGGACGTACAGTCCAGTGTGTTTTGCGATGTGTGATTTAATGTGAGATCTGGATGTATGTTGAAATAATGGTCGTTCTTCTTCTTCTTATCGTGTCGATGACAAATTGCTCAGATAGTTTTGGCCCAGAACCTAGCTACTTCAACTGCGTTGTCTGTGGCATCCATCAGGTCCTGCTGCGAGCAGGTGGCGGTACAAGCAGGGCAGGACAGTAGATGGGCCATAGACTGCACCGTTCCACACACACACTCCAAATTTGTGTTCTCCGAAAATCTCCACCTGAACATATTTTCTTTACTGCGGCCAACCTGAGTACGAAGTCTATTTAATGACTTCCAGATTGGCCATGGCAGTCCATGTCCAGCCGGGAGGCTCTCAGAGATCGGGACATATGGTCGTTGGAATATTGTTTGTACCACAGTCCAGTGGTGTCTGTAAACCGTGAGTAAAGTGATCTAATTATCGTGTCGCTAGCAAGGTTGGCTAGGTTATGTGATATTCGTATGGTATTAGCTATGGCATTGTTATCATGACCGCGGGTAGAGTAACTGTAATATGGTCGAGTTACATAAGGTCCGGGCGGGGAGGCCCCTTGGTTGGCCAGTTTGTAAATGTTCAGTGTTTCCATGCCAGTTTCCCCTTATGGTATTTTGATGGTGCTCGGATCTAGCTAAACCCCTTTTAGGGATTGATTAGGTCCCGATCGTTCATGATAACAAGCAACCGAGTCGATGGTGGTATAGTGTGTTCCAATTGAGATGGAATTCGATATAGTTGGTAAAGTCTGTTTCAATAGTGATGACAAATTGGGGTAGTCCTGACAAAGATAGTGTACGATGTTCTCTAAAAGTTATTGTAGCATACGCCCACGCTTAACGTATTTCCCGCGTGTTGCCCTTTGCGGGTTTCCTTTATTTATTCGCTTTGCCCCACATAGCATAGTTTTTGCCTTTTCTCCGACATATATAATATAATAATATATTTTATTCATGAAAACTTAATCTAAATACAAATATCGAAACACAAAAATATACGATCAAAAAAATATTACTGTGATACCTAAACTAAGAATTAACTTGTATCTTAGGCATCAACACAGTTGTGAAACATAAACTATGGTCATAAGAACATTAAGATTAATATTATTATTCGGTGTTAAATGTAAATGAAAATATAAAAAAAAAAACAATTTACTAAATAACTATTATATAAAATAAATTAAAAGTATCTAGGTCAAGGTTCGTTGTAGAGTCGCAAGTTAGTGCTCCGCTTGCAAGATGTTTACCTACATTCTGAGCTCACAAAATATGCCTACAATGCACTAGTGTAACACGACAACAAGTGAACAGGGTTAAGTAGGTCGTCGGTGATCTAAGCGCCATCATAATCGATGGTACTCAAATGCCTGGCTACAGCAATCTTCTTAGCAGGACATAGATCGTCTCCAGTTTTTTTCAGTTGATCGCGCGTTCGTACGAGTAAATTCGCGCGAACTTGCGATGATCGCGTAATAGAGTCATCATTGGGTTTAAGTTCTCTTTTGTTTTGTTTTGTAAATATTTCAAGTTTACCAGCGCATTGGTTCTGGCTGTCATAGCTGTTAAATCAAATAATAAATATCAACACGCTTGCTTGGCACTTTATTTTCAATTGACCTTATATGCTTGTGTCGCAAAGTACAAAGAATTTAGATTACACCTAATAGAATGCCCTTCTGGTAGTGAATACCCTTCAGGTTACAATTACAACCAAAGTCGAAATTGATAATCAGAGACAGAGCCCCTTAGGCGTCGTCTCCTTCACGATGTTTTTCAGTATCAACGCGCTAGGCCGTGGTCCGGAGCTCCCTCGAGCCGCCTAGACGCGTTGGTAGTGTTGGTACATGACTTTTTTTTGGGGTGACGTTATATAGGTACCAAAGAGATTTGAAGAGCCGCTTCATTTGAAGCGGCTCTTCAAATCTCTTTGATAGGTACGAGTAAGGAGGAGTGTGTAATATATGATATAAATTTAGATAAACTAACGTTCAAGTGCTATAATTATATATGATCTAAAAACATTTAGTATAACGATTCAAATGATATAATGTACCATTAATATAATTTTATTTAGTATAATTTCACTTGGTATAACAGTTATTTCATTTAATGTTCATATTAACTAATAATTATTTGTCATAACGGACAATTTATATAAAATTTAGAAGACGTAATAAACTTTTCGTATAATGCCTGATTTGTACTCAAAAGTAAACGACCGCAGATACTTTGTATTTTTTGACACATGCAAGCATCCAGGTATGCAAACGTGCGAACAAGCAAGCTTGCAAGCAATCATGCAAGCAAGCATGCAAGCAAGCATGCAAGCAAGCAAGCAAGAAAGCACGCAAGCAAGCAAGCAAGCATGCATGAAAGCATGCAGGGATGCATACATGTCAACCTAACCTATCCAAGTCGGTGTGCCCCGGATTTCCGTGCTCGCTACGCTCGCACCCGCCCTGAATTACGGTGCCCTAATTTAAATTGTACTTTAATATAATAATTATGTTTTTTTTTTTCAATAAAAATAATCTGGCATTTTATATCAAATGATCATTATATCTTATGATTATTAGTTGAAATAAAGGTTATGTGACACGAATGTTATATGAAATGAGTGTTATACTAAATGTTTTTATAAAAACTGAACTTTATACCAAATGAATTTTATATGAATTAAAATTATAGCTTATAAACGTTATCCCAAATGAGTGTTATATGAAAATAACTTTATGTCTTTTGAAATTATATTATCTGTTTTTATACAAAATGAACCGCACCCGTAAGGGGACGTTATATACGAGTTTCAACGATCTTCTAGGGATGTTGTCTTTTTATATATAATATTATGTATATCAGCTGTCTGACACCCATAGTACAGGCTCTGCCTAGTTTGGGATCAGCCCCCAGGACGTGTGGGAGATGTCCCACATATTAAAAAATGTTCCTTCATCATCTTGTTTTCATCTTTTTAATTCGCTTATTAAGTCGGGTTTTTTAATTTTTTAAATTTACTTCTTTTTTATTATTTTAGGGTAAGGAGATTTTGTATTTAAAAAAAACAACAAAACATGATGGGACAAAATGTTGATTTGTACTAAAACAAATGACTGCACAAAATACCAAAAACAATGACGATCACGGAGACGACAGGGGCCGCTGCGTGTTTGGCCATCGCTGTTTTTAAAAAATCTTTATATGACGTCACCCTTGTGAAGAAGGTGCCGTCCCGCACGCTCTTTGTGCCTCCGCTCACGACCCCAACCAATACCCCTTTGGACTGGTCTCGGGGGTCGCCTGTGCCCAGACACACTAAAGGACCACCTGAAACAGATCGTTGCATCACAAATAGAACAATGGCGGTAGGGCAGGCAACAGCACTGCTATTGTTCATTGATTTTTCAACAGGTGACGCCTGTTAGTATATACAATTAAATTATAATCGAAGCGAAAAATACAAGTCCGGTGAAGCTTGATTGGTCGTACCTTTTCGACACAAGCATAGGTCAATTAAAAAAAAAAAAAAGAAGCGAAAAATCGAAGCGTTAAATTATTTCGTTGGGCTTGTACGGAGGCTTGGTTGTATAATTGGTAGTACGCCTGTACGGCCCGGATAGCCCAGGGGGTGCGGATTCAAGTCCCTGCCCAAGCTCAATGATCTTAATTTTTCGCTTCGATTATAATTTAATAGTATATACTAACAGGCGTCACCTGTTGAAAAATCAATGAACTATTGATCGAGTCGGCGACATCGTACTTGTGATATTTTCAATGCAATTTGAAAGCACGAGTGTCCATATTGGTTCATAGTATCCTAGGATAGATGGAGCTGTGTGAGCACTCTAAAGCACGTAGTAAAAAATCGAAGCGTAAAATTTTCGTTGGGCTTGTACGGAGGCTTGGTGGTGTAGGTAATTGGTAGTACGCCTGTACGGCCCGGATAGCCCAGGAGGTGCGGGTTTAAGTCTCTGCCCAAGCTCAATGATCTTAATTTTTTGCTTCGATTATAATTTTATAGCAGTGCTATTCTCTATAGCCGCCGGTGTCTTCGAAGCTGAATCAAGTGAGTTGAATTATAGCAACTTCAAGATTATACAGGCTGTAAATAAATTAGAACACAATATTTTTAGGGATTAACCTACATAATATGAAACTGACTATTATTACGATTTTGTATTAAGCGCGAAAGCCTCAAACAAACATTAAACTAAATATTGGGCCCGATTCTACATATTACGCTCTAACTTAAATTTTAAATCATAATGTCCCTTTCACGTTCATAAGAACGAAAAGGGACAGGTGATTGCCAACCTACATTTAAAGACGTCAAACATAGATTTATCGCGTAGCAGGCATATAAAAACATCCCGGCTAAATTAAGCTGAATTTGACAGCATTAAATTCATTCATCTCCCATCCTTTTCCATTCCCATATGAATGAAAGAGACCAACAACTTAAATTTTGAGATTTTAGCGGCCACGGCATAATCGGGCCCATTGTTCCCCAGGGAACACACATTCAAAGCTTAAAATAAATAAAAAAAATCATACAAAGTAGGTTAATTCCCTTAAAATATTGAGCGAGCGCAAAATTTACACTTTAAACACTGAAATTCAACTGGTTGTTTATATCTGCAACATAGTGGTAGTACTCATTCATGAAACAGAATCAATATTCCTAATGGAACGTAGGTTGAAATCTCATCTGCGGGCATAGTATACCTACTTATTGAATCTACTTGCTTAGTTTTATAGAGTCCTAAATTGTCCTATAATGCCTCGACTATACCTTCATTTATGTAGCTATTTACGAATACAAAAATTAGGCTAAGCTCAAATCTAAGTATAAGCACGGAATTATAATAGTACTAGGTACAGAAGGCGCACTCTCTGATAGCAAACGTGCGAATTTAATTCTAGCTACCACGCCACTAACGTTCAAATTACGTCGAACATGAATCTGGCTATACTATGTTATTTAGCAAAAAATAATCCTTATGAAGAAGCCTTTCGATTGGTATAATAAAACTACAGGGTGTTTTTTTTCCTCATGTAGCGGGTTCGATTCCCGGTTCAACCATGTAATTATTTAAAAATGTATGAATGCAGTTTTAATAGGTTTTAGAAATAAAATAAATTCTTCTTTCAGTAAAATGTTCTATCTACAATATTTAAGGTAGTTTCCCTCCATGTGGCATAGCCATGGGACGCCCTGTATAGACTAAGAACAGTAAGTTATCTTCATACAAACTGGCCGGATCGGTTTGAATGTGTTTGTGGTTTGCGCCGTGTAGGAACGCGCTGTCACGCACACACTTGCATTTAACCCATACTGCCCCGCCATATCACGCCATATTTTATCACACCTTATTTCCTTATTTTATGCTAGTGTGTGCATGTGGACGCACTTATTAAAACCGACAGCGGGAACGTTTGTATGGAGATAACTTACTGCTTTTACTGATATTGCCACAGAAGAAAGATAGTAGTAGTAGTAGCAAGCAATCAGCCGTGTCCTTGAAATTTCTACCTACAGTTGAGCGGAGCTCTAGGGTTGGTATTTACCTACAAAAAGCAGAAGTGTGTATATTTTTATTGTATGTTTAAGTAAGTACGTAGTTATGCATTCCTGTTAATCCTTGGAGTCTCATTTTTTGTTTCTGTTTACTATTAAGTATACCTATATATCATACTGATTTTTCACAAAACTGGATCATTCATCAATTACTATAGCACTGCCAGAATATTAAGTCAAATCAAATATTTAAATTCATAATTTTACCCTTCAGCATCAGCAGAAAGATATACTTAAACGTTAGTTTTATTAACGTTAAATTTAAACACGCGTGCAAATTTAAACACTGCACGTTGTCGTGTGGCGTATAGTTTTGCCCCGCGAAGATAGGTTAGCGGCGGCCGTGTAAATGATTCTTATGTGTGCTTGCGACGATTCGGGCGCTCTTGTATGGAGTGCAACTACTGGGTATCTTTCTTCTGTGGTTTTGCTGTAGTATAACTTTACCAGAATCTCCTTGGGCGACGTTGCTTATCTCATCCGAGGTGCATACAAATTTGTTCATAGATCTTCCATGTATCCGGCTGCATGCACTTGTTGAGATTATGCGCAACGATGCCTTCCTCAAGATTGTTGATCTCTGGAAAACAACTTCCATGGTCGAGCGGTAAAGTACTCACCAAACATTAAGGAGGTGTCGGGTTCAAATCCCGGACAAAATATTACTTGATGAAACTTACCTTACTTTGGTAAGTAGGACATTGCTGGCTGAATTACCTGATTGTCCAAAAATAAAGATGATTCCGTGTTTCGGAAGGCACGTAAAGCCGTTGATCCCGGCTATTAACTAGGGATGTAGTCGGTACGTATTATTATTGATTTAACTTAGTTGTTCCGCATTCGTTGCTGGTACTGTGGCGAGTATGCGTACTGCTTGCTCGGCGCCTTCTCACTGGCAGCCTATTCGCGTATTTCTGCTATGTTTTATTGAAAAGTCATTATTTATTTTGAATATTGTCTCTATCAGGCCGCAGCCCTCGTCTCGTCACCAGCCGGACATTATGATAATCTTCTCAAATGCATATTTTGTTACATCTAATATTAAATTCCCGCCTCGTGGCTCCGCCCGCGGTACCAGATTTTCCCGTGGGAATGAGGAATTATGCCCCAGTAAAAGGTAGCCTATGTTACTCCCCAAGATCTATTCTCTCTTTATACCAAGCTTCAATAAAATCGGTTCAGTACTTTTGGAGTCTATTCAATGCAAATAAACAAACAATCAAACCTTTCCTCTTTTTAATATTAGTATAGATAGTATAGACAAGCAATTAAGCATGTCCAGTGGTTGTGGTGAGGGATTCTACAAATCACTAGAGAACAGAGCAGATTCAGATCTCTATGAGAGTACCATCTCTATAGAGATCTGATGTTGTGGAGATCAAAACACTAGAGAACAGAGCAGATTCAGATCTCTATGAGAGTACCATCTCTATAGAGATCTGATGTTGTGGAGATCTTTAGAGGAGGTCTTTGTCCGGCAGTGGACGAAAATATGATGATGATGATTAGTTACCTGTGTTCTATCAATCCTACCGAAGCCCGATGCTTTGCAAAGGCCCCTATATTCCATATTTTTGGAGGCAAGGGGTATCGGCCCGACCAACTTCGTCCACCTGTGAATAGAGTTATATTCACATTGTATTCTGAAATTAACTTTATATTCTGTTTATATACAAGAAAGATCTTTGTACAAGCGTAGTTAAATTTAAAAAAGCGGTCAAGTACGAGTCGGACTCGCCCATGAAGGGTCCGTATCAGCAAGTAACATAATATAAAAGTTCTTGTAGTTCGTTGTAACTTTGATCGATGTTTTAATAATAGTGATAGGAAAATTGAAAGGTACAACAGTCACTTGAAAGGTCAAATACTCACTTGACTAATACTCACTTGAAAGGTCGAATACTCACTTGAAAGGTCGAATGTTATTTTTCCTCACATACGGCCATCTGACTCCAAACTAGACAGAGCCTATACTATGGGTGTCAGATATAATACATAAATAAATATACAACATCCAGACACAAGGCAAACACAAGTGCTCATCACACGAATGTTTGCCCTGGGTGGGATTTGAACCCGCGACCTTGTGCTTCGTAGGCAGACGTACTATCAACTAGGCTACGAAGCCGTCAATAAAGGTGAATACTCACTTGAAAGGTCTAATACTCACTTGAACGGTCAAATACTCACTTGAAAGGTGTTTTAGTGAAGCCGATGGCGATGTCAGCCCTGGGGAACTTGTAATTCGCAGGATACCAGGCACTGCTCAGCCTCCTCCACTGCCCATGCTCCGTAGTGTCCTGAATCCCGTGATAGTGAGACACGGCATGCAACGACCCCGCTATAGCGAACACGTTTTTTATACGAAAAGCCTTCACTTTACCTGTAAGAAATGGCACGAGTTGTATTGGCTGCGGAACCGCCTTCTCTTCTGGGTAGCGCTAACAGAATCCTGTGAGTACTGTCCGAGTGATAGGACTATCCTATGTTGAAGAGGTGCGTACAGATGCATTTCAGCGTTACGCCTTATTTCATGTAATTATAAGGTTAAATAAATGAATAATTTCAATATTGTTTGATTTTAATATTGCCTTGATTTTAATTAGATTTTAATATTGAAAGTTTTAGATTTTAATGTTGTTTTTAATTATTTATTTTTTTATTATGAAAAGTGTAATTAATACGGTAATATCCTTAAATAAATTGTTATAAATATACCGCGTTAACAGTTCATAATATCCCTACTGAGGGGCTCGAGCCTACCCTAAATTTAGGGTGAATAGGCCTTAATCGACCACGCTGACCCTGCGGGTTAGTCACGAACACAAAACCTTTGAATTACTTCGCACGTGTGTGCGTGCAGATTTCCTCACGATGTTTTCCTTCACCGTAAAAACGTCGAATAAACGTGCATAGTATGAATTCAAAAATAAAAATCTCATTGTTACTTGCCGGGGTTTGAACCAGCGAACTACCGAATGGAAGTAATCGGTGGCCCCAGCCACGCAGCCACCAATATGCTCTACTTACGAATATATAATAATTATATGAATATAAAAAACTAGACGCGTTGGTAATGACTTTTTTGGGGTAGTCTTCCGCTCCCCTGCAAGTCCGGTGAAGCTTGATCCGTCTTACTTTTTCGACTCAAGCACAGGTCAATCAAAAAAAAAGGATATAAAAAATTAGCTTTCCGCCACGGCTCCGCCCACGTTGACAATGTTTCCCGTGGGAATAAGGAATATGCCCGCGGTGAAATGTAGCACTTAAACAAGGTATATTTTATCATGTGCCAAAAAAAAAATTGTTACCATGAATAAATGTTTTATTATTACGTGTGCATAATTATTAATAATAATAATATTATTAGGAATACTTTGATAGTAAGGATCAAAATTTTGTTTCTATATTACCCAGGGATCGTAAAGATTGCCAACAGTGAAAGAATTTTTGAAATCGGTTCAGTAGTTTCGGAGCCTATTCAATACAAACAAACAATAAAATCTTTCAAAGTTTTTGAACTTTGTTATAAGTAGTACTTTATTTTTCTTTATTAGGGTAATTATATACAGTTTAACTTAAATCTACTACTCGCCAAACTCAGCGTTTGATGGCGAGACTATCGCTCTTGTTTTAACACTATACACCTAGGTACCACAACACAAAGAAACCCGGCTTTACCGAGCAATGACTCCCTCAGCCTTACCTTCAATTAGTGTAAGCTTAGTTTATTATTATAATATTATTAGTATAGATTATTATCACAAATCCAACTCACTCACTGTTTCACAAAGGCCGGGTATGTCGGAGTCCTTCACGAAGCAGTGTGCGGCCGAGATGAACATCTTTGGTTTCAAGATGCTGGCACCACAGAAGCTATAGTACAGCTCACCAACTAATCTTCTAATAAAATAACTTTAAATTAATCTATTTATTAAACTAATTTAACCTGCCAAGTTCAAATTTAGAATGTGGTTGCGAGTCTTGGGAATGGCAAATGTTTACCAGTGGATCAGGCTGTTGATGACGATGATTATGATCGAATTTAAAGTGCATCTAAACTTGGCATTGGATTGGATTTCAATCCTTTTTTAGGCGAACAATTAGCCGATAGGAACTTGGCCGCCCCCTTTTTAACAGGTATGTTTTTGGTGGGATATAAAAGTACTAGGTACAGAAGGCGCACTCTGTGATAGCAAACGTGCGAATTTAATTCTATCTACCACGCCACTAATGTTCAAATTACTTTAAAGGCGTCGAACGTGACCCTGGCTATAATAGCCTACCGTTTGTCGTTGCGCTCGTATTAAAACAAAATGCACCTTAAGACCGCGCCGCGAGAGTCCATATTACCACAGACTAAATGATAGCGTCTTCACAAGCGCGTGATAGAAGAAGGGTTTATTAAGGCTTTGACGGATTTCAGTTTTTAATAAAAATACGTGGTTATCGTCCGGGCTCTATATTTTGACTGCTCACAAACGTCTCTTACTCTCTAGGGTTTGTTTACATTAATGTTCCTATAGCTATGACTATATCTACTTATGCTACATACAGCGGCGGCTGTCACGGCCTTCCTGCCCAGGCTTCGTTCTCGAAGCCCATTCACATCACCAAGTCCCATCATTAGACCTGAAATGAGACTTACATTATTATACAACCTAGAGGTATTTACTAAAATGCCCTCCATTGGCAATTATTTTTCTGCCCTCAATTGGCAATTATTTTTCTGCCCCCAAATTGGCAATTTTTTTTTCTGCCCTCAATTGGCAATTTTTTTTCTGCCCTCAATTGGCAATTTTTTTTTCTGCCCTCAATTGGCAATTTTTTTTTTGCCCTCAATTGGCAATTTTTTTTTCTGCCCTCAATGGCAATTTTTTTTTCCTGCCCTCAATTGGCAATTTTTTTTTCTGCCCTCAACTGGCAATTAATTATCTGCCCTCAACTGGCAATTTGATATTGTTTAAATTATTTATTTATTTTCATATTTGACTTCATAATTTGTTCTTAACATTTGTTAAGATATGAAGTTTCAAACAAGGCCTGAGTTTTTTTTTATAAAAACTCTTCCTTGTTGACAACCATTTTTGTATTTATTTATTTTTATTTTTGACTTCATAATTTATTCTTAACATTTTGTTAAGATATGAAGTTTCAAACAAGGCCTGAGTTTTATTATAAAAACACTTCCTTGTTGACACCCATTTTTGCGGTCCTAGCTCACTTATCAAGTAGCTCGCGCATTTTTTGTAATTATCATAGCGGTCCTAGCTCACTTATCAAGTAGCTCGCGCATTATTTTTTATAATTATTATAGCGGTCCTAGCACTCTTATTTTATAAGATGCTCGCGCCCTTTGATTTTTTATGATTACAGCGGTCCTAGCACTCTTAGTAGATAAGATGCTCGCGCCCACTCAATTTTTTAGACTGTGTACTTCACTGAGAACACTTATTATGTCATTGATATTTTTTTATAGCAATTCCAGCGCACCCAGTTTTTTTTTTATTTTTTGTTTTGTTTTGGTCGCTTATGCTCTGTCAGGTATTTTTGTACATTGTTTTTATTTTATTTATTATTTATTATAGTGTTATTATAGGCTGTCACGGCACTCTCCGCCGCCTCTCTTTGCCATAATCGGATTTGTCTTTCGGCACTATTTGAAATGTTTTTTTCTCAATATTTTTTTTTTACTCTGAATCTGTCTCTAGGTAAACATTTTTCGATAGTATAAGGTCCATTGTATCGGGAATCTAACTTTCCCAATCTTGTTCTCTGACATTGTACATAAACAATGTCGCCTTCTTTTATTTTCATATTATTTCGTCTTATTCTGTCAAATCTTTGTTTGGTTTTAAGAGCATTATTTCTTAACCGTTCTTTGACAGTTTTTCATAGCTCTTGTCATCAATATCTGGCGTACTTTCAGGTAGCTCATTATTTACTTGTCTTATTGAAGGTATCTACAAACGTAAGCCAGTCAGAAGTTCTATTGGTGTACAGCCAGTACTTTTTTGAATCGTCGTATTTAAAGTGAGTTGAATTTTATATATTTTGCTCGACCATTCTGATCCACGGCTCACTTCACATGCCAAAAGGTTTAACACCGTAGCCACATATCGCTCGGCTTGCCCATTATCTCTACTTGCTCCAGTTGCAATGAAATGTATTTCTATGTCCATTAGTTTTAGTAATTCTCTTGTCATTCGACTGGTGAATTTTCAATGTATTTTTTATGAAAGATGTCATTTCAGGGAACCAGTACTTTGTTCTCACTGATTCGATCGTTTTATCTTCTCCAATATAACACTGTTCTTCATGAAACAATCTAGTTAAGTTGAATCGAGCTGCCACTGGTACATGATGTTTTAATTTTCTTTCTAGATTTTTATTAAAGACTCTCATAAGAATATTATTTTCAACAGTGTATTCTTTTAAACTATCTGGATTATCTTGAAGTTTTCCCTTTACTTCATTTACGTTTTTATCTTCTTTTTATGTACTTTCCAGCCAAGTAATCTCATCTTTTATTAGCATTTCGTCAACATCTATAGGTGGCGGATTTCTGCTTGAAAAAATATACGTGTTTTATATTACTTCCTTTACGGAATTCAATTTTCAAGTTAAAGTCTTGAATATATGACCACCATCTAGCTACTCGTGGTAATAAATGTCGTTTGGTTGAAGTAGATTTTCAGCATTACAGTCCGTTATTAATTCTGAATTCTATGCCCAACAGGTACACTCGGAAATACTTTAGTGCATTCACTATTGCTAACGTTTCTAACTAATATCTATGATATTTTGATTCTTCGGGAGAGGTTTTCTTATTATAGTTTGATTTCTTTTTTTGTGTATATTCAGCTTCATCTGGAGCCTCAGAGACTAAGTCTAGTCTTTCAACTCCCTCTTCTTTAGTCAATGAAGGTACAATGACAACATCGATATAAACAAAGGCTTTATTATTTCTCAAAACTTCAGTTTCCTCAATTGGGATTCCATGAAAGCCTGATGCCATATCCAGAGTGCTAAAATAAGAAGCTTTTCCCAATCTATCCAGCTGATCATTAATCAACGGTAGCGGTCTTTAACAGTTTTTTATTTATTTAAAGCTCTACACACATTCTGGCACTTGAGTCTTTTTTTTCCACTAATATAACGGGTAACGCATGGTTTGAACTTGACTCCCGTACTATATTATTATTCAAAAGTTCAGTGACGATGGCTCTCACTTTTTTGTCGCTGCGAGTTCGACATGCGATAAGGATGATAAACAATGTAAATGGGCTCGTTTGTCGTAGTACGAATAGTCATGACGCCAGTTTTTATTTGACGTATGTTTTTGTTAGAGACTGGAGTATTTATTCCAAAGTTCCTGTAGTTGAACTTGATGCTTTGTGGATAACTTTGAGTCCCGAGAGCGTTTGTTATTAAGTTGTCCAGAGTATAAACAATCTCACGGTTACTGATTAGGGTATACATTTTAATTATTTAGCCCGAGCAGAATAGGAAAATTAGAGGAACTAACCTATGTAGTTCCAAAAGTTTTAGGATTGTGTAGGGGTTGTTCCCCTGAACAAAGTCTAATAAATTCCTCTCGATAACACGCGCCGCCGGGGGTGGGGGGGGGGTTAAAGGTCCTTTTTTTCTGTTTTTGACTCGTAACTCGAAAACGGTGCGCATTAGCGACCTTACTTCTAAGAAGCAATTAAAGCTTATTAAATTTCCTACAATTTTTGTCATATTCTTAATTACGAAAAGTGCATGGTTTTTAAGATATAACCTATACAAATTATGTAATTTAAGAAAAATCTATAATTTGTCATTTTTTTCTTCAAACTTGACTATCTAGGTCCTCGCTCGTTTGTTTTACAGACTTATCATCTAAAAAAAGTTGTTGACCATTAAATTTCCTTTAAGAATATATATATACATAAATGTGCAATTATACTGAACACGTCAAGAGGTACAGGGTTGATAATATATTTGCCTTGAAAATAGTCATTTTGCAAGAAATATGTTTAGTTCTAATTATCATCAATGAGGGCTATAACTATCTACATAACGTTAAATATACTTTATATGACATTATGACTAATGTAAATGCTGAAAAAACGTCTTTCTATTCTATTCTATTCTCATGTGTTTACTACATGTTTGTTTTTAAACAACGAGAATTATAGAAAATAAAATAAAACGAAAATTATTTAAGTTTCGAAAAAGGGTGTATTATCTAAAAACTCACTTACAAACTCATAGTTAATCTATCGCTACCAGGTCTATTGGCTCGTCTTCCTCCTCCAACAGGTCTTCCTCCTCGATGGGTGGGCTGTTGAGGCAAGCTCCTTCACATACACAAACTGACGAACAGTGGATCCCCGCTTTTCGGCAGCCACACCTATTACTGCAGCCGGTAGCACAACGGCAAAAAATTGATTGAAGGACACTGGCAGGTGCAGGGGGGTCTGTGGTTTTAATGGGGTTAAGGATTCCACTATCATCTCTAACCCAACCCCACTGTTCTGGATCAAGAGAGTTACCCAGCCATATCTGAATTTGCAAGTACACTCTAAATGAGTGTTGTTGTGCTGTGCTGCACCTTTAGTTGGTGGCAAGGAAGCCAGATTAGCTTTCACCTTGGTAGAGGATTTCACGAAACAGTTATAACGGTGGCTGTTCAAATCGTGTTGGTTCGGTGAGGCCTGGTACATGATGAGGAACATTTCCTCCCCTGCTTTGGCGATAGCATCCCTTGTTGAACTTATATCTTGAAATACCTCAGCTATTGCTTTAGTTTCCCCCGGCATTTTGTTGAAGCATTTGAGGATTGACGCTTTGCTTTTGCCGAAGATTGCGCAAGTGGCGTCACATCCTGTGAAGCTGTGGATGAAGAGGATCGATGCACTAAATGGGAGCTTCTGCAATTCTGAGGTGGAGAATAATTTAGTCTCTATGTTTCCTCTTCCAGGTTTTAAGAAGTACATGTTTGTGTTTGGTGGTGTGAGGGCTATCAGCAGGACAAGCAGGTCAATATCTTCTCCTATGATAACAACAGATGAATGGGAAGCCATCTTGTTCAGACCACATCTTATAATACAACAATCTGCATCTCCCTAAATTACAGACTTTGTATAGGTTATATCTTAAAAACCATGCATTTTTTCGTAATTAAGAATGTGACCAAAATTGTAGAAATTTAATAAGCTTTAATTGCTTCTTAGAAGTAAGGTCGCTAATGCGCACCGTTTTCGAGTTACGAGTCAAAAACAGAAAAAAGGGACCTTTAACCCCCCCCCCACCCCTGGCGGCGCGTGTTATCGAGAGGAATTTATTAGACTTTGTTCAGGGGACCTACCCCTACACAATCCTAAAACTTTTGGAACTACATAGGTTAGTTCTCCTATTTTCCCCTTTTTGGTTCAGTCTGCTCGGGCTAATTGTTCCGCTAGAAGTTGTTATGAACATGATATTGTTTTTGTTCATTGCGTCTCGGCCTAATATTGCTTCGTACCGAATTTCTTTGTCTTTGTCTTGAACAATGTGAAACTTCGTTTCCAAAGCTAAATCTTCTAATTGTTGTATTTCGTCTGATAAACCACAAACATGAAGTAAAGAAAATTGGCGGTTAGCACGGACTGATCGGGCGGTCGTTTCCCTCATTAGAGAACAGGATGCTTTGCTGTCAATTAATATATTATTATTGTAATTTTTTTTATTAATTATAACAGCTGTGGTACATACCTTGCCGTTGCTGTTTAATCTTTGTCAGACCGTTTTTGCCCTTTGTCAACTCTCTGCCTCGTCCAGCAATCCTCTGCCAGATGTCCGGTTTTAAAACAGAATGTACATTTATTTTGTTTTGGATACTCTCTGTTTGAAGTGTTAATTTCGTCCATAGTGATAGCTGGTATATTTTTTGGCAACTTGTGTACACTAGTACGACAATCGCGCTGTACATGACCCAATCGATTGCAACGGTGGCATCGCTTCTGTTCGTTAAACAATCTTGCTTTCTTTGATGTAGATGGTAACGAGTCTCCATCATTATCTTTATCAGCAGATGTAAAAGGTTTTGGTTGATGAGGCAATGTAGGAATGTATCGAGATAACTTTTCAAAAGCCCACTTACAGTTTCCACGCTACTAGCGATAGACTTTGCATGCGGGTCAGTAATTCCGCCAGTTATTAATTCCAAAATTTCAGTCTCGCGAAATTGTAATCGTAACTGTTTTAATAATCTATGTTTTTTTGCTGCATAAATTGAAACAGTCGAGTACTGATCACTTGTCATATTGGCCGCTTTCTTAAAATCTCTACAAAGATTGCGACACTTGGGAAATGTCATCTGGAGATCCTCTTTTAGTGCTGGCCAAGTTCTCTTAACTGGTGTCCATTCTTTGTACAATTCAAGTGCGGGTCCAGCTAAAAATGGAACACATCGAGCAATTGTTTCCACATCATCCCAATTGTTTTTCAAAATCAGGGCGTCTACTTCCGCACTCCATTCTGCGGCTTCAATAGATCCAACACTCGGATCAAAAGTAGGTAAAGCTATGGCCTTGCTAGTGCTACTATTGACACTACTAACACTCATTGCACTTTGTAAAAGTTCACACTCATTATCACTCATAGTCAGTTCAACATTTTCACTTCTATTTGTTTTTTTTTTAATCAACAGTCCACTTATATTTTTATTTTTTGGGTGAGGCCGCCATTTTTTGGCAAAAACTACGCGAATCCCACTTCTGATGATAGAAGAAGGGTTTATTAAGGCTTTGACGGATTTCAGTTTTTAATAAAAATACGAGGTTATCGTCCGGGCTCTATATTTTGACTGCTCACAAACGTCTCTTACTCTCTAGGGTTTGTTTACATTAATGTTCCTATAGCTATGACTATATCTACTTATGCTACATACAGCAGCGGCTGTCACGCGCGTGTTTTTCCTACTGAATGGCCGCGAAATCTGGACCGCCCGGCGTAGGTACATTCTGGAGCTTTGGCGCGGGAGTACGCCGGGCCTGGCCAGGAATTCTCTTCCGACCAAGTGACTGACACAAGCCTACGTCATCTCATCATGCTATTCATCTTTGTCGAATGCGTGTTAATTGTTATTTCCTTCTCGCTCCGAGTCGTGACGTAGGCTTGTGTGACTCTGGAAGAGAAGACCTGGTTTTGTTAGACTGTGATCCCGTGTAATACAACGCTTACGTTCGCCTTCGCGCGTGCGACGTTGCCGTACCGCTGCCGCGCGCCATTTCGGTTTGTGTCTCGCAGACTGCCGTGCGTCTGATGCAAGCACACTGCACACGTGCTGCATTGCGACTGCGACACTGAACTTTGTATTTCAGATTAATTGAATACAGATCGTATCGCAGGCAGATGTAACGCAATGCGTCTGCGACACTATTTGGTGTGTGGCAGCCTTAAAGCCTCATTCACGCCGAGGCAACAACATGAAACATTGTTGCATGCCACACAATTTTGATAAGCGAAATTATGTTTTATTGCTACAAATAGAAAATATTTGCGGCATGCGACAGTGAGTTTTCGTCGAAGTAACATCGCTAAATTTCAATTTACGGTACAGGAAAACATCGTGAGGAAACCTGCACACACCCGCGAAGTAATTCAAAGGTTGTGTGTGTGAAGTTGACCAACCCGCAATGGGCCAGCGTGGTTGGCTAAGGTCTGTTCACCCTAATAACAGGGTAGGCTCGAGCCCCTCAGTGGGGACGTATATGAGCTGTTTATAAATATTTAAAAAATGATACCAACGATAATTAAGAATTTTTAGTAGAAAATCCTAATGGACTTACCTAAGAGATAACTGGTATGGGTATTCCCCCGATTTAGCTTTTTCTCCATTTACTACCCTGAAGACGATCTCTTCCCCATCAATGTTGGCTCTCCTGACCACCGTCCATGGAGTCCACGTCGATATCTTCGAAAGAGACAAAATGTCAAAAGGTTTCTATTCATCCTATCCTACCATCCTACTACTAAACCAATCTACCTACACAACAAACCAACCAACCATCCTACTACTAAATATTATAATTGCGAAAGTTTGTGAAGATGAATGTCTGTTACTCTTTCAAGAAAAAACCGAAAGGTCTGGGTAGGCTCAAGCCCCTCGGTGGGGACTTATAATGAGCTATTAATGCTGATTCGATCACGTAAGGAAACTCCAAGCATAGCCCTCTCCATTGCTCTTTGGGTGACTCTGAGCCCTCTTATGAGGCCCATCGTAAGCGACCACGTCTCAGATCTGTAAGTCATCACTGGCAACACACATTGGTCAAAGACTTTAGACTTAAGACACTGCGGTATTTGGAACGAAAAGATATTGCGCAGCTTCCCGAACGCTGCCCAGCCGAGTTAGATTCGACGATTGACCTCTTTCTCGAAGTTGGATCATCTACCTAATTGGACTGTTTGTCCCAGGTAGACGTAATGGTCTAGCAATTACTCTCCGTTTACACATTTTTAGGGTTCCGTAGCCAAATGGTAAAAAACGGAACCCTTATAGATTTGTCATTTCTGTCTGTCTGTCTGTTCGTATGTCACAGCCACTTTTCTCCAAAACTATAAGAGCTATACTGTTGAAACATAATAAGTAGATGTATTCTGTGAAACGCATTAAGATTTTCACACAAAAATAGACAAAATCCAATAAATGCGGGTTTCCATTTTTAGAACTGAAACTTTTTATTTTTATCAAACCCATACGTGTGGGGTGTCTATGGATAGGTCTTCAAAATAATATTGAGGTTTCTAATATTATTTTTTTCTAAACTGAAATAGTATGGGCGAGAGATACTTTCAAAGTGGAAAAATGTGTGTCCCCCCCCTGTAACTTCTAAAATAAGAGAATGATAAAACTAAAAAAAATATGTGATATACATTACCATTCAAACTTCCACCGAAATTTGGTTTGAACGAGATCTAGCGAGTAGTTTTTTTATACACCGTAAACCGCAATTTAAGTACCTTTCACTATTACGAGTATTAAAACATCGATCAAGTTAGAACGAACTACAAGAACTTTTATATAATGTTACTTGCTGCTACGGAACCCTTCATGGGCGAGTCCGACTCGCACTTGGCCGCTTTTTATTTCACTTCACTTGATAGAGTTTAAGATACGTTTTCGTAGCACTTCACCGCGTAGCACTCTGTAGTAGGCAACAGCGAAAGGTTGCGTAGTACTGTCGTAGCAATGTCGTAGCAATCTCGTAGCTAGAACTTCGTAGCAAACTTTTGTAATCGTAATTTTCGAAATCTTAACCTCAAATTCAAATTAAAATGTTTTATTGCTCCATATGGTAAAAAGATTTCAGATGAATACTTAAGTATTTGAGTAACACATATGGACCCGGGTGGGCACAGCAAATTATTAAGACTAGAAAATATTTAATACTAGCGACCCGCCCCGGCTCCGCACGGGAAAATGCTTATTGTAGATTATTCTTAAGTATATTATGCATGTATTATACATATAAACCTTCCTCTTGAATTTATCTATCTATTAAAAAAACCGCATCATAATCCGTTGCGTAGTTTTAAGGATTTAAGCGTACAAAGGGAGGGACATAGGGACAGAGAAAGCGACTTTGTTTTATACTATGTAGTGATAAAATACTATTAAAAAAAACTCTTGCAGTGTGTAGAGAGACTTACTTATAAGGTACTCTTTTAATAGTTTTTTAATTTATTAACGGTTTGCTCAGCTCGGATGTCTTTTGGAATATTATTATAAATTTTTGACGAAATGTACAACCAGCTTAACACGGTTTATTGCCTAAATGAGACTATGTTGTTTTTTCTTTGTCTTTCTAGATAGAAGGATAAGGGATTTTTAAGTAAAAATGTAAGGATCAATAGACATTTTGTTTAATTTAAAGATTTTTAAAATAATATAAATATGTGATTAGATTACAAATTACCTATTTTTTCTTATGATTGTTATTATTATTATTACCCGTTATTATATTAAGTAAGTTTTGCGTTAGCAAAATAATGCAGTTTATTTTCCAATAGGTTAGCATTTAAAATTAATTCTAAATTAGCGTACCTTTGTTCCTCTTTATAATTTCTTTCTTTATAAACTTCAAATTTATCATCGTTTAAAAAAAATGAATAAAAATAACTGTATAACTGAAAAATGGCATAGTGCTACTTTCTACCGTGCCCCGAGGTTGACTCTCTGACCGCTCATTCCCACGGGAAAACCTTTAACGCGGGCGGAAAGCTAGTAGGTGAGAGAACTGTTAACTAATTTCTACATACGTTATTTGTACTCCAGTTACTCGGGATGGTGGTCTCGTCTACGAAAGAATCAGCTTGGATAGATGTGTTTGTAGTATCGCCTGTGGAACATTGCACAATATGTAGCCAAGATGCACAGGACACGACAAGCAAGGTCCACGGTAGAATCGCACACATAAGAATTTTGAATTTCAGCGGTCATATTTTACACAACCATTCCAAATGTTTTTGTATTTTAGGAGTTTTATTATTTACGTTTTCGCAATTTCGTGGTTTTTAATTTTTTTGACGTGGTTGACTTGACATCCTTGGCGTTTACAGAAGGGCTCTTACCATAGATCTTAGAGCAACGCCGCGCCGGCTTTCCCAAAAGCTGGCTCTTCAAAACTCTTTGGGCTTTCCGTACCGGAAGGCCCAAGTTGCTCTAAGCCATAGATAGAATAAATTTGAATACTGAAACTGTAGAGATCGAAAATCTGTACATTGAAAAAAAGACGTGTGGCACTCGGGGACTGCCGCGGTAAAGCTATTGCATAGCATTTTTTATCCACCAAGCTGAATTAGATCGCGAGTGTATTATTATAACAAACTAGCTTTCCGCCCCGCGGCTCCGCCCGCGTTAACCGTTTTTCCCGTCTATAAACCTCACGGAGCCCGAGACCTTTCCAACGAATGCAAAACTGTGGAAATCGGTTCGTGCGTTCTGGAGTTATAGCGTCAGGGAGGAAAACCCGACTTATTTTTATTATAACAAATTATTTTGTGATTAGCTTTGCCCACGACTTCATCCGCGTGTGATAGCCAATGTAATGACTGATCATAAGTAAATGGGTGGAAACTCAACTCAACCAATACCAAGATTTATTGTTTAGGTACTATTAGGTACAAACTAAAATAAGCGAAATGCGTGCAAAATTTACAATAAATGATTTAGTTCAATCAGTAACTACTGACAATGCTTTAAGGATACTACTACAACAAATTAATGCAAAATAAAAATACAAAAAGATTGCACGCCAGAAGAGAACCGAACTGGCGCCGCCGTCCACTTAGTCGATGTACGCACTCCCAACACGACTACGAGTCATATGAACAAACTGACGAAATACCGATACAGTAGCTGGCTGTGGTGACAGTGTGTTAGGTTTGGAGTGTTAGGTTTTTTTTCGTTACGGAATTTCTGGATTCGGTCTCCACGCCCAAGGCTCGCGATAGAAGCTATACAATAGCTTGAAATGGAAGTGGAAATGGAAATGTTAAAAGTAATGTAGAACAATCCAGATATCCAGAGCAGCTGTTACCGATACATCGGTACATCAGCTCATAATATGGTAGAAAATCAAGGTGAATAGGCCTTAGTCGACCACGCTGGCCCAGTGCGCTTTACGAACACACAACTTTTGAATTACTTCGCAGGTGTGTGCAGTCCTCACGATATATTCCTTAACCGAAAGAGCGTAAAGTAAACGTACATTATGAAATCGAAAACACGTAGGTACATGCCGAGGCTAGAACCCAGAGGGTAGAGGGCAGTAGACGGCCCTAGCCACTTGGAGGGCCGTCCATTAATCACGTGAGGCTTGAAAGGGGGGGGAGGGGTTTGACAAAAATCACAAAATATCACAAGGGGGGAGGGGGTGTGGTAAGATATCACGTGTATTTATTTTTTCCAATCAAAAACAACCTGCAACCTTTCTGTCTAGGCATATTTAGCATAGTCCTTAATTTCAGAATAAAATAAGATTATACTTTATACCTGTATTTGAAGATAAAATTAAAAAAAAAATTAAGATTCTTTGCAGGTACTAAAATACACGTGATGTTGAGTGGGGGGGTGGGGGGCAGTCTTAAACCTCACCACGTATCACCAAGGGGGAGGGGGGGTTTAAAAATGCTAAAAAAAGATCACGTGATTAATGGACGGCCCCTTGGTAACCGACGCTCTCTAGAATTCAATTAGGGTTAAACATTTGTGGCTACAAAATGAGTGTAATTGGCTAAGCGTGGCGGCGGGCCAGATCGATTATAGTTGAATTAATTGAAAGTAATTTGTTTCAATGTTGTTGTTGTTTGTAACACGAGGCTCTTAAGGTTCCGTAGCAGCAATACATATAAAAAAAAAAACCTTATCATCACGTCGAAAGTTTCTACATAAAAAAAGAACTAAAAACCGTTTCAGGGGGATGAAAGAAGCGATAAAATAATAACAATAATAACCAGTTTATTTCAGACTCAAGCACAAAACACAACCAGATTTTTTTCAAATTTTTAGTGTCTTTGTTTGTCCGTTATGTGGCTAATCTCTGAAACTGTTAAATCGATTTCAATGAATTTAATTTTTTGCATGGTGGTACCTTATATCCCCGTTCAATCCCACGGTATTTGGTGATTTTTACCACAGGAAAATATCTCTATTCTACGGGAAACTGCAGCGAAAAGTAAAAAAACAACGCGGGCGTAATACCCAGTTTAATAAGAATAAAGTCAGATATCAATTACAAACTTTACTAAGTAACTGCAGTCGGTTCATATATTATAATGTTATGTTAAGGTTGCCTGATAGAAATTGCTAGTCATCAATAAGGCTGCCTACATTTACACTTTCTATCCTTCTTGTAAATTATAAATTGTACCTATTTTCAGTGTGCAATATAATATTATATTCTATTCTGTTATGGAAAACATTTCAGTCGCAAAGTTAAGTTTGTCTATAAGTTTAGATGTTTTCGTAACATTCGATTAAATAATAAGCTTATAAGATAGACTATTTATACGAGTAGGTACAGAAGCCAGCGCATGCGGCTAGACATTCGCACTGCGAAATTCACCCCTACCGCTACGGAATACGGGCGCTCTCAATGTCAATATGTCCAGCCGCATGTGCTGGCTACTGTACTGACTTACGTACTATAAGCACAGAATACTAAATAGTAGTCCCTCTATAAGTTGGGAAGCATAAATTTGCGGGTCCGACGTGCACTTGGCCGGTTTTCTACATCAATATTACAAAGAGGAAAGATTTGGAGGTTGGTGGGTTTGAATTGAATAGACTGTGAAACTACAACACAAGGATTTAATACAAAGATACTAATTTTATTGCAAGAAAATACCTCATCCAACAGGAACAACTGTTAACGCGAGCGGAGTTGCAGGGCGTAAAGCTAGTCTTCAATAATTTGTTTGGTTAACTAATAAGTACCTATCTCATTAATCGGCTGAGCAATTAAATTGATGCTGTAATCACAGATTTATTAGAAAATAATTGAAAATCATAGCACTGTTCTTTCCTGTTGGTAATAATTAATTATCACTTGACTGCCGTCCTGCTGGGTCGCGACTGGTGCACCGCGCAAAGGATAGGTAATCATTTTATTTCTACTATTTTATTACATTAATAGCTATCCGCCGCGGTTCCGCCCGCGTTAACAGTTTTCCCCTGGGAATGAGGCATTTTCCGGCGATAAAAGGTATCCTATGTTACTCAGAGTGAACGTAGCTTTTTGATGGTGTAAGAATTTTTGAAATCGGTTCCGAAGTTTTTGACTTTATTCAATACAAACATACACACACACACACACCCAGACACACAAAATTACAAATCTTTCCTCTTTATAATACACTAAGAGCTAGCGACCAAATCCTTCATGTGGCTTCAGCTGTATTGAGACTCCGTTAGCTACTTCCCTGAACATCCTTTTCCTATAATCTTCGTGCTGGCAGGCCGCGGGAGAGGGGTGCGGGTGTAGTGGGGTGGGGAAAAAAAAGAAAAAAAAAGGCTCCCTTAAAACACTTATGACGTTAAAGCTTTGGTCTCGTGTCTCGTCTCAACCCAAACAATGTACAAGTCTAGTCGCAATAAAAAAGCGGCCAAGTGCGAGTCGGACTCGCTAATGAAGGGTTCCGTACCAGCAAGTAACATAATTAAAAGTTCTTGTAGATCGTTGTAACTTTGATCGATGTTTTAATAATAAGTTAAAGGTAAATTGCGGTATACGATTTATGACGTAGGTATTAAAATAAAACTACTTACTAGATCTCGTTCAAACTAATTTTCGGTGGAAGTTTGCATGGTAATGCACATTATATTTTTAAATTTTCCTTCTCTTGTTTTAGAAATTAGAGGAGAGGGGAACACACATTTTACCACTATGGAAGCGTCTCTCGCGAAAACTATTCAGTTTAGAAAAAAAAAATTAGAAACCTAAATATCATTTTTTTGAAGACCTATCTATAGACACCCCACACGTATGGGTTTGATAAAAAAAAATCGACATACGTTTCAACAGTATAGCTATTATAGTTTCGGAATAAAGTGGCTGTGACATACGGACAGACAGACAGACATGATGAATCGAGGGTTCCGTTTTTTGCCATTTGGCTACGGAACCGTAAAAAGAGATCAAACAATCTAAAAGAATACATTCAAAAAGAATAGAATAGAATATACCTGAATAGCTGCGTAGTTCCCGGTTGTCTCAGTTCTATATTAATAACTAGCGACCCGCCCCGGCTCCGCACGGGAAAATGGTTATTGTGGGTTATCCTTAAGTATATTATGCATGTATTATACATATAAACCTTCTTCTTGAATCAGTCTATCTATTTAAAAAAAACCGCATCAAAATCCGTTGCGTAGTTTTAAAGATTTAAGCATACAAAGGGACATAGAGAGGAACCTAGGGACAGAGAAAGTGACTTTATTACACGCTTTATATTAGCTTCACTTGTAAGTAACGTAAGAAAATCTTGTAATCTTAATTTGACCCACTTCGGTCTTCGATTAGGATGAAATTTTGTACACGCTCTGAGTTCTAATGACAATACATGACTAGCTAAGAAACGTCATTACAAATCCAATATGGCGGCCTCCCCATTATTGTATCTAAAAAATCTTGGAATCTTAATTTGACCCACTTCCCGGTCTTCGATTAGGATGAAATTTTGCACACGCTCTGAGTTCTGATGACAATACATGACTAGCTTAGAAACGTCATTACAAATTCAATATGGCGGCCTTCCCATTATTGTATCTAAAAAAATCTTGGAATCTTAATTTGACCCACTCCCGGTCTTCGATTAGGATGAAATTTTGCACACGCTCTGAGTTCTGATGACAATACATGACTAGCTAAGAAACGTCATTACAAATCTAATAATATGGCGGCCTCCCTAAGATGGCGAACTGGCTGTTTTAAATCCACCCCCATAATATGGGTATCAAATGAAAGGGTTTGCTGTCAGGAATACGAAAAAAAAAGTCACGTGACTTAAATCCAATATGGCGGACGTCCAAGGTGGCGGACAGGAAGCGTGTTTTTAGTTTTTTAAACTATGTATTATTTTATACTATGTAGTGATAGTGAAGTGATAACTTTATTTTTACCCACGACGGAACGGAGCAGGTATATGCGTTTAGGGTGAGAGATGTTTTTATCTTTCGATATGTTGTCCGGGAATGTAATCTATATATATTTATATTATATCTATACTAATATTTAAAAAAGGAAATATTTATATTTTTGTGTGTGTGTGTGTGTGTGTTTGTAATGAATAAACTCAAAGACTACTGAACCGATTTCAAAAAATCTTTCACCATTAAAAAGCTACATTCACCCTGAGTAACATAGGCTACCTTTTACCACGGGAAAAACTGTTGACGTTGTTGGCGGAAAGCTAGTTAAAAATAATGTGCCGCCAAAATGTGTAGCAAGGTCACACGTTCACCCCGCCTTCTACTATACGGTATGCCAAAATCCTTTTTTTTGCGATAATTATCCTACAGTTTTATCGAATCGTTTGAAAAAAATTTGCGCATTGTATGCAGACGTCAATGTCCTTTTGTCCGAATTAATATTAAACAAAATATAGTAAAATATATTTTTAGTTTTATATTTTAGTTTAGGATAAGGATATTATTATAATAAAATGTGCGAAAGTAGGAAAATATTTAAATCTAGGTTAAAATGGTGCCAAAAACATCAAGAAAAAATAAGTTTGGAAATTATAGCAAAACATCATAAAGATAAGAAATTTGGTCAATTTTGGAAAGCTACAAATAAATTAGCACCCAGGCCGAGCCTGCCTGTGACTGTGGAGGGGGTGTCTGACCAAAAAGATATCGCTAACTTGTTTAAAGTCCACTTTAGGGTGGAATCACCCAGGCGAGTGGCGGCCACGGATGCGCCGGTAGGCGAAACTGCTGGTGCAGAGTGTTCTGTTTATTTCACCCTCAAAGAGGTTAAATCTGTTATTAAGGGTATGGTACATGGTAAGTCACCAGGTTATGACAACTTAAGTATAGAGCACCTCCAGCATGCAGGACCACATTTGCCAAGAGTATTATTTGTACTTTTTAATCTATGTATGAGCCATTCTCACCTGCCTGAAGATATGATGAAAACTATTGTAGCACCAATTGTGAAAGATAGAACGGGGGACAACTCTGACTTATCGAACTACAGACCGATTTCACTCGCAACAATAATAGCCAAGGTTCTGGACGGACTGCTTGATCGACAGCTCGATAAATATCTTGATCTACATGACGCTCAATTCGGCTTCAAGCCCAATCTGTCGACTGAGAGCGCAATCCTGTCGCTCAAGCAGACCGTCTGGTACTATACTAACAGGCAAACACCTGTGTATGCCTGTTACTTGGATTTATCTAAGGCTTTTGATCTCGTGTCATATGATATCCTATGGGATAAGTTAAATGAGTCAGGTGTACCTAAAGAAATTGTGTCCCTATTTCAGTACTGGTATCAACATCAGAAAAACCAGGTAAGGTGGGGAGGAGCTTACTCAGACGAATATACGCTGCAGTGTGGTGTTAGGCAGGGGGGGATCAGTTCTCCAAAGTTATTTAACTTATATGTAAATGCCCTTATCGGTGAGCTGAGTAGTACTGGAGTCGGTTGTCATATTGATGGCGTCTGTGTGAATAATATTAGTTACGCGGATGACATGGTACTACTCAGCCCATCGATAGCAGCACTGAGGCGTCTGCTGGCTATTTGTGAAGGATATGCAGAGGCCCATGGACTCAGTTACAACGCCAAAAAGAGTGAGATGATGGTTTTCAAAGCCGGCACCAAATGTTACAGTACTGTGCCTCCTGTACGGCTGTGTGGATCTCCTCTTAAACAGGTCTCGGCATTTAAGTATCTGGGTCATTGGGTTACTGAAGATCTTAGCGACGACATGGACATTGAGAGGGAGCGGAGGGCGTTGGCTGTTCGATGCAATATGCTGGCTCGCAGATTTGCAAAGTGTACATCGCAGGTAAAAGTGACACTGTTTAAATCTTTTTGTCAGTCATTTTACACTTGCAGTCTGTGGGTCAATTATACGCGGAAGACATACAACGCCCTTCGTGTCCAATATAACAACGCGTTCAGGGTGATGTTGCGGTTGCCGAGGTGGTGCAGCGCTTCGGCTATGTTCGCGGAAGCGTATGTGCAGGATTTCTACGCGATAGTGCGTAAGAGGTGCG
Source organism: Teleiodes luculella (assembly GCA_948473455.1). Taxonomy (NCBI): domain Eukaryota; kingdom Metazoa; phylum Arthropoda; class Insecta; order Lepidoptera; family Gelechiidae; genus Teleiodes; species Teleiodes luculella. Next base: position 113,022 of record OX419610.1, on the reverse strand, counting down.
CGTCCACGATGGAGCGCGTGCGAGCCAGCCGCAACACCATCCTGAGCGCCTGCGCGGGCCGCTGGGACTCGCCCCTCACTGCGCACTGGGTGAACGCACGCATGCTGCGCACTGAGCGCGCTCGTGACCGCCACGCGCATGCCTCGTCTTGGTTGTTGTGACTGTCAATTTATGTACTTATGTTATTATTATTGTTCCGCTAACTTAGGTTAAGAATTTACTAACAAAATGAGTCTGTGTTACTTCGATGAAATAAATTATTATTATTATTAAAATACTTTGAACCCTTTTACTCACTTTAAGAAAGACAGAAACAAGAACTACTAAGTTTTTGTTTGATCATTGGAAATCTATATCTTTACTAATATTATAAACAGGAAAGATTTGTATTTTTGTGTATGTGTGTGTGTGTGTGTGTATGTTTGTAATGAATAAGCTCAAAAACTTCTGTGGCGATTTCAAAAATTCTTTCACCATTAGAAATCTACATTCACCCTGAGTAACATAGGCTATATTTTATTTTAAAAAAAATAGGGGTCCTTACTAAAACGTGCTAAAACTTCAATAATGTAACCACATAGGCTATATTTTATTTTAAAAAAATAGGGGTCCTTACTAAAACTTCAATAATGTAACCCAAGGTGTTTGCACTTTTTACCGGAGAAAAATATCTCTTTTTCGCTGAGAAAGTAAAAAAGTTCAGGCATCTTGTCATTCCGCGGCAGGTTCCTCAAGCGACGAAACAATATCATTAACTATATCAATTTGTTTCAGTCACTCATGTCTCATCGCACAATGCTGCTGCAAGCGTGGTCAGTCCTGGCTGTCACGGCTATGGTTCACACGGCGAGCCCCACCAGGCGGTCGTGGTGTAAGGGCGGGAACTGTGGACTCGGAATATATGGAGGAGAGCATATAAAATATCAGGAATATCCTTACATAGTATTTGTGGCTGGATTAAAATATGGTAGTGATCAGATTTATAAGTGTGGAGGATCAGTTTTAAGTGGGCATACGGTATTGACAGCGGCTCATTGTTATAAAAAAGAAACGGATGTATATGTCGTTGTAGGAGGACACGAGTCGTATGCAAACGAAGAAGTAAGTAAAATCAGTTAAACCTCCTTGGTTTTGAACTACAAACTGAACACCCTGTCACTTAGAGCAACGCCGGCCTTCCGGCAACGCCGGCCTTCCGTACGGAAGGCCGGCGTTGCTCTAAGCCCTGTCAGCATATTTTATTATTACATAACTCTTGTCTTGTGTTTCGACTTTTGCTTTTGCTACGTTTGCTACTAACTTTAAAATAATATAGTGTGCTTTACAAGAGATTTATCCTGGTATTCATTCGTATTTCGAAGTGGTTATGGGAATAAATTAAATATAAACAACGAGCAAGAATATCCAGCGCCATCACAAATGCCTACATCCTCAGCCTCGAACTCTTCAGGAACCTCCATTACCAAGTTGAAGGGCAAGATCAACTTTGGCAATTGGATATTTGGGAAGACCTGGACTTGTGGGAAGTTGCGTCTAATGAAACTCCCCTCGAAGATGCGGTCACAAAACGCAAAGATGCCAAAGCGAGGGCAAAAATCTGCCTTTTGTGCGAGGAGTCGGTGTTCCCCACTATTAGGTCCTGCAAGACAGCTTACCCAAACCCTGTCCAGCCTACGAAATGCATTTGCAGATGGTGGCTTGTTACGAAGACTAACCCTGATGAAGCGGCTAATCAAAAACCGCTTTGCTGGAGATCTACATTCCTACATCTATGTGGCACTGACAGCTCAACAAGACCTTCGCGCAATAGGAGCTGCAGTAGACGACGAATTTCTAGGAATTGTCGTGCTCACCGGTTTACCAGACAAGTATCATCCTTTAGTAATGGCCCTCGAACACTTGAATACTAAAATCACATCGGAAAACGTGGTTTCAGCGCTTCTGAAAGAAGATTCTCGCGTCGCCAAAACCACACCTGTCAGTGTACCTTTTACCTCTGCACTGCAAACAAAGAGTGTGACCCAGAAGAAGAAACCGTTTTGCGCTTACTGCAAAAAGCTGGGGCACACTATTTATTTATTTTATTTATTTATTTAACTTCATTGCACAACACAATTGGCGGGCCTAATGCCGTACGGCATTCTCCACCGGCCAACCACAAGGCAAACAGAGAAAAATCTACTATTTCGCAGTGCAAGTCACTTAAAATGAAGAAGAAAAACTCTGTAACAACTAATTACACATCCCAGTTTACTCTTTCATCTTGTTTTCATAGTAACATTCTTCATCACACAGGTTCTCAGGATTGGTTCATTGATTCTGGTGCATCGTGTCATATGAATGAGTAATAAAAAGCGGCCAAGTGCGAGTCGGACTCGCCCATGAAGGGTTCCGTATTAGCAAGTAACATAATATAAAAGTTCTTGTAGTTCGTTGTAACTTTGATCGATGTTTTAATAATAGTAAACGAGGAAAAAAATTGCACGCGAAGCCGGTGCGAGACAGAGACGATTAGATACGACAACTTTAACGAAAGTGACGAATTCTGTTCGGATATAGATAGTAGCTACCAATTTGTCCAAACTATACCCGATCAAAGCCAAGCAGGCTCTTGTAATCTAAGCAGGGTAACTATATTTAGTACGATTTTTAAATTATGCCCTATACAGGGCGTCCCACGGCTATGCCACATGGAGGGAAAGTACCTTAAATATTGTAGGTAGAACATTTTACTGGAAGAAGACATTATTTTATTTCTTAAAACTATTAAAACTGCATTCATACATTTTTTAATAATTACATGGTTGAACCGGGAATCGAACCCGCTATACGAAAAAAAAATATATCCTTTAGTTTTTTCATACCGGTCAAAAGGCTTCATCATAAGGGTTATTTTTTGCTAAATAACATAGTGTCAGAAATAAAAGGAAGACTATGTATTTTAACATTTTTAATACAAAATTTATCAATTTTATCAAATGCTCAAAATTACGCAGTTCAATACAAATCACACTCTTTATTTCACTTCCTGTCGATTTTTTTAACTTGTTGTGGTGGATATTTATAATAATACGTCTAAGGTCTATTTGTAGCTCGTGGACACTTTCGTACCGGTTCTTGTAAACTCATTTTTTAACATAATCCCATAAAAAAATCTAACGGGGCTAGATCTGGCGATCTCGGCCGGCTACATCAAATGTTAAAATTCATAGTATTCTTTTTATTTTTGATACGATGTTATTTAGCAAAAAATAATTCTTATGATGAAGCCTTTCGATTGGCATGATAAAACTACAGGGTGATTTTTTTTTCTCGTGTAGCGGGTTCGATTCCCGGTTCAACCATGTAATTATTAAAAAATATATGAATGCAGTTTTAATAGTTTTTAGAAATAAAATAATGTCTTCTTTCAGAAAAATGTTCTAACTACAATATTTAAGGTACTTTCCCTCCATGTGGCATAGCCGTGGGACGCCCTGTATATTATAATACCCGATGTGGGTCGAGTCGGCGTGTCTTAAAGAGGTATATTTAGTAGTAGTCACTTTAAAATTGTTCCACCTTTTGCACCCGAAGATAGACAAACTCGTGACGTCACCGGCGTCTTCACGAGGTACATTTTGTAAACACGCTACTTTACCAATAAAGCCGCCTAATGAATTTTGGATTTTTCTAACTGGCTGATTGTTAATATTGGTGTCAATGAAGAATATTAATGTATTATTTGTGTAATCTACAGCTGTTTGCAACGAAAATTAACAAAAATTATTCGTTATTTATTAGTAAACTTAGTTTGCTGTCGACTCGAAAAGAAGAATGTACATAGTACATAGCTAGTTTACTTCTTAACTAGCTATGTACATTCAACTCCATTAAGTAACTACTACCACACATGGCTCATTGAAAAGAGGAACGTATCCTACTTACAATTTATTCAGCATAATATAACAAAGAGAAATGCCGAAGCATTCTGTGAAGTGACGAGTTACAAAATTTGCCGACGACAGATACGAGTATCTACCAATTAACGTAGTATGTAGGATGTTAAAAAACTGCAAAAAAATATGAATTTTAATGAGTTTTATTTCTTTTACAGAAGGCAACACCTATTAAAGTCGTATTATTCAAAAGACATGAAAAATTCGACGACTCTAGCGATTTAATGTTCATGTATACCTTGAGTTATGATATTGCTGTTCTTAAATTGGAAAAGAATATTTTAGTCGAGTATGGGGGAGTGGTTCAAAGAGTAAAAATTCACAAAGAATTATCTAAAGATATAACGTCAGCTAAAGTTTGTGGATGGGGAGCAACCGAGGTACGTACTTAATAAGAATAACTACCACACACTTACTGCTCCATCTCGTCTAGCATGTTTCATGGAATAAATAATAATAGTTTTGTAGTTTAATAATAATTTATTCATCTCATCACATTATTGCAAACTAAACTGTAAAGTTTTTTTTAAATAAAATTAATCGCAAAGACGGAGCTTCGATCTCCCAATCATGCAAACATCGCCGCCACGTAACCTACCACTGAGCCACACTGAGCCAACTACGTTCGTTGAACCAGATCAAAATAAAGTACCTACTAGGTGTCTTGTTGCATTCGTCTACGAACTATTCCGATGACCGCCAAGTACCGACGAGACATTTGAAGGCGAACATGGTCCAAGAAAACAAGGTCTAACAAAAAGACCACGTGACTGACACAAGTCTACGTCATTTTGTGCTGGTCATCCTTGTCTATTGCACGCATTCGACAAGGATGAATAGGCAAAATTTTTTTCATCCCAAAATATAAATAATTTTATCTCTGTATCAAGTTTCAGAAAAATGACCTCCCGAACGGTAGTTTACCCACGGGAAAATTACCATTTTAATTAATAATACTACTACTTTTCCTGTGGGAATAAAGGATTTTCCCGCGGTAAAAGGTATCCTTTATCACCCCAGAATCTTTTATGTTCCTGTACCAAGTTTCATCTAAATTTTCCGCCCGCTCTACTATTTTTCCAGTGAGGATGAGGTATTATTTTCCCCCGGGAAAGAAGTATTTTCCCGTGGTAGGTATCCTTTATATATCCCCAGCCAGGGTCTATTCTATCTCTGAACAAAGTTTCATCAAAACTTTTCACCCGCGCTGCCATTTTTCCCCGTGGAAATAAAGAGTTTTCCCACGGTAAAAGGTAGCCTATATTCATTTCCAAGGTCTATTCTATCATTGTGACGGCCTTGTAGCCTAGTTTGTAGTACGTCTGCCTACGAAGCACAAGGTCGAGGGTTCGAATCCCGCCCAGGGCAAACATTCGTGTGATGAGCACTTGTATTTGCCTTGTGTCTGGATGTTGTATATTTATATATTATGTATATATATCAGCTGTCTTGTCAGCGGTCAGATGGCCGTGTGTGAGATGTCCTACACATTTATTTATTATTTATTTATACTCCAAGCTCAGATTGGTACAGTTACCAAGTTTCCACCCCACGGTTCCGCCCGCGCTTGCAGTCTTTCCCGTGGGAATGAGGTATTTTCTCGCAGTAAAAAGTAGTCTATGTCCGTCCCTAATGTCTATTCTATCTTCGTACCAAGTTTCATCAAAATCGGTTCAGTAGTTTCGGAGCCTATGCAATTAATAAGGAATATTTTAGGTATTTTTTACACCTTGGGTTACATTACTGAAGTTTTTTAGCAAGGATCCCTAATTTTTTTGAAAATAAAATACTTATAGCCTAATCGGATCAGTAATTTCGGAGTCTATTTGATGCAATCAAACAAACAGACAAACAAACCTTTCCTCTTTATAATATTAGTATAGATAAAACTAATTAATGGCTTCAATCCGCACTACAATGCTGCGCAATAATTTATTTATTATGTGGAGTTGGAAGAATTTTGGACCAGATATCTGTGTCATTTAGATAATAACAAATTGATGACGATAACGTACCTATTTTCTTTAAAATTGATACTTGTTATTTGTTCATTTTTCATCCGGCCCACTTACGTAAATCGAATCCACCGCTTTTAAGCAGGGTTATTAATGAATCTTGCAACATACACAAGCTTCCTGGACAGATTGACACGACCACAACAGATCGTCCACAAAAAAATCCTTGCATTATAATTTCAGCAGCCTTACGTTTAAACTTGTGAGAAATTATTATCAAGCTGAGATAACTCATCCATTGCCAATTGATGCAATATTCGAACAGCAATGTACGGCGTACTACAAAGCCCATATATTATGTTAGTTTTTAATTCATAAGTACGGACCGGTTCTAACGGCGAATCCCGCCGTGTTGATATATTCTTTCTGATGGATTTATGAGCACGGCTCGACACATTTCTAGGGTTCCGTAGCCAAATGGCAAAAAACGGAACCCTTATAGATTCGTCATGTCTGTCTGTCTGTCTGTCTGTGTGTCCGTCCGTGTGTCACAGCCACTTTATTCCGAAACTATAGTACCTATACTGTTGAAACTTGGTAAGTAGATGTATTCTGTGAACCGCATTAAGATTTTTTTACAAAAATAGAAAAAAAACGATAAATTTAGGGGGTCCCCATACATAGAAATGAAACTAAAAAAAAATTTTTTCATCAAACCCATACGTGTGGGGTATCTATGGATAGGTCTTTAAAAATGATATTTAGGTTTCTAATCTTCTTTTTTTCTAAACTGAATAGTTTGCGCGAGAGACGCTTCCAAAGTGGAAAAATGTGTGTGTCCCCCTAACTTCTAAAATAAGAGAATGATAAAACTAAAAAAAATATATGATATGTATTACTATGAAAACTTCCAACGAAAATTGGTTTGAACGAGATCTAGTTAGTAGTTTTTTTTTAATACGTCATAAATCGTAAACCGCAATTACCTTTCATTATTATTAAAACATCGATCAAAGTCACAACGAACTACAAAAACTTTTATATTATGTTACTGGCTGCTACGGAACCCTTCATGGGCGATTCCGACTCGCACTTGGCCGCTTTATTGAAACGTCAGCAGTAAAAAATACCCCATACAATATTTTTTTTTTATTATTTTGGCTAAATCCTGATGCAATTTTCTCCCGGTTAATAATGTGTTATTTAGCGAAGAGCCATTTGTTGTTTTGGCTGAGCCGTCAAACACAACGCTCAAGGGCGTGGTTGTACTAGAAGGACGCAACAATACTCGGTGGTGCGGAATAAAGTAGGTACTTCGTAGGTTCAGTACCTTTGTAAAGTTCCATAATTATTAAAGTTCCACGTAATTATTATGTCCTAAGCTTAGAGCAACGCGGGCCTTCCTACCGGTAGGTACGGAAAGCCGGCGTTGCTCTAAGGTCCTAAGGATTTGTATTCATGTATAAAATCGGCGTACGCCTTGCTAAGATCAGATGATCGAGCTAGTCGACGCTCAACTTGAGTTAAACGTTTAAATGCGAAATCACATGAGTCACCAGTCACCAAGTGGCTCACTGTTTGGATTTAATAATATTGGGGCAATGTAGCTGTGATTTTTAATAAAAATATTTTCGGCGACTTCTTCATCGGGACTTAATAGAACTGAGCACGGCACAGACTCCACCTCCCAAAATGTATTGAGAGTGTCATTAAGAAGATCGTCTTCTTTAGTGTACGCCACTAAAGACTAGTGCAAAAGACGTCGTAGACGCTACAACGTGAGAGTGAGTCGTCGCTGGAAATCGGCACATACATACACATACATAGATAGATATGCGTGAAAAACATAACATAACATAAAATGAAGTGTTTCTTAAACCATTTTTCATATTTTAGTTCGCTTTTTAAGCAGTCGGGTTTTTAGATTGTTTAAATTTGTTTATAAGAAGTAAAGTTCGTTACCCGATAGCGATTATTACTGATCACATTTTAATAATGAAATATTATTTTAAGGAATGGCAAGAAGGTAACACTCCATATTTAAAGTGTATACGAAACTTGAGACTGATGGATGAAAGTCAGTGCAAATCAATTATTTACAATACGGCTTTTTTGTGTGCCGGTAATCAAACGGAATTTGGTGGGTCGGTGCAAACAGTGTTAGCGTAAGTACCTACATCCAAATTATTTTGACGTATTGACGCGGACTATAGGTAATAGTGTTATGTATGATACGAGTGATAAATAAAATATAATATTCTTTAAAAAATAATTATTAACTAGAGACCCGAAGCGGCGTCGAAACGCCGCCGCTAGAATATGGTAATGTAATATTTATAGGGAAACATAAACCATTTTTAAGGCATTTTTTCGATACTGTACTCAAAACACACATTTGAATGAAATGGTGCCTTAATAATAATAAAATATAACCCACCAGAATTGAGCCTAATTGCTTTATAATCACAACGTAGAAATTAACATTTGTCAAAAGTTTTGCATAACAATTTAAAAAAAACTTAAGAAACTTTCATTGGTTCATATTTTGATATCAAGAATCATTTGAGAAATTAGACTTTAGTTAGCATTTTTTAGTCATTAAGGTTCTCTATTTTCTACAATCATCCTAAATATGAGAATACAAAAGTCAACTTATTTTAAATGTTGGTAACAAAATAGGATCAGTTAAATTTTGCTGACGGGGCTGCTCATGGCAGAAATAAAAATAAAATATGATTTTCGATATTCATCTATGACTTTCTGACTTTTTAATTATTATTATTACCGAATCAGAATAACACTAATAAAACACGACTTTTAAATTACTCCCTGGATATTTATTTATACTTGTAATATAAATATTCCTACAATCGACGATATAGAGACTGTGAGGAAAGAAAAAAGTCGTGGAATAGGCTCCCATACAAACCACGACCCTTTTAATAGGAAACGGACTCTAAACAATTATAACATTTAATAAGTAGGTAAAGTCACCGTCAGATATTGGTTGGATTTCTCGCTCGCTCACATTATCTGACGGAACCTTGACTGTACCTACTTAGCGTTGAAAAAATAAAATTAAAACAGCTTCTTTCACAAATTCGTCCATTTTTGGATTATTTCATAACAAAATATTGACATTAACCATTCTAATTTTCACACATACCTAACCATTTATGTATCTTAGATCTAATTTACACCAATTGAAATAATATAAAAAATTAAACCGCCGAAAAAACTGAAAAGTAAGAAAAACCCTATAAAATATAACCAACTTCAAAATATTGACTTATTAACATATTTCGTGATAGACTATATTTGAAGTAGTAAAACCTTGGCATTGTCCGATTATTCTTTGATCTTTAGATTGTTCTATAAATATCTTTATACCGTCAAAAACTTGTGCTCTACTTAAAGCCACGTAAAGCTGCCCGTGAGAAAATACTGGTTTTGGAAGATAGACAGCTACTTTTTTCAAAGATTGCCCTTGACTCTTGTTTATTGTCATCGCAAATGCAAGAGTAACTGGAAACTGAAATCTTTGTAATTTGAATGGAAGGATGGAGTCTGAAGGGCTAAGCTTTATTTTAGGAAGAATAACTCTTTCGCCTGAACTTGCACCCGTCAGAACCTGACAATCTAAACAATTGGTAGGTATATAGTTTTATTAAAACCGTGTTCCGTTAATCAACCCTTTGGCCGTATTTAGATTTCTCATGAGCATGACAATAGCACCAATTTTTAATTTAAGCTCGTGTCTGGAAAGCCCACTTACTTCAATACTGTTAAGAAATTCCGTCGGAAAATTTATATTAGAATAACTTATAATCCCTTACCTATTCTTATTCGAGTCTGTGCGAAATGAAAAGGCTGGTTTTTCTAGCTATTTATTCTTTTCCAGTCTATTGACATTGGCAAAATGCCCTAGAAGCCAAACGCCATTATACGAAAAAAAAAACTAAAATTTGAGTGGTTGTCATTATGTCATTTAATGTAAACAAATCCTTGCTTTATTTTTACGTATTTTAATTGGTATTTTGTTAAAAAACTTAAAAAACTAAGAGTTTTATGCACCCCTCCAGGATGAGACGAAGATAATGAGGTATAATTTATCAATATCGGACCTTGGATGTGGATTTGATGGCCTGTACAAAAATCGGGCTTGCGTAATATTAATAGGTACTTGAGGAACTCTAAAATTGTAACAAAATAAACGCATAATCTATATAATAAAACTGTAGAGGCCAAATGTCTGTACATAGAAAAAAAATGATGAAATCCGAGTCAGGGGGATGTGAGAAGTAAAATAAAACATATCCAGATAAATTTCTTTTTTTTTTGTTTCTCTGTCTGTTTATCTGTTTGTACGGGCTAATCTCCGAAACTATTAGACCGATTTGAATGAAATTTTGTAGTGTGGTTCTTTACATCCGTGGTCAACATCTTAGATATTTTTTATTCCAGAAAATCAAAAGGTTCCCGTGGGACTGTTAAAAATTACTAAGGAAATGTCGAAAAACAACGCGGGCGTAGTTGCAGGCAGACAGCTAGTTAATAATATTGTAAATTATGCATTTGAGTATGAAATTTCATTATGTTACTTTCTTACGTTGGTTTTCGACACTTCCCGTGGAAATAAGATAATAAGATGTTTCCCAGGCTGAAAAAGTAGTCTTATGTCACTGTTTGGCCTCCAATCTACCTCTGTGTAAAAACACACTAAAATAAAACATAGATATGTGTCGAATTGAACCTCCTCCTTTTTTCAAGTTGTTTAAAAAATCGGGTTACCTACTTGTTGCTTAGCAAACGCCTAAAAACGAAGTTTCATGGTATCAACTTTGCTAATTAATGACGTACTTCCAAACATACTGTTACGGACGTGGGGTTCGGGATTTGTAAGAAAAGCCGAATAACTTGATTTGAGAATTTATTCGACGATAAACAGGTCGCAGGTCCAATCACGTTGTAGCCAAATCACAGTGTCGCTCGTAGTCCGTAGGTATCGCTTTAGTCGCAGGTTTCTTCCACTGATCGCTTGTAGATCGCTTGTTGAAATCGCTTCGATAGCTCAGAAATGAACTGGCGTTGGCCGTCGTCTCGGGCGTTTATATACCCCCACGAAACAATGGGTTGTTTACGCGATGCTTGATTTCTGGAGTAATCCCATTGTAATCACGTAATTCGGGAAATTACTAGATCATTTCCTTTGTACTCGGACAATACTCGTCACTAAACAAAAGGCGCGCGACGTCGCCGAATTCGAGTAAACAAGTGGCTTGCTTAGGTGATTTTGTGCCTTGCAGCGTTGACATAAAGTTCATCTTCGTTTGCACCGTGATCCCTCTGTTGACGCAATTGGAATTTCCCATCCTTTATAGTTGTATAAATGCACTTATATCGAATTTGAGTAGCGTTCTCTAGAACTTTCTGGCAAGTTCGTGACATTACTTTCAAGTAGGTAAGTCAATAAACAAGCAATAACACTGAATTAAAAAATTTAATTACCCCCGACTCAAAACCGTTATTTGATCCTTTCAACAACTAGAAAAGAGCTGATAATCTTCAAATGACTGAAGATATTTTCTTAGATCATATAGCTAAGAACACTCTCGATTGTGACACCTTGCAAACAAAAAAAACTACGAGTAGATCTAAATCGGCGCATCCGTTTATGAGCTACGATGCCACAGGCAGACAGACAGACAGACACACACGTCAAACTTATAACACCCATCTTTTTCGTCGGGGGTTAAAAACAAACATCATTATCGGTCCTGCACTGCCCACATCCAAAGGCTAATTACCGCGACCCTCACCAGATCTTCGGTCTACCTTGTGGGAGGCCTTCCTTTCGGTCTTAAGGACCTTTCTGCCCCAACGGCCATAGTTTCTACGCGCAATATTGCCACTTAAGTTTAAATTATTCTGGCTATGTCGGTGACTTTGTCATTATTCCTGATTTAAAATGTGCAGGCAAACTAGAAGAGTAGCCTAGCAAGCAACTAAATTTTTATTTTATTTATTTAGGTGTACCAGTGAATGATAAATTAAAAAATACAATATGCTTCTAAATGCAGAATAAATCCTAAATGCACATTCTATTTGAGGTAATCACAGCATGCGATACCAACATATCAAAGAAAGATTAAAAAGTTGCTTAAACAATAATAATAGTACAGATCTATGTTTATTATAAATTAACTCTTAAAAATATCGATAAAATTTGGTTAAAATTAAAACAATTACAAAAAAACGAATCCCCTTCAGCAATTAAGGACCTCTTTTTAAAATGTAAAGAGTGTCACTGAAAATATCAACCGAATGTCTTAAGGAGTTGTAAGAGCTTGATATGCGGTTTATAGCATTACGACTGCGTAAGTTTGATCGTGCTATTGGTGCGCTGAACAGAGCCACGGGATACCGCGGGAGTCTGCTGGGGTACGTGTTTGAAATAATTCCAGTACTTAGTTGGGGGCAAGTCAAGTCAAGTCAAGTCAAGTCAAAAAGTTTTTATTCGAAGTAAGATTTTACAAATCACTTTTCGACGTCAATCTAATGAAGTTATTGCTCAAACCAAGGCTGGCTCTCGTCTCGCACTATTTTATTTATTTATGAATTCAATGAAGAATGAACTAAAGCGAACTGAAAGCGATATTTATTAGTTTGAACAGAACTGGCAGGTTCACGTAATGTGTGCACTGCTATAGAGAAGAACCCGCCGAAGAAACTCCACAGGATCGCATCTTTTGTTCTTTCCTTTTTTTATATTTAGTACTTATAGTTTATTATTACAATAATGCTTATTATTATTAATATAACAAAGAGTGCAAACGAAATATACAATTTGAGGAAGGCAACCAACCAAAATAGAAAAAATATATAAACTAATAATAATCATAATAATAATAATAATAATAAATAGAGAATGACACTCATAAACTTTATTTCGACCGTGCAGTATTAACAGATAGAACCATACATTGCAATCGTCCAGATGTAATCCTACAAAATAAAACAGAAAATATTACTTACCTGATTGATATTGCCGTCCCCAACACTCACAATCTGCAGAAAACTATAACAGAGAAAATAAGCAAATACACTGACCTTAAAGACGAAGTCATCAGAATCTGGAAACAGGATAAAGTGTACATTGTCCCCATAGTAATTTCTAGTACCGGTGTAGTCCCAAAACAAATACATACCAGTTTAAGGCTCATTGATCTGAAACCCAATACTTACATACAAATTCAGAAAGCAGCGATTCTTAATACTTGCCGGATAGTTCGCAAATTCCTCCAAATAGATGAAGACGTGACAGACTGACAGACCCAATATTTCCGTTTACTTGGTCAAGGCCCGTAAACGGAAATATTAAAAATTACCGGTGAAAGCCGAGAAAAAAAAAAGTACAAAGAAAATAATAATAATAATAATTTATTACCAAAAACCAGTTATACAATTAACTCTGACTACAAAAAGGTACTTAAAACACTAGTAAGATACAATAAGCATGTCAGGTACAGTACAGCACTATAACACTAACACTAAATATTTAAAACTAATTAATGGCTTCCCAATTGCATAGTCGCTACAATGTTGCGCAATAATTTTATTTATTATGTGGAGTTGGAAGAATTTTGGAATGAAGAATGGTGGCCGCTCGCCGGAAAACGTAGTGTGGGCAGGCCCCCCACGAGGTGGACCGACGATCTGGTGAGGGTCGCGGGAAGCCGCTGGATGCGGGCAGCGCAGGATCGATCATTGTGGAGATCCTTGGAGGAGGCCTTTGTCCAGCAGTGGACGTCTTTCGGCTGAGATGATGGTGATGATGATGATGTATTTTGTAATTTTCTTACAAACATTTTATTTTTATTTTTGGATTCATTCTTTCACAGTGAAAAGTACTATTATCCAAATTAATTAAATAATAAAACAATCTTACTCAACCAACCATAACAGTTCACAGAATGTAGAGGACGTGAAACAACATATTTATCGGCAAAAATACACTGCCACAATTCTTTACTAGTACTAGTGTTCCAGCGAATATAAAGCTTGGTTCATAATAATGTTTTTTTTATGTATCACTATTCATTGTTCAGTTGACCTCTCACAAGCAACCCCTTTACCTCTTTTAAGCTCTAAGCTTTTTTTAACACCCTGTATTATTTTAATTAACCTGTGGATAATGCATTTTTTAAAACACCCTGTATTATTTCACTTAACCTGTGGAAGTGGAAGAGGAAGTGTTGCTGTAGCTGTATATTATGTAACTAACCTTGTTTGTTTATCACCCAACTGTAATAGTTTGTATGCAGCTGTTAAATAGACTCCGGACTCAGGTTGGGCAGAGCAAGGAAAACATGCTCAGGTGAGAACTCTCAGAGGACCCAAACATGGCATGTGTGCATGAGACAACAGTGTTCACGAAAGGAGCCTCCCCGAGCGGCGCATTAATTTATCCTATGCGCCCGGCGCACCCCGGGCAACAGGCTGCGTGGACAGACAGTAACGGTAACGCAGCCTGGCTGATCCTTTCACCACGATTCGATGGCGAAACATAAAAATATGTCAAAGGCTCTTTTTAGAGCCAAGAAAAAGCCTTTCTCAAGGCTAACATCATCTCTCGAGGCTAATAAACATACTACTAGCTCTGATTGTCCTTTCTATTAACATAGAGGGATTTTCCAACAACAAATCAGCAATGCTGTCCGAACTTTGCCTCAAAGAAAAAGTCGACATCTTATGCGTCCAAGAGACTCACCGAGGCGCTAAAAATGCTAGACCCTTTATACCCGGGTTCACCTTAGTAGCAGAAATTCCCCATCCAAAATATGGCAGTGCCGTATTTACAAGACCGAATGTTCGGGTGGTGTCAACTTCTTGCTCATCCAAAGACATGGTTGAGCTCATCTCTTTAGATCTTGGCAACTGTATAGTTACTTCAATTTATAAACCACCCAGCGTTCCATTTTGTTTTCACAGACCCAACAACTTTGATAACCATAAAATTAAAGTGGTTGTAGGAGACTTTAATAGCCATAATACCTCCTGGGGCTATCAGGAAACTGACGTAGATGGTCAAGCAGTCGAAGATTGGGCAGATGCACAAGATCTCTCGCTAATCCACAACGCTAAACTTCCAGCGTCATTTAACAGCGGTCGATGGCGACGCGGGTACAACCCGGATTTGATCTTTTCAAGCACATGCATCTTTCAACAATGCATAAAATCCGTTTGCCAGCCTATTCCGAGAACCCAACATAGACCCATAATTTGTACTATTCAGTCAGTTATCCGTCCTATTGCTGTACCGTTTAAACGCCGGTTTAACTACTCGAAAGCGAACTGGGAACTGTACTCAAAAAGCATTGACGACATCCTGTTAACTCTACCCCCTGTCGCTGAAAATTATGATCAATTCGTAGAGATAGTTGCGTCAACTTCCCGCAAGTGCATTCCTCGCGGTTGTCGTACTTCGTACGTTCCTGGACTGTCCCGAGAATCCGCAGATCTTTATAAGCAATACGACCAGCTGTTTGCCAATGATCCCTTTTCGGAGGAGACCATACAGATGGGCGAAGCTTTACTCTCTCAGATTAGTTCTACTCGTCGGGACAGATGGACAGCCATGGTGAGCAACTTAAACCTGACTCACAATAGTAAGAAGCCTGGACTTCGATCAGGAAACTTACCGGTGACCCCCCACCAGCTACCACACCGGGACAGGTCACAGCTAACCAAGTGGCCCACCAGCTTATGATGAATGGTAAATCCAAGCGCCGGCAATCAAAAATCCCAAAGACAACCAGATATCCGGACAGCGGCAACACTGTCAGTAAGCCCTTCGTTCTAACAGAAATAATTGCAGCATTAAAATCCCTCAAATGCGGAAAAGCAACAGGGGTCGACAATATTTCTGTTGAACAACTACAAAACCTAGGGCCCGTAGCGGTCTCATGGTTGCTTCAGTTCTTCAACAGCTGTCTGGAGTCTGCTCGGGTGCCTCGGCTCTGGCGAAAGTCTAAGGTGATTGCCCTATTGAAGCCCGGCAAGTCACCTGATGATCCCAAAAACTACCGCCCAATTTCTTTGCTTTGTCATACATATAAGCTGCTGGAACGAATACTGCTCAATCGGCTAACTGCTATCGTGGACCCCAAGCTCATACCCGAACAAGCGGGATTTCGCCCTGGCAAATCTTGCTGTAGTCAAACGCTCAACCTCACCCAGCACCTCGAGGACGGATTTGAGCTGGGCCATGTGACAGGAGTAGTGTTTGTTGATCTGTCAGCTGCGTATGATACGGTAAACATAAGAAGGTTGTTGAGAAAGGTGACCGAAATAGCTGCCGACTACGCGTTCACTAAGTTCCTAAGTGAACTTTTACACAATAGGCGCTTCCAAGTACACCTTTCATCAGAGAAGAGTCGATGGAGGTCACAAAAAAACGGACTCCCGCAAGGCAGCGTACTGGCCCCGTTTGTAGTATAGGTATTAAGAATCGTGTAATTGTTAGTCATTGTAAGTCAGTAATAAACATGTAGTCCTCAAGAAAGCTCGTTTCATTAGCTCCCTGGTCCCACCAGTATATGGCGACCACTGCCAGCTAACGCGGCGGATTTTTGTATCATATAGCGGACTGAGCGTTTCCAATTACAGGGAATATTCTGTGAACTTGGTAATAATGGTCGAGTGATGAGTGTGTACGTGTTGGACAGTGAAATAAATTAGAAAATGTAGCACGTGCGTTCTTCTTTTTTTTATTGGAAATATTGTGGAAAAATCATCATCATGTGTCAATCAAAGGTCGAAAAAGAGGACATTATTATCCCGCAGACAGCAGGTGGTAACAACAACGCCCAAATAGACGAACTGAAGTTCCATGTGTCCACGATGAACATTTTAATGATGATAATAGCCATTGTGCTACTGGCCGGATTATTGAGCATCGTTTATCGAATTTACAAGAGATGCCACGCTTCTTGGATGCGTGAAATGCTACGAGAGGATGCCATCCGTCGTTCTGTAAGTCGGCGATTCAGGGAAGCGCGCGAGCGTGAGACGCGCTCAGGTTCAGGCTCAGGCTCAGGCTCGGGCCAAGGTTCGGGTCAGCCGGCCTAAGTCATCATCGTCAGAAGCGTGTGGTTGTCACCGCGCCGCCGTCATCATCTCCGGTATCGCAACGCGAATACCAAAATAATCGTAAGTGGTGATGTGCAAGTGCGAGTGATTCATTTAATAAAATGCAGTGAATAACTATGTAGTTTAATAGAAGCTTGAGGTATTTCATTAAAACGGCGAAATTATTTACGTAGGTATATCGTAACATAAGACTTTATTTTATTACTTTTTTAAGTGACATATTTGTTGTGTTGTTTTGTATCTATTAGGAAACCAATATAACATTATAAAATGGTTGTTATGTGATGGCTAGCAATCGACTTAAAGAAATATGCATAGAGTTACAACAATTAAAAGAGAGCATTAAAAAGTTGGGACCAGAAAAAAGGAATCAACCAGTTGGTCAAGCAAAGTACATTGAGGTAGAAAAGTTACATAAAGAATATTTGACTGTTTTAGAAAGTGACGTTTTAGGGTTCGAGTTAGAACAGGTAGGACCACAAGAGGGAGAAGAAATATCTCTCATATGTGATGATATTGAAATTTTGTATAAGAAAATAAACGAATATAGTAGAGGAAACACCAATAAAATGGCGAAGTTCGATTTAAAGACCGCGGTAAGTTTAATACCGGTAATGGATGGTTCTGAGGATACTACAAAGCGCATTATTGATTCTATTGAACTGTATAGTACAATGATAGACACTACAGAACAGAGTGTTCTCATTAAATTTATATTAAAAACACGTCTGTCTGAAAGTGCAAAGTTGCGATTAAACACAGATTATAACTCATGTGCTAATTTAGTAGTCGATATGAAAAAACATCTTTTAACGAAAAAGTCAAGTACAGCCTTGCACACACAGTTAGTAGGCACCACACAGGGTACACGTTCTATTGAGGAGTATGGAAAATCATTGGAAGAACTATTTGTGCAGCTGACTGTATCTCAAGCTGACGGTAACACATCAGCATTTAACATATTAAAACCGATAAATGAGAAGCTTGCGGTACAGCGCTTTACAGATGGTTTACGTAATAAAAATTTAAGTGTAATTTTAGCAGCGCGTAACTATGAGGCTCTCAAGGACGTGATTCGGGCGGCGAAGGACGAAGAGATAGTGTCGTCGCGTAGTGAGCCGCGGGAAACGATGTTCCATGCTCGTCGAGGAGGCCGAGTACATACTGGAACTAGGGGCAGGTATGTGCAAAATCCACAGATACGAGGAGCAGCCGCGCATAGGGGACAACATTACGGTACCTATCAACCGCGATATCAGTTCGGACAGAATTGGAGGCCTGCAAATCCAAGGTCAGGATGTATGGGTGGCCGAAAACCAAATTTTGGACCACAAAACGGTAGAGGTTATTACAGCCGAGCTCGTACGTCTTTCAGAGGTCGAGGCGTACACTACATGGTAAACCAAGATCAAGGTACAATGTACGAAGGTCACTCACACACTGTTATTGATCCAAATCAATACATGACTCCAGGCTCATCCAATAACCAGTTTTTTCGAGACTGAATTTATAAATGCATTTAATAGTATTGACTCAACAATAAATAACATAAATCATAAATGGATGATAGACACGGGTGCTTCGTTATCAGTAGTGAAATATGAAGCGGTCCAACATCTACCTATCCATAATGAAACTATACAAATAAACGGAATAGGTGGACAAATAAAAACAAAAGGTTATATTTACTTATCACTACAAATACAAAATATAGAGTTTAGACACAAATTTCATGTAATAGAAAATATAACATTACCGAAACACGGAATTTTAGGACAAGATTTTTTACAAAAGTATAGTGCAGTAATAAATTATGAGTCAAATATTGTGTCCTTAAAGTCATGTGAAGGCGAAAAAATAACTATACCAATTAATTCTGGTTCAATAGGAAAAAACAGTTATTTGAACATCCCGCCTCGTTGTGAAAAATTTTATTTCGTAAAAACATGTATGCAAGGAGATTGTGTGGTGATACCTAAGCAATTGTGTGAAGGAGTTTTCATAGCGGGTTGTATAAGCCAACCGAAAAATGGAAAAATTAGAATACAAGTATTAAACACACGACAAGAAGAAGTCAATTTAAGTTATTTTAACCCAGAGATAGAGTTCTTATCAGAATATGTAATGTGTGATTATGAGAGGGAAGAAAGTGACGGAAATAGAGTACGAAGAATGTTTGAAGAGTTAAAATTAGAAACTTTAAATTTAGAAGAAAGGAATAGTATAGAAAATATTTGTGCAAAATATTCTGATGTCTTTCATTTAAAAGGAGATAGGTTGTCAGCAACTAATATTTATACACATTCAATTCATTTAAAACAAAAAGACCCTGTATATACAAAACCTTATCGCTTGCCTTATACACAGAGAGCAGAGATAGATCGTCAGACACAAGACATGCTAGATAGCGATATTATTGAGCCAGCAGCAAGTGAATGGTCTAGCCCAGTTTTATTAGTGCCGAAAAAATCTGATAATAATGAAAAGAAATGGAGGTTAGTGATCGATTTCAGAAAACTTAATGACCGAATAACTGATGACAAATTTCCACTGCCCAATATTACTGATATTTTAGACGCGTTATCCGGTTCAATGTATTTTTCTCATTTAGATTTATATCAGTCCTATTATCAATTATCATTAGATCCAGATAGTAGAAAATATACCGCATTTACTACACACACAGGCCAATATCAGATGAAGCGAATGCCTATGGGTTTGAAAACGAGTCCGAATGCATTCTCCAGAGCTATGACGGTAGCAATGTCAGGTTTGAATTATGACAAGTGCTTAATTTATTTGGATGATTTAGTATGTTATGGAAGGAATTTAATGCAACATAATCGAAATTTAATCCACATTTTTGAAAGACTCCGAGCAGTAAATTTAAAACTTAATCCAACGAAATGTATGTTTTTGCAGAAAGAGTTACATTATTTAGGACACGTTGTTTCGGGAGAAGGTATACGTCCCGATCCTAACAAGACAAAAGTAATCGAAAACTATCCGGAGCCAAAAACACCCGAAGAAATAAAAAGGTTCGTAGCATTTGCGAACTATTACCGAAAATTCATACCTCGTTTTGCATTAATATGTATACCTCTCAATAAACTTTGTCGTAAAAATATAAATTTTCAGTGGGACAAAGAGTGTCAAGAAGCATTTAATAAAATCAAACATTCATTATTATCACCACCTTTACTTCAATATCCAATATTAGAACAAAACAATACTTTCATATTACAAACCGACGCTTCTGGGTATGCAATCGGATCCGTTCTGTGTAACCAAGACCGCCGACCAGTGGCGTATGCAAGTCGCACGCTCAATAAAGCTGAGCGTAATTATCCGACAGTTGAAAAAGAGTTGTTATCAATTGTTTGGTCTATAAAGTATTTTCGCCCATATTTGTATGGCAGGAAATTTATCATAGAAACCGATCACAAACCACTAATTTCATTATACAGTATGACAAATCCATCAAGTAGATTGTTAAAATTTAGGTTACAGCTTGAAGAATACGATTATGTAGTAGAGTATGTCAGGGGGCGTGATAACGTAGCTGCAGACGCGCTATCACGTATCCGAGTAACAAGTGACGAGTTAAAAGAGATGAATGTAAATATCGCGATGGTAATGACAAGAGCGCAGCATAAGAAATTAAACCAAGTAACACACAACCCGACGGCAGGTGAGGTTTCTAAGAACGACTGGTCTGATCAACCAAGAGTTGTGGAAGTTCTCAGAAAACCGAAGGATTATGTGGAGTTAGTATTAATTGATGAAAGGAGATGGAAACAATGTCAGAGAGATATAACCGAACAAAATAAGTATTTTGCGTATATAGAAAAAGAAAAGATAATATATGTAAAACCGGAAACCCAATCACAATGTACACGAAGTGTCTTTGCGAGGGATCTGTGTTTGATATGTAAGAAAATAAAAATTAATGAATTAATTATAGTACGTACTGAAGAAAATAAGGAAATAATAAAAGATATAAGTAAATGTGTAAATCAATGTAAACAATGGTCCGGACTGAGATTAAATGTTTTACGAGGAGTAAGGAAAATAATACATAATGATGACAAACGCGTTATTTTAAATGACTACCACTTGCTGGCCACAAGTGGACATGCTGGGATAAGACGAATGATTAATAATATTAAGCAAAAATATTTTTGGACAGGAATGGAAAAGGATGTGACAGATTTTGTAAGAAAGTGTGATCAATGCCAACGGCAAAAACACTTTAAATACATAAAAGAACCCATGGTTATTACGGAGACCAGTGGGTCATCTTTCGATAGGATACTCGTAGATATCGTAGGTCCTCTCGAAAGAGATGTCTACAATTATGTATACATACTAACAGTTCAATGTAACTTGACTAAGTTTATACAGGCTTATCCACTTGTAAACAAGGAAACAGAGACAATAGCTGCAACATTAGTTAATAACTTTATTTTACAGTACGGCATACCGCAAGAAATTTTGAGCGACAGGGGAACAGAATTTATTTCGTCAACAATGAATCAGGTTTGTAAGATTTTAAATATAAATCCAAAATTTTCCACTCCATATCACCATGAGACAATAGGCGCTTTGGAGAATAATCATAAACATCTAATATCATATTTAAGAATTCAAACGAAAAATGAACCACGTGAATGGAGTTCTTGGCTACCATATTGGTGTTTCGCCTACAATACTACTATACATAGTGAAACTAAGTATAGTCCGTTCGAGCTAGTTTATGGAAAACCTTGTAACATACCTAGTAATCTCACAAATTCATTAGATCCGATGTATAATTATTCAAGTTATCCATATGAACTTAAATACCGTATACAAAAATCGCAGATGGAGGCAAAGGAGAATTTATGTAATGCTAAGAATATTAGGAAAATAAGATATGATAATTATGTTAATCCAATAGTTTATAAAAAAGGGGACTTAGTATTAATAAAGAATGAAAATAGATGTAAGCTTGATCCGCTATATAAAGGACCATATGTAGTAATAAGAGAAGAAACACCTAATGTAATCATTTTATATAAAAATAAAGAAAAAGTAGTTCATAAAAATAATACAAAATTGTATTACAAATAATGTTTAATTTTTTTTTTTAGGTAAGAATATGGAATGTCTATCAATTTTATTTAGTACGTAAAAAAAAAATACAATTGAATATTGATTTTTTTTTTCTATTTGCTGGGGCGTGTAGTATAGGTATTAAGAATCGTGTAATTGTTAGTCATTGTAAGTCAGTAATAAACATGTAGTCCTCAAGAAAGCTCGTTTCATTAGCTCCCTGGTCCCACCAGTATACGTTGTTGTTTAACGTTTATACGAATGACCAGCCGAACCCTCCCAACACTTGCCGATTCATATATATGCCGACGACCTGGCACTGACATCCCAAGCGCCGTCCTTCACTGAGGTTGAAGGTAACCTGACTAAGGCGCTGGATTCCTTCGGTCAGTACTATGATGATAATCACTTACGTGCCAACCCATCAAAGACACAATCTTGCATCTTCCACCTACGC
Source organism: Teleiodes luculella (assembly GCA_948473455.1). Classification (NCBI taxonomy): domain Eukaryota; kingdom Metazoa; phylum Arthropoda; class Insecta; order Lepidoptera; family Gelechiidae; genus Teleiodes; species Teleiodes luculella. Next base: position 90,427 of record OX419610.1, on the reverse strand, counting down.
AACCACGAGGCCCGGCGTAAACTAAACATAGTGTGGCGTGATGTGCCGATTGCTCACTGCCAATACCCCAAATATCTTGGTGTGACCTTAGACAGAGCCCTCACTTACAAGCAGCACTGTCTAAACACAAGGCAAAAAGTGGGTACTAGGAACAATCTGCTGCGCCGCCTCACTTCCACCAAATGGGGTGCCTCGCCTGCGGTTCTTCGGACGACTGGGTTGGCCCTGTGTTTTTCGGCTGGTGAATATGCTAGTCCGGTTTGGAGCCGCTCCACACACACAAGGCTGGTGGATACAGCTCTAAACGACACATGTCGCATTATTACAGGGTGTTTAAATCCAACTCTTGTCAAAATGCTGTATCCACTTGCTGGTATTGCTCCTCCGGACGTCCGCAGAGATGTGGCGAGTTCAACCGAACGCTACAAAAAGGAGACTGACCCACGACACCCTATGTACTCCCACGTGCCGGTAAAAGTCAGATTAAAAAGCCGACACAGCTTCATCAAGGATGTGCTCCCCTTGAATGGTGAAGCCTCCGAGGTCCGGCTCAATACCTGGAAGAAGAGATACCCCACAGCAACACTTATCCCGCATTCAGAAAGCCTCCCCCCTGGGCATGGCTTGTCTTGGCCGACATGGTAGTCCCTTAACAGACTCCGCACCCAGGTCGGCCGTAGTGGAGAAAACATGCTTAGGTGGGGATACAGCTCAGACGATGCTTGTCTGTGTGGTATCTCCCCACAAACGATGGCTCACCTACTGACCTGCCCAGCGTGCCCCAACACCTGCTCACGCGAAGACCTTTACAATGCCACGGAAAATGCTGTTTCCGTGGCGGAGTTCTGGTCTTCAAAAATTTAGTCGCCGAATCGACACGAAAGAAGAAGAAGAACAGTGTTCACGCCCCACCCAGTGTCCTGCCTTACCTAACCCGCCAACTGCACGCAGCAGGACCCGATGAATGCCACAAATAATGCAGTTGATGTGGTTTTTATAGCGTTGACGAATATTTAGACAATAAGTGACGCAAATAGACTAGGTTTAGAGTGACATTAATTATAATTTATAAATGTAATATGTAACAAAATGACATGCATGTAAATACTATTAAAATTCTATTATTATATTCCACAAAATACCAAATGATTTTGCATACCAAGTATTTTACTGGTTAAGTGTGTGATACTAATAAAATGTAACAACGTTGTACAAACCACATTTACTGCAAATGAAGATTCTATTCTATTCTATTCTATTCAAATTAAGGCCACAATAATTTGTCATCAACAGAACTAAAGAAGAACATATTCAGTAAATGTGTAAATCCTGTCAAAAACAAATTGTTCAGCTAGAGTCATGTTCAAAGAGTTCAAAGAGTTCAAAGAATTTATTTTTTAACTTTTGGACATTATTACATCTCTTAGTTATGTCATTTAAATTTAAATTATCTTTTCTGGCGAGTTCAAAAATTTGGCTGTCTTCTGTGGAGAAGAGCTCGCCGAAGAAACTCCACAGGCGTTGCATCTTTTAAACATATTCTTACAGTTATTATGATAATAATTACTAATAACAATGTTTTGTAAAGTACGATTGAAAAAGCCTGTCACCCAAGCAACTATTCCCATGGATGTTTGTCCTCTAAGTAATCTGTTATTTTATAATAGGCTTTCTTAATCAATTTCTCCTTAACAATAATTTTGAATTTCTCTAGTGTTAAATTTTGTATATCAGTTGGGACCCTATTGTAAAAGCGTATACAGTTGCCCTTGAAAGAATTTTTAATTTTCTGCAGTCTACTATCATAAGAAGCCAATTTGTCTTTATTTCTAGTATTTAAGTTATGTACGTCACTATTTTTTTTAAATTTACATACATTTTTCTTCACATGCAGAAGATTATTATATATATACTCCGATGCAAATGTCAAAATACCGATATGTTTAAATTTTTCTCTTAATGACATTTTAGGCTTTAATCTGTAAATTGATCGAACAGCCCGTTTCTGCAGAGTAAATATATCATTTACATTTGCAGCATGACCCCATAAGAGAATACCATAGGTCATTAAACTGTGAAAATAACTATACATACGTGATACAGAACGATAAGATAATCAAGAACGATAACACGCAATGCAGATGTAGGTTGTTACACAGAATAAATGAGTGACGTTTCTGTCAATAATAGTCCAGTTATTATAACTTCACATAAGAAGGCTCAAAGTCACTCATAGAGCGATGAAGGAGCTATGCTCGGAGTTTCCCTGCGCGATAGTATCAGGAATGATGAGATCCGCAGGCAAACCAGATTCACTGAAAGAGTCCAAAGAATCGCTAGACAAGTGGCAGTTGCGCGTAGGCCGTTGGGGCAAAAAGCTTCTTGAACGGCAGCCGCGCGCTGGAAGACGTAGTGTGGGCAGGTACCCCTACAAGTACAAGTACAAGGGACCGACGGATGATCTGGTGAGGGTCGCGGAAAGCCGCTGAATGCGAGCCAAGCAGGACCGGTCATTGTAGAGATCTTTGGGGTAGGCTTTCGTCCAGAAATGAACGACTTTTGGCTTACAATGTTGAATAATAAGTTTTTGTAAACTTCAATTTACTTTTACAGCGGCGATTCCGGATCACCTGTGGTAGTCGGGGAACGATACCAAATAGCACTAGCTACCGCCATTGAAACCTTTGATAAACCACTGCCCGATTGGAGTATTTTTTTGAAAGTTAGTTATCATTATGATTGGATCATAAAACAAATGAAAGCGCATCCTCATGGAGAACACCTGTATTGAGATGGCAAAGAACACATGCCTCCTGAGAATTCGTCTGAAGAATGAATTAAGATTTTTCGAGACTTTACATCAATGTTGTTTTATTTCTATGTCTGTTTCATATAAATCCGTACATAGGTTCATTGGCCTCTTTCTTTTTTGAAAGTTAATAAAAAATAATTTAACGCCAAAATGTCTGGCAAGGTCACACGCTCACCCTGCCTTCAACTACGGTATGACAAATAATAATATCCTATAGTTTTATCGCATCGTTTGAAAAAAATGTGCGCATTGTATGCAGGCGTCAATGTCCTTTTGTCCAACTATTAAACAAAATATAGTAAAATACTTTAAACCCTTATAGTACGGCTTGCTAGCTAAAAAATATAAGGATATCGGTCCCATCTGGCAGAAAGTACGAAACTTGAATGTAGCTGTTATATATGTGCTTCAATATCGATATGGAAACACTTCGATAAATTATTGTTTCCCCCCTTTCCCCCCCCTTTTATCTCCCTCATTCTGGATTTTTGAATTTTATACTAAAACGGTACGTCTAAGGAGTTTACTTTTCAGAGACCAAATCATCGTCGATAAATTGCCTACAAAACGATACTCCATTTTACAGTGCTAAGATTAATATATTTCTATATACAGCCATCAACGTTTTATGAAATTTTCAAAACAGGCACACTTTTTTATTCCTTACTTCATTTATAGGAAAACGACAAGAGTGGTGATAAAATGGACTGAAAAACTCAACTACCTTATACATTAAGCTAAAAAATGACATTTATTTCATAGTCGTAAAGGCATTACTTCTAGAGTTACAGCTCACCGCGTCTGACTCAAGTACTCTTTTTTTTACCTTTTTAGAATACCATCTTTCTGTTAACTTTGTTTCGCGAAGATTAGATTCAGATTTTCCAATTAGAAATAAAACAGTCCATGTATTAATCCAGGCCACAGTCTATTTACATGTAAAACAAGCTGTCTGCCCGCGGCTACGCTTGCGTTGTGTTTCGACATTTCCGTAGTAATTTTTAACTATCCCACTTTTTTCCGTGATTCCGTATCCAACATGTTGACCGAGTATATAAGGTACCACTATGCAAAATTTCATTTCAATAGGTCTAACAGTTTCGAAGATAAGCCCGTAGAATGTACTGCGCCGTATGAGTTACTAAAGTTTTTTAACTATCCCACGGGAACATTTTAATTTTCTGGGATTAAAAGTATCTAAGATGTTGACCGGGGATATAAGGTACCACTATATAAAATTTCATTCAAATCGGTCGAATAGTTTCGGAGATTTCTCATCGACATTGAAGCACATATATAAAAGCTACATGTATGCTAAGTTTCATGCTTTCTGCCAGATGGGACCGTAATTCAAGTTAACAAGCCGTACTATTAACAATTTACTCAGTTTAAGAAAGACAGAAACAAGAACTACTAAGTTTTTTTCGATTACTTATTGAAAACAATACAGTGAGATGAGTTGAAGGCGCGCACCGCTATTCTCTTCTTTACTCAACTGACATTAAGACGCGTCAATGCTCTAAGTATTCAGCTTAGCCGGCTCTTGACCGTACATGCTGCTTACGATTCTGTACCTTTAAAACAAACACCCTTTCTTATAAGATCGCTCGTGTGTTTATTCGTCTAACGGTCCGTCCAAAAGATAGATTAGAATATTATTAATGATAGATCTACAGCTATAATATTATTATTATGTCACTGTCCGATGGTTGCAACAACCTTCGTATTTGAATGGCCAAATGATATATTTGTCGGCGATTGAAGCAAAATTGATAGTTTAAATCGATTGTAAACATCGAATGACAGTTTTTATTTTACTTTCTCGAGTATCGGAGGGTAGAATCGATATAGTTGACCGGAGTGAAGTAGGCGCGATGACGTTTGACAGGAGGCCCTACTACCGGGAGTGGGACCGGGTGGTTCACTCACATAAATAGCGCTGCTCAGGGCGGGCGAGCCCTCTGGGTAGATCCGCAGCCGCGTTGATAGCTTTGTGTGTCTGAGAATCAGTGTGTTTCTGGTGGACGTACTAGTCCGGTGTGTTTTGTGATGTGTGATTCGATGTGAGATCTGGATGTATGTTGAAATAATGGTTGTTGCAATATTGTTTGTACCACAGTCCAGTGGTGTCTGTAAACCGTGAGTAAAGTGATCTAATTATCGTGTCGCTAGCAAGGTTGGCTAGGTTCTGTCTGATATTCGTATGGTGTTAGCTATGGCATTGTTATCATGACCGCGGGTAGAGTAACTGTAATATGGTCGAGTTACATAAGGTCCGGGCGGGGAGGCCCCTTGGTTGGCCAGTTTGTAATTGTGCAGTGTTTTCCATGCCAGTTTCCCCTTATGGCATTTTGATGGTGCTCGGATCTACCTAAACCCCTTTTAGGGATTGATTAGGTCCCGATCGCTCATGATAACAAACAATCGAGTCTATGGTGGTATAGTGTGTTTCAATTGTAATGACATTCGATATAGTTGGTAAAGTCTGTTTCAATAGTGATGACAAATTGGGGTAGTCCTGACAAAGATAGTGTACGATGGTTCTCTAAAAGTTATTGTAGCATACGCCCACGCTTAACGTATTTCCCGCGTGTTACCCCTTCGCGGGTTCCCTTTATCTATTCGCTTTGCCCCACCTACCATAGTTTTGTCCTTTTATTTTCCGACATCAGAAGTGCGATAAAGAGCCCTGTAGTTTAATTTAATTGTAGTAAAGTAACGTTCAAGCGATTTTATTTTGAATTTGAATTTTAAATTTCATTTCTAAGTTGTTAATTTTTCATCCGAACTTTAGAACGTTTTTATTGTGGGTAAAAAAAAAAAAAAAATGTCATTATGTTGCGTCCGAATTGTCGATGTAGTCAAGATTTTTTGGGTGTCAAACATTAAAGTGCTTTATGTTTTATGCGTGAAAATTAGAATCAGAATCAGTGTTCTTTGTGCACACGCATTGTTTATCAGGTACTGTAATATTTCTGTTCCATTTTAATCGGATGTGACTGCGTCAAGTTTAAATTCGTTAAATTCTTTTGTTGTGTACTATTTGCTGTCGTAAACGTAGTTATTCGCCAAATAATGCGCGCCGAGTTTGACGTTTGCGGAAAATATCCCTTTGCATCAATAGGTCTTTTCGATTGTATTTTGGTTGAATTTTCGGAGATTATCGGTTGAAATATTTAGCAGTGTAACTATTAGACCGCGCGTAATTAAATTTTTGTGATTTATTGTTCGTTTGGCTACGTGGTTCGGAAACGTGATTCTGGGTAAAGTACCCAACTCGTGCGATTTTATTGTGAAAATTAGTTTGTTTAGTTTTTGTAAAAATGATGCGTTACTGGAAATATGACATTGAACATTGAGCTACGTATTAAAATTTGTCTTCATACGCTCCTTCGTAGTCGTAACTGCGATTACAATCGTTCAGGGCGCGATGTGCGGGGGGAGCTGTGAATGACGGTTTTTATTTGAGTCTCGTGGAAGATTTCTCTGCAAATATTGAGCTACTTATTAAAATTTCTGTGTCTTCATACGCTCCATCGTAGTCGTAACTGCGATTTGGATCGTTCAGGGCGCGATGTGCAGGTGGAGCTATGAATGACTGTTTTTATTTGAGTCTCATGGAAGATTTGTCTGCAATTATTGAGCTACTTATTTCTGTGTCTTCATACACTCCGTCGTAGTCGTAACTGCGATTGGAATCGTTCAGGGCGCGATGCGCGACTGGGGGTATGAGCATTGAGCTACTTATTGTTTTGTGTTTTCGTACACTCCGTCGTCGTAGTCGTAACTGCGATTTGAATCGTTCAGGGCGCGATGCGCGGCTGGAGGTATGACTGTTTTATTTGAATCTCATGGGAGATTTCTCTGCAATTATTGAGCTACTTATTAAAATTTATGTGTCTTCATTATGTTCCATCGTAGTCGTAACTGCGATTTGAATCGTTCAGGGCGCGATGTGCGGCTGGAGCTAATGACTGTTTTTATTTAAGTCTCATGGGAGACCTGTGCAATTATGTGTACTGAGTACACCGGCTCACATGTGTGACATGGTGAGTCCTTGTGTTTATTTAAGTCTCATGGGAGACCTCTGCAATTATGTGTACTGAGTACACCGGCTCACATGTATGACATGGTGAGTCCTTGTGTTTGTGTAAATAGATCTGTGAGTGCTTTTAGTGGTACATTGTTGTTTTTTTGGGGACGCTCTCTTTTAAAGTAAGAGACGCGCTCTCTTTTGAAATAGCGATACTCCACTTTAAGTAGCCCGTGCATGTGCGTGCTTTTGGTGGTACATTTTTGTTTTTTTAAGGACGCTCTCTTTTAAAGTAAGAGACGCGCTCACTTTTGAAGCAGGAATGGTCCACTTTAAGTAGTTCGTGCATGCGCGGCGTGCACCTTGCTCTGGCTGAGGTTATAACGTTGTGTTGGAGTCCATAAAGTCATAAAATTGACTTGCTGAGTCCAGGAGAGATGGACATTGCGAGTCTATGTGATAGCAGTAGGCCGCGAATAAGATACCTCATATTTGACTTTGATAGTGTTTACGGTTTACGACTAGTGATGTGACTGTGACTGTAATGGTACTCGATCGTTTTGGCTGTAACTGAATTTATCTGGCAGAAATTAAACATTCTTCGATCTAGTATTGTTTTGGTCAGGAATAGCCGAGCGGTATTAAGTGTTGCTTTTAATTAGTTTCGAATCGAACACACGAGGACGTGTGTCAACGCAGGATGGCCGTGTCGGCGATTGAAGCAAAATTGATAGTTTAAATCGATTGTAAACATCGAATGACAGTTTTTATTTTACTTTCTCGAGTATCGGAGGGTAGAATCGATATAGTTGACCGGAGTGAAGTAGGCGCGATGACGTTTGACAGGAGGCCCTACTACCGGGAGTGGGACCGGGTGGTTCACTCACATAAATAGCGCTGCTCAGGGCGGGCGAGCCCTCTGGGTAGATCCGCAGCCGCGTTGATAGCTTTGTGTGTCTGAGAATCAGTGTGTTTCTGGTGGACGTACTAGTCCGGTGTGTTTTGTGATGTGTGATTCGATGTGAGATCTGGATGTATGTTGAAATAATGGTTGTTGCAATATTGTTTGTACCACAGTCCAGTGGTGTCTGTAAACCGTGAGTAAAGTGATCTAATTATCGTGTCGCTAGCAAGGTTGGCTAGGTTCTGTCTGATATTCGTATGGTGTTAGCTATGGCATTGTTATCATGACCGCGGGTAGAGTAACTGTAATATGGTCGAGTTACATAAGGTCCGGGCGGGGAGGCCCCTTGGTTGGCCAGTTTGTAATTGTGCAGTGTTTTCCATGCCAGTTTCCCCTTATGGCATTTTGATGGTGCTCGGATCTACCTAAACCCCTTTTAGGGATTGATTAGGTCCCGATCGCTCATGATAACAAACAATCGAGTCTATGGTGGTATAGTGTGTTTCAATTGTAATGACATTCGATATAGTTGGTAAAGTCTGTTTCAATAGTGATGACAAATTGGGGTAGTCCTGACAAAGATAGTGTACGATGGTTCTCTAAAAGTTATTGTAGCATACGCCCACGCTTAACGTATTTCCCGCGTGTTACCCCTTCGCGGGTTCCCTTTATCTATTCGCTTTGCCCCACCTACCATAGTTTTGTCCTTTTATTTTCCGACATATTTTATTTTTGAAAAAATAAGGGATCTTTCTAAAACTTAAATTATGTAATCCAAGGTGTAAAAAAAAAACCTAAAATATTCCTTATATAGGCTCCGAAACTACAGAACTGATTTTGATGAAACTTAGTACGAAGATAGAATAGACCTTAGGGACGAACACAGGCTACTTTTTACTGCGGAAAAATACCTCATTCCCACGGGAAAGACTGCAAGCGCGGGCGGAACCATGGGGCGGAAAATATGGTATCTGTACCAATCTGAGCTTGGGGTACGATAGAATAGACCTTGGAAATTAATATAGCTTTTTATATTTACCTTTGCCCGCCGGAAAACTCTTTATTCCCACGGGAAAAATGGCAGCGCGAGTGGAAAGCTTTGATGAAACTTTGTACAGAGATAAAATAGATCCTGGGGATGTATAAAGGATACCTTTTACCACGGGAAAACACTTCTTTCCCGCGGGAAAATAATACCCCATCCCCATTGGAAAAATAGTAGCGTGGGCGGAAAATTTAGATGAAACTTGGTACAGGAATAAAAAAGATTCTGGAGGGATAAAAGCTATCTTTTACCGCGGGAAGATCCTTTATTCCCACGTAAAAAGTGGTAGGGTGGGCCCGAAGTTAGGATGAAACTTGATACAGAGATAGAATAGACCTTGGGAAAGGTAACAGATTACCTGTAACCGCAGGACAATAGCTTATTCCCATGGGAAAATGGTAGTTCGGAAGGAAATTTTTGGTGAAACTTGATACAGAGATAAAATAATTTAGATTTTGGGATGAAAAACAATTTATTATGCTGCCACAAAATAAAACAACCTCCGATATAGTTGACATAAGCTATGAATGTATTTATAAATAAAAATTAATAAAAAAGTAAAACAAAAAACATGATTTAAAAAAACATTGAATTAAAAAAATGATATACCCGAGCGAAGCCGGAGCGGGCCGCTAGTACATTTAAATAAAAGAAAGTCGTGTTAGTTATGTTGCAACACTTATAACTCGAGATCGGCTGTACTGATTTTCATGATCTTTATTTTAACACTCATTCGTATCTAACTTGGTCAACATTATAGGCAAATAAAATATTGATAAAGTTTTCTAAAATATAAGTTACAAGTAGAAGAAAACACACGACGCGGTTTGCATCGCCCCCTGTTGTGCAGCCAAAATTTGCGTGTAGTGTAGAGTTCTTTTTTTTTCATATAATAACACTAAATTAAAAAAATTAATAAACCCCGACACAACCGTCACTAGATCCTTTCAACAACTAGAAAAGAGCTGATAATCTTCAAATGGCTGAAGATATTTTCTTGGATCATAGCTAAGAACAGTCTCGAATGTAACACCTTGCAAACCAGATGTGCATTCTGTTAGGTGTAATCGATATACCTGAACATGCAGTGAAGACGGACGTGTCTGCTGCAAATTTACTCTTTTGCATTTAATTATTTACATTAATTAATAGTGTAACTGTGTCAACGCAGCCTCAGCGTATTTACGCGTGACTCAATGTGTGTGAGTTAAGTGCTATATAATGTGTGATAGTAGCCCGTTTGGTCGGAGCTCTAAGACCCCGCGCAGCCCCACTAAACATGAGGACCCAGAGCCCCCCCCCCCCCCCCGACCCCTCCTGCTCAGCCCCCGCCTGTCTGAGCGAGATCTGCGCCACTGCTGGAGACAGCAAGATGACTGTAGACTAACTGAAGATTAGTAATACCAGCAGAAAAATTATGGCAGGTGTTTCCGAAATGGCTGTGGAATATCAGTCTATCGAACAAAAATATTTTTCATCCTGCAGTATGATTGAGACCTTAAGTGACCAGGTAGAGATCACCGCCCACTTGATAAGCATCAAGGAATCCATCATGACCTCTCCTAAACCTGCCACGCCTTACTTATCATTTGCCGACATGGTGAGAACTAGAGGCCAGCCTATGGTTCGCCCATCAACCACTAGTAGTATTACGATCTATCCAGCTGACAAGGATGTAACTAGTGACATCATAGGAGCTACGATGCCATAGACAGGCAGACAGACACGCACTTCAAACTTATAACAGAACTCTTTTTTGTCGGGGGTAAAAATGCAAAACTTTACAATATTATAATATGATGATAATAAATTATAGTTATATTACATTATTATTTTCATTAATTCCTCAAATTCATCCTCGTATTAAAAGATGTTCTTTCTACATTGGGAAAACAACATTTTATAACCTTGTCATGGGTCATGGGTTATTTGCTTAAATGTAGGTTATTTATTTATTTATTTTAAGCCTTAAAAATCAGATGCATAGTTTTAATTACAGATTACAATTAACCAATAATAAAAGCGTCCGTGTGTCTGTTGGCAAAGGCCTCCCCCAATCGCCTCCATTCTCTTTCATTTTCTGCCACTCTACTCCATGTTCGGCCAGCCGTCTCAACAATTTCATCTTCCCAGCGTCTACATGGTCTTCCTTTACTCCTTTTCCCCTCTCTAGGGTACCATGTTGTCGTGGTTTTGCTCCATTTGTCCGGACCCCTTATCATTTGGCCAGCCCATTTCCATTTTAGGTGTTTTCTTTTTGTCGCGACGTTAGTTATACCAGTTTGGTTTCTTAAGTCTGAGTTTTTAATTTTATCTATTCTTTTCTTCCCGATCATGCTTCTTTCCATTGCCCTCTGGCAGACTTCCAGTTTTTTGGAGTGTGCCTTTGTAAGTGCCCAGGTTTGGCAGCCATAGCTCAATATTGGCGCAATGCATGTATCAAAAAGTTTTCTTTTTAGCTTTATATTAGTCTTTCTGTCTTTCATTATGTACTTGAATGACCAATAGGTTTTCCATACATTACCTATCCTCCTGTCTATGTCTTTTGTAGTACGAAATCTTATAAAATAGGTATTACGGACAGTAGCCAGCACATGCGGCTGGATACCTCCTTGGGAGCATCCGTATTCTGTGGCGGTAAGGGTGAATTTCGTAGTGCCGCACGTGCTGGCTTCTGTACAGTTAACATTCATAGTGCATTCATATCACATGAATTTATACTTTAAAAATACTGAACCTATAATACATAATCACAGAAACTGGACAAGTCCGAGTTGGACTCTCGCACCGAGGGTTCCATACAAACCGGCATGGGTTTTGATTCCCTTGCGAGTAGTTGCGAGTTCCAAAATAAGCGATATAAATGGTTGTACGTTTACGTTTTTCGTTGAATTAGATTTTTTTTTCACAGCTGAAAGGCAATTAGACTTGTGTTTGATATGAATTTTAACATGATGCCTCTACGCGTTCGTGAGAAAAGAAGTGGTAAGTTTGAAATTACTTAGTTAGTAATTACGCGTTAAAAAAGCACAGAAGATGCGCGCACCATAACGCATTTAAAGGGTTTAAAAGTGTATTAAACTACTAAAAATAAATATATTAATTAAAGGTGAAACAACTTTTGTGCAAATATTCGAAAGCATTTTACTTCATTCTTCTGAAGAATGTTCAAGAGTCACGTGTTTCTTGACATTAGTTGCCATCTCGATACTTCTCATTCGGGATGCATTTTCATTTGTTTTGTAATCCAATCATAGTGTTTAGGAATTTTCAAGTAGCTACTCCAACTAGGCAAAGCGATGTTGCCGCCTTGTATGACGGCGACTAGTGCTATCTGGGTTCGTCTGCCGGTTATCACTGGGGCTCCGATATCGCCGCTGAAAATGTAACAAACATAAATAAAATAACTTTTTTGCCAAAAAAGACCTGAATTGTGTTTACATCAGGCAAGTGATTTATAAAAACAAGGCGTCATACCTATCTAACACTGGCCCAAAGTTTTAATTATTTTATTTATCTTAATACAATAAAAAAAGTACTTATAGAATATAATTACTTGCTTGCTTATCAGGTGGGTTTCGAGGTTAACATACCTCACATCACAAACCCCGGAATTAGAATTATAAAACCGCAAACGTGCCAGTAGTGACCGGTACCACCCGGTACCAACGGTGAAACCGTGCCTTCAATCATCTTCCTCTTCGGACAATCGCGAGAAACTGAGGAAAGTCTCACAAAGTGATATTTCTTCGACAACTTGGAATTTCCGTAACGGTTTGCGAGCTTTTGACCACTCGACCACGAAGGCTGTTAGAATATAATTTGAAAATGCATTGTGAGCTCGCTAGTCGTGATGATGAACCTAATAATATTACAGGAACCATTTTTGCAGCCACTTTTGTCCCCTTCACTGTTCAAAAACTATTCCATAAACTAACTAAAACATATCATTATTTCTGATCGGTATATCCACTATAACAAGTTACCCCCCCTAATAAGCATACCCCCGACATGAAAGAGACGCCTATACGATCGACACGGGAGTGGGAGCGAGAGCGACAATCCGCAAAGAGTGAGCGACTATAGATTTACGTTCCGTTTTAGTTTCGGAAACTACCGGTTTTTGTTTTATCTGCGTAAAATGAATAAAACACCATATCGAAGACGAGTGACTCAGAAATACGGAAAAACAGCGTCCTTCGACTTGGAAGTTGACTGTGATTTATGTCGCACACGCCAACGCTAAGTCATACGAATGTTTGAGAAATAGAGCTCCCTATTTGGAGTGTGCGAGCGAGTACTCACAACGTGCCGCAACACAGTACAAAAATAAATTAAAAAGAAATTAAACTTTAAAAAACTAACATGATAAAATCTAAAATATATGTACCTACCACAGACATCGAGAAGAGTACAAATAATAATTATTAATAGAATACCTACTAAGTAATTATATATAATGAGCTGTTAACAAAACAACAATTATATATTAAACATTAATAAAAATAAATGAACAAATCAGTGCATCAAAACACAATCAACACAGTAACTTCAGGCATCAAGCAAGCTATTATAGTGCTGGGTAAATGTGGGTAGAACTTACAATTTGTTCATTAATCAAATGATTTGTTAGTTCCCGTTTAAATCGAAATTTAGGCACTATTTTTCGCACGGGTGGCGATTTATCATTCCAACACTTACTCGCTCTAAAGTGATCTAATTATTGTATCGCTAGCAAGTTAGCTAGTTTATGTAATTTCGTATAGTTCAAAGGTATAAAGGTATAAAGGTTCAAAGGTAGTGTATGATGATTTTGTTGAAGATATTGTAGCATACGCCCCCATTTATGTATTTATTTAATGTATGTATATCCGATCCTTGACACCCGTAGTATAGACTCTGCCTAGTTTTAGTCAGGTGGCCGTGTGTGAGATGTCCCCATATATTTATTCACTTATTACTAGCTGATTCAGCGAAATTAGTACCGCCCAACAGTCGATTTTTTATTTTTATTTTATTTTTTCTCTGTAAGAACCATCCTTGTACTTCAAGGAATATTCTTAAAAAAAAAAAGAATTAGCGAAATCGGTTTAGCTGTTCTCTAGATTTGCGCTTAGCAACCCATTCAGCGATTCATTTTTATATTATAGATAGATAGATAGATTTACAAATACCAGTGCGCAGGCGCTTTGGCGTGCACGTTTGTTTGTCGGTTGTCGTTCGTCCTCGAGTTATGTATCAATATGGAAATACCCGCCAATAAATTAAAACCTATTATTTTTAAATATACTTACTCTAACACTGTTTGCACTGAACCAATACCCTTTTTCGTGCCATCACCGGTACATATAAAATTGTTATATATCATTATTTTTCTGCAATTTTTGTCTTTGTAAATATTAAAATTTATACATTGTAATACTGGACTTAGATCTTGATGATATTCCTTAAAAAAATAACAAATATTATTATATTATTATAATTTATAATAAAACTGTAGAGGTCAAAAATCTGTACATATTAAAAAATACTTAAAATCGAGTCAAGGGGATGTAAGAAGTGATATAGTAGAACATGTCCTGATTTATTCAATTTTTTTTTGTTTCTCTGTTTGTCTGTTAGTACGGGCTAATCCCCGATACTACTGGACCAATTTAAATGAAATTTTGTATGATGGTACTGTAGTGTCTGGGTCTTGTCTCGAGCGCATACGACTCTAGGTGGCGCGTGAGTCGTAATCGGACAGGCGCACGAGCCGGTTGTGGATTGTGTTGGTGTGTTGGCGAGCCAGGAATTACTGATGTAATGCCGAGACATTACATATGGCGACGAGGATTAAAAGTGAGTACATCATATATCTATAAAGAAAGGAAAGGGAAGGATACAGGAACTGTGAGTTTGAATAACTTGATTTACAAACGTACAAAAAAAAAAGAGCCTTTCCTTTATAAAGAATATTATTAGTAGTAGTGTAAGTTTAAATTATTCCACTACCAAACGTACTTTTTATTATTTAAAATATGTCAGAAGTAGCAAAAACACGTCTGAGGTCAAATAAAATAAAAAACATTCTATTGTCAAAAAATACCTACGTCACAAGTAACGAATACAAAAGGAATACAATAATATGATTGACTGAATATTCCAAGAAATATTTTATTTATTTGATTTATTTAACAAAAAGATTACGTGTTGAATTGAGAACTTCCTTTTTAAGCGGGAGTGAAAACGCGGGGTGTATATTGTAAAAACAAATATACCTATAGTCGCATACTGATTATTTCGACGAATTTTGGCAGATCTTATGTATTTTAAACTGAACACCATTGTACCCCAAATCCACAAAAATAATAGTAATATTTATAGTGGATATATAATGATTGACTAGGTACTTAACTATCGTTGTTACTAATGTGACAAACCTCTGGTTCTTCGTATGTCTGGTTAATTAACATATTATTAAATAAATACTGTTATGGTTAATACCAAAAGTAGTCTAGCAGACAGTGTATCGCAAATCAAACCCTGTTCCGCATTATGATTCTAATATTTTAGAACCTACTAAAATAAATAAATATTTGTCACTATTATCACAATATTTTATTTGGTCGCAGTTCATGCCTTTGTATTCATATTACGCTTTGTGCTCGCATATGTTTATAACATAATTAAATTATTAATATTATTAACGTAAATTGTTAAATAATAAATTCAAAGGCCATATTCTCATAATATTGTACACTGTTATATTATTATAATAAGTATAGAATATTTTAATCACAAAATGTTCTGGGACCAAACCTAGTTTTGTTTACTTACAAGGTGAGTAAAGTCAAGTGGTCCGACCCTAATTACATACAGAGTAAGAAAAAAAAAGAAATTACTTAAAATGAAAGTAATAAAAAAATATATTATGTATTATTTATTGCACAAATTAAACATAACAATGATTCTTAAAAAACAGCGGCGAGTTTATCTCTATAAGAGATTTCTTCCAGTGAAAATACAAGGCGGTGAAAAAATAAAACTGCGGATCACACGTAAAAGGAAGTGGTGTACACCTAAAATACATACATAAACAATAATTTCATCTGTTGCTTAAACAATATGAAAAAAAAAAAAGAAAAAAAAAGAAATTCTTGATCTTCACATGTTGACAAAGTAGATTGTGTAAAAAAAAAGAGAAAAATGAAATGAAATTGGTAATTCATTATTTTTCTATGTTGTACACAAACAAACAGAAAAAAAAACAAGTACCTACATAAATAAATATTATGTTAAAATTTACAAATTTTAAATAAAAAACTTCTTCTGAACATTAAATTGTTGTAACCACACCAGCAGATGTAATCTGAACATTCAATTGTTATCATAACTCAAGCAGACATTGTCTGAGTATTAAATTACTGTGACAAAACTAGCAGACAAAGGTCTGGAAGTCTGGACATTAAATTGTTATCATGACTTGAGCAGACACGGTCTGGGCATTAAATTGCGGTCACAAATCCAGCAGACAAGGTCTGAACATTGAATTGTTGTCACAAATGTAGCAGACGAAGTCTGAACAATAAATTGTTATCATAACTTGAGCGGACTATAGTCTGGGCATTAAATTGCGGTGACAAATTCTGCAGACATAGTCTGAACATTAAATTATGTTGTTACAGTATCCTGCAAATATAGTCTGAACATGAAATTGTTGTCACAAGCTTAGCAGACAACATAGTCTAAACAGCAAATACTCAGTTGTTATAAAACCAGCAAGTTTAGTCTAAACAATAAAGAGTTCTTTAAAAAAAAGTGATACATTATGAAATCAGGACATAACATGGTTAAGCAAATTGTCTTAAGTCAATCTGGATCATGAAGTTGATTGGTTAATGGACGCCATGAATATGCAGGATGTCATTAACAGTATCGACATTAGAAAGTTTCGACCGCCAAGGTGGATCCCACTAAAGTAGTGAGAGTGCTGTGAGCGCTGGAAAAGAGTTGCTAAGATATCTAAACGCATCCGGTATCGATAATAATGCAGAAAGGAGAGTACCTATATTACATTTTGGCGGGTTTGAACTACAAGACATTTTTACAATATGCCGGGAGCGGACGTAAGTCCAGGAGAAAATATTAATTAACGTCACGTATTCCGTTTGCTAAAACAAGAACCTGAGGAATTAAAAAAAATTTATGACAAATTTACAATAATTACAGAGAATGTATTGCAGTCAGCCAATATGCAATTGAAACAGATAAATAGCATAGAAAAGAAGAATCTAATTAATTCGCATTCGGAAGCAGGCACTATATACCAAAACAACCTAGATTTGATTCAAGCAGCTGCAGCACAAAGATACCAAAACACGATTATTTATTTTCATGATGCCAGCACAAGGGAAGGACTGCCTGAAATGCGTAGGTACTAGAAAAACATTTTAAAACAATAAATATCGGCAAGAGATAGATTCATCCGATTCATCAGAAAAAACCTTCGGACCGTCTCCGGAAATCAAGTAGTTACCTACTGGTAAAAAAGATTCAAAATGAAGTAAAAAAAAAAATGATGAATATTAAATACATGTCTAGTCGATACAGGATTATAAGAAAACTTGGATGATTACTGACAAAACAAAATATAAAATTACAATATAGCATAACATTATTGATCTGAACCTGGAGGAGATAAAACAAAATAAACTCAGCCAATCACGAAAAACGTCAAACGTGAAAAACGTCTGAAGACATTGAACTTGGATAATGCAAGAAACTACTAAAGACTAGGCTGTATGGGCTTAGATCCCTTTGCCTTTCCCATAAGGGAGAAAGAAACTAAAAAAAAAAAATTTTTTCCCGTAGATAATTCTGTACCAGTCGTGTCACAAATAATAATAAAAAAAAAACAAAGAGGATAGACCCTAGAAGTTGTTAGGGTGCGAGGGTGTTTCTGAGTAAAGACAATCAATTTCTGACGTGAACTTTCGAGACACGGAGTCAGACCACTCCTAAAATACGTCTTATCACAACACCTACAACAGCTTAAATCTACAACGATTGGGGAATAACGAAATGTATGGGTATTGTTAACTTGGTGAGCAATCGGTTTTCAGACCTTGCATTACATTGCAACGCGGATAGACCCGCTAAAAGAACTTTTTCGGAACATGTTATCAGATAAATAGAGAGCAAAGCCAAATTAGCACATTAGGCTACTATAACGTCGTTACGTCCATTTTCCACATCCGTTGATCAAACTGTCGTCAGACGTTAGTCCTACAGGACTTGGAGGTATACCTACTTATCCAGGAGGTGATATTATATAGATACATTCAATGATATAGATATATTGTAGGTATACGACGACAAAACGACAGATTAGAATTGCCAAAGGAAACACTTGCACTTTTAATATTGTTCTGCTTGGCAAGGTCCTCAACATAGAGGACTTGGTCCTCAAGTTTGTAGCGGATCATAAACCTTTTGAGGTCCTAATTGGGCCAAATCCAAACCATGTGCCTGGATCGAACGAACGTTGGATTCCACGTTTGCTCACTAGTATGAATGAAGTCGGGAGAAAAGTACCTAATATCACAGACCCTCTATCCAGATTTTACACCATCAACCTCGTAGAACATTCGAAAACATTAAAAATAATTATAAGTTGATCACTTTGTTTCCGTTGTTACCACAGATGACCACACAGAAAACTATTACTCCTGTTACCCTTCCTTCATTCAAATTCATTCAATCTGACTGAGTGACAATAATGTACAACCCAATAATTTGCGTACAGAGCTGGCTCGCTGCTATTGTTCTCTCGGTATTGTTGAGGTTTGACAATGAATAGTTCGATATTTTTCGCATCTATTTAATCACTAACGAGAAATCATTTTGTTTTGTACATCCGATTGTTAAATTAATTCCGCCGTGTCTTAAGAGAGATATTAGATACAAGAAGAGATAGGAATTTTGAAAGTTAAGAAGGTATATATGTATAACAAGAAGTAGAAAGAAAAAAGAAGTGAAACTTACAAGATCTTTCCAAGCACGTTTTATAAAATGATCATGTGTAAGGTAAGTGGACCAAAATCGTGATTTCACTAAAATTATGTGGCCGTGTATTAAAAAGCTGCAAAGGCCATTTTAGTATCGTAGAAATGAAAGCCAGTTTGAGAACGAAAGTATGGTGGCCTAAATAGGACAGTTAAGCGGAAAAGCTTGTTAAAGCCTGTAAATTATGTACGCGAGTGTCAGCCCCGCCACCAAATCCTCTGAATCGAAGAAGACAGTTACTAGAACCATGGGCTGTGTTATTAGCACGCCATCTATGAGACGTCACTGCTAACAGTTGGCAACTTACATAGGTTTAGCCTGTATTGCATGTTATCGTTCCTTGATCACAAGTAGCTCAATTAAGTAATTTGACCTTAATTCAATAGATGGCGCTGCTCCGATTGTGTATAAAGAATGTCATAGCTGAAAAATCCCTCTTTCAAAAAAATTTACCTATCGATAACAATTCTATGTTAATTTGCTTGCCCACTTCCTAATTCCGCATCGAGGTTTACAGGCTGATATATCAACTGAATTGTCTTGACTTCAATTTCCAAATGCTTTCAATATATTGGAAGCAGTAGGGCAGCATATCAGCAGCAGGGCTACGACATGGCCGTGTAGATGTCAAGAGGAAATCCCTCTGAGTGAAGAAGATAAGCTGAAAGAGGGTCCGGTCTAAGGAATTAAAATATGCCGCTGAATAACGAGCTCAGATAGGTTAGGAAACCCAAAGCCAATCACCGAGGACAGCGGTAAACCATTTGTAGTTCAAGCATTTAGCAGTAAAAAATACAACATGTCGTTCAACAATATTCTTTATAATATAAAGAATATTGTTGATTGTTATAATGACAACTTTTTTGTCTCTTTATTGCTTGTATAATTTTAAAAATATAATTTTTTTACTCTTTTAATAAATAGTTTTTTGTATGTGGCATACTACAACCGCCTATAATTTTGTCCACTGCTACGGCTTCTTCTTTGGAAGCTGTCTCCCTTCAATATCCCAAAAAATTTTACAAAATAGAAAAAAATGTAATGAAAGTTATTTTCTTGAATGAATAATTCATTGAAATACCAATAAATGCCTAATTCATTGTTGAAATGTTCAATAATTACAAAATTTGTCAGATAAAAGTGTCTTTTTATATTTTTTTTACTATTCACGACCTTTATTTCTGAATTAAAATACATTTACGACTTTAATTTCTGTATTAAAATTTCATTTTAGTCTTTTATTACCCAATTTGAGGTAAAAATATGTCAAAAATATGAGGACGTAAAGGGCACTAACTTCTTTATTCAGCTGTTTTCAACATTTTGAACTCTGCGGGTAGGAAGAGAAAGGAAATATAGATATTGTCTTCTATAAGGCATTTTTTATAACTTCAAAAACAAAAAAGTTATAAACAGATTTCTGAAAAAAAGATCGTTTTTTGGTCATACTGTAAAGTAGGGGTTTGTCCCTTACGCCAATTGAGATTACGTGCGACGATATCGTCATGCGAAAGATCAATTAAGGTAAGGGACAAAATACGATTTTTCACCAGGAGCCGACAAAGGTTTTTTTCGTGAAAAGTTAAACATAACTTTTCTAATTCTGAGGCTATTTAAAAACGAGTTATACATGTCGGAGATTGAAGCTAGATTGATCGTTTAAATCGATTGTAAACATCGATGACAGTTTTTATTTTATTTTCTCGAGTATCAGAGGGTAGAATCGATATAGTAGACCGGTGTGAAGTTGGCGCGGTGACGTTTGACAGGAGGCCCTACTACCGGGAGTGGGACCGGGTGGTTTACTCGCATAAATAGCATCGCTCAGTGGAGGGCGGGCTCTTTGGTAGATCCGCAGCCGCGTTGATAGCTTTGTGTGTCTGAGAATTAGTGTGTTTCTGGTGGACGTATTAGTCCGGTGTGTTTTGTGATGTGTGATTCGATGTGAGATCTGGATGTATGTTGAAATAATGGTTGTTGGAATATTGTTTGTACCACAGTCCAGTGGTGTCTGTAAATCGTGAGTAAAGTGATCTAATTATCGTGTCGCTAGCAAGGTTGGCTAGGTTCTGATATTCGTATGATGTTAGCTATGGCATTGTTATCATGACCGCGGGTAGAGTAACTGTAATTGGTCGAGTTACATAAGGTCCGGGCGGGGAGGCCCCTTGGTTGGCCAGTTTGTAATTGTTCGGTGTTTTCCATGCCAGTTTCCCCTTATGGCATTTTGATGGTGCTCGGATCTACCTAAACCCCTTTTAGGGATTGATTAGGTCCCGATCGCTCATGATAACAAACAATCGAGTCTATGGTGGTATAGTGTGTTCCAATTGTGATGGAATTCGATATAGTTGGTAAAGTCTGTTTCAATAGTGATGACAAATTGGGGTAGTCCTGACAAAGATAGTGTACGATGTTCCCTAAAGTTATTGTAGCATACGCCCACGCTTAGTGTATTTCCCGCGTGTTTACCCCTTCGCGGGTTTCCTTTATTTATTTGCTTTGCCCACCATCATCTTCTGTCCTTTTTCCGTCATCAGAAGTGGGATAAAGGATCTGTAGCCTACAGGGTTAATGATCGGCAGTTTGTAGAACGTTTCTTGTCTTGATTTCGTTGGTAGGAAGAAATTGTGCAGAAACCAAATGCAAAAGTCGTTAATTTCCCAATTGATTTGATTTGCAATCGGAGGATGAGAATAGTTTCACGACTGAAAGATTTTAATTGGTTTACAAATTTCGTGAGACACTATAGGCCATAGTGTTTGAATTTCATGTGTAATTTGTGATCTTCTTCTGGATTTCAATCTTTGTGAGTCTTTGTAAGTACTAGTTGGGAATTTGACGATTTATGCTAACTTAATTTTAATTTTAAATTCCATTTTTTACAAGTTTATTTTTCATTCGATCTTTGGAACATTTTAATTGTGGGTAGAATAAAATTATTATGCTGTGTCCGAATTGTCGATAAGTCAAGATTTTTGAGTATCAAATATTCGAAGTGATTGTTCGGATGGATTAATTGAGATTTTTCTGATTGTAAAACGAATGAAGTAAAATCGGTTTTTCTCGTGGTAGTTAGAATCAGAATCAATCAGTGTTCTTTCTTAACGGTATTTTGGGGTAACATACACGCCGATTTATACTAGGTGCGGTAGTATTTTTTTGTTTCATTTTAATAAGACGTGAGTACGTCAAGTTTTATTGTTTGTGTACCAATCGTTATCGTTAAGGTAGTCATGATGTTGTACGCCAAATAATGAGCGCCTAGTTTGACATTTTCGGAACATAGCCCGTTGCACCAATAGGTCTTTGCGATTGTATTTTGGCTTAATTTTCGGAGATTATCGGTTGAAATTTTTGTCAGTGTAACGTATTAGAAAGTACTTACGTGAATTAGAAAATAGTTTTGTGAGTTCGGTTACGTGGTTCGAAAACGCGATTCCGGCATAAAGTACCCAACTCGTGCGATTTTATTGTGAAAATTAGTTTGATTAGTTGTTTGTAAAAATGATGCGGTACGAAATCAATTAAAATAATGCGGTACGAAATTAGTTAAAATTGAACCCGATGTAAACAGAGAGGTGTTACAAATCGTTAAAGTATTTTTTTTATTGAGAGTTCGTTGTACGTTGAAGGCGTTAAATAAACCTACCTACTTTTAGCTACTAGTACCCTCATGACGAATTTTATGACGAAGTTGATCTGACTTTGACAATGTGTTTACCTGACGTTGACGTTCATAATAATTGGATAGTTGAGTAACGATTTTATTTTGTTGTTGTAAACAGTTTGAACATCTTGTATTAGAAGTTATATTTCCATGATTTAATGTTATCCGCCGGATGAAGGCGATGATTATAATTTATCCACCCGATGGAGGTGATGATTTAATAAACACGCTTCAGTCGTAGTCGCAACTGCGGTTTAACCGTTCAGGGCGCGATGCGCGGCTGTCGACGTGAACTTCTGACTGGAGTCTTGACTGATTATTGACAATCAAAACGAATTGAATCTAATTTAAACTGTAGTCGTAGTCGCGATCGCAACTGCGGTTTAACCGTTCAGGGCGCGATGCGCGGCTGTCGACGTGAACCTGGGATTATAGTGGCAATCGCAACTGCGGTTTAACCGTTCAGGGCGCGATGCGTTACTGGAAATTTGACATTGAACATTGAGCTACGTGTTAAAAT
Source organism: Teleiodes luculella (assembly GCA_948473455.1). Taxonomy (NCBI): domain Eukaryota; kingdom Metazoa; phylum Arthropoda; class Insecta; order Lepidoptera; family Gelechiidae; genus Teleiodes; species Teleiodes luculella. The sequence goes on along the minus strand of OX419610.1, from coordinate 67,396 downwards.
TTGTCTTCATACGCTCCTTCGTAGTCGTAACTGCGATTACAATCGTTCAGGGCGCGATGTGCGGGGGGAGCTGTGAATGACGGTTTTTATTTGAGTCTCGTGGAAGATTTCTCTGCAAATATTGAGCTACTTATTAAAATTTCTGTCTTCATACGCTCCATCGTAGTCGTAACTGCGATTTGGATCGTTCAGGGCGCGATGTGCAGGTGGAGCTATGAATGACTGTTTTTATTTGAGTCTCATGGAAGATTTGTCTGCAATTATTGAGCTACATATTAAAATTTCTGTGTCTACATACGCTCCATCGTAGTCGTAACTGCGATTTCAATCGTTCAGGGCGCGATGTGCAGCTGGAGCTATGTATGACTGTTTTTTTTTATTTGTCTCATGGGAGACTTCTATGCAATTATGTGTACTTAGTAAACCGGAATGTAGTACAGAGTACAACAAAATAGAAGTGAGTTTCTGAGTTAGATTTTACTGTATTGTAGTTGACCGAAGCGGAGGCTTGGATGAGCCGTAGTGCGTAAAAATCGTTGTCAAAGTCAAAGTCAAATAGTGTTTATTCGAAGTAAGATTTCACAAATCATTTTTCGACGTCGAGAATTGGAACAAAAGAATTTGTCTGCTTTGAGTGGTACATTGTTGTTTTTTTTTTTTTAGGGACGCTCTTTTTTTAAAAGTAAGAGACGCGCTCACTTTTGGAGCGGGAATGGTCCACTTTGAGCAGGTAGCCGTAGATCGCGAAAAGATAACTCGTATTTGACTTTTAAAGTGTTTGCTGTTTACGGTTTTAGTAATGTCACGGTGATTGTGACTGTAATGGTACTTGATCTCTTTTACTGTAATTGAATTTATCTGACAGGTATTATAAACTGTTTGACGTAGTAATGTTTTGGTCAGGAATAGCCGAGCGGTATTAAGTCTTGCTTTTAATTAGTTCCGAATCGTACACACGAGGACGTGTGTCAGCGCAGGATGGCCGTGTCGGAGATTGAAGCTAGATTGATCGTTTAAATCGATTGTAAACATCGATGACAGTTTTTATTTTATTTTCTCGAGTATCAGAGGGTAGAATCGATATAGTAGACCGGTGTGAAGTTGGCGCGGTGACGTTTGACAGGAGGCCCTACTACCGGGAGTGGGACCGGGTGGTTTACTCGCATAAATAGCATCGCTCAGTGGAGGGCGGGCTCTTTGGTAGATCCACAGCCGCGTTGATAGCTTTGTGTGTCTGAGAATTAGTGTGTTTCTGGTGGACGTATTAGTCCGGTGTGTTTTGTGATGTGTGATTCGATGTGAGATCTGGATGTATGTTGAAATAATGGTTGTTGGAATATTGTTTGTACCACAGTCCAGTGGTGTCTGTAAATCGTGAGTAAAGTGATCTAATTATCGTGTCGCTAGCAAGGTTGGCTAGGTTCTGATATTCGTATGGTGTTAGCTATGGCATTGTTATCATGACCGCGGGTAGAGTAACTGTAATTGGTCGAGTTACATAAGGTCCGGGCGGGGAGGCCCCTTGGTTGGCCAGTTTGTAATTGTTCGGTGTTTTCCATGCCAGTTTCCCCTTATGGCATTTTGATGGTGCTCGGATCTACCTAAACCCCTTTTAGGGATTGATTAGGTCCCGATCGCTCATGATAACAAACAATCGAGTCTATGGTGGTATAGTGTGTTCCAATTGTGATGGAATTCGATATAGTTGGTAAAGTCTGTTTCAATAGTGATGACAAATTGGGGTAGTCCTGACAAAGATAGTGTACGATGTTCCCTAAAGTTATTGTAGCATACGCCCACGCTTAGTGTATTTCCCGCGTGTTTACCCCTTCGCGGGTTTCCTTTATTTATTTGCTTTGCCCACCATCATCTTCTGTCCTTTTTCCGTCATACATAATTATTCAGTTTTAGATGGCGCATTGTTATTGATTATGACCATTTTCCTAAACATGATACTTTCAGAGATAGCTGTCCCTTACTTTAATGCAATTTGGACAAGTGATCCCTTACTTTAAATTGGCCCTAATAAAGTATAGATTCATCGAGATAATTTAGTGTAAGTGTCAGATAAACCAATGGTGTATTATTTTATTTTAACGTAAGTATGTTTGTAATAAATAAATTTACTTACATTTAAGTTATTAAGTACATCAAATATACATAGAAAATAAAAAATCTTACGAATTGTGAACTTACGTTATTTAGGTAATTAAGTAAAACACAAAAATAAATAAAATAAACCTTCTTTAACGATACAGTTACACATCCACAGTTGTATGTTTAGCTATGAGTCTATAGCTCTTCGGCTGTGTACCCCATTATATAGGAATAAAGGCGTGAGTTTATACGTATGTATGTACGTACCTACCCCACGTGAAAGTAAAGTTAGGAAATTATCAGTATACATAACTAATTATAGGGAAATCCCTTTCAGTATAGGAAACTGATGTTTTAATTTACACACATCGCACGGCAACTGCTAGTGAACATTCTCATCTAAAGAAAAACATTTTCAATGAGAATGTAACATAAATTACTTACTGTTGTTTATACAAAAAGATTACGTAAGAAATGATAATACCCATTTTCGTTTTATATCAAGAAGAATAAAGTAGGTACTTTTATTATCTAGAAAAAGTAGTATATGAGGGGTATACATATATGTAATACTTAATAATAGTGTTCTTTTTTTGCTTGTATTCCTACAGATTAGAGGGCCCCGCTAGGCAGATAAAACTTTTTTGCTCAATTTCTTCTGTGCTATCAAATATCCTCCAGAATTAATACGTAAATAGAAAAGTACGTTACGATTAGTATTGTTTATGAAACTCGGGCTTAATACAGCCGAGGGCCCCGCTGGATAGATATCATCCTCTCCCATTATCGTCATTCCCGTCAAAACTGTTGAGGTAAATTTCATGCTGTCAACGAATTTATGAGATACATTAGGCAAATAAACAATTGTTACTAGTTTTATAAGTGTAGCTCAAGTGGCCTCGCTAAGTAGAACTACCTGCATCAGATTTAACGGAAAATAATCAAACCGGACATTTAAAAAGTTTAATTATGCGTAAGAAAAAATAATACCTACCATGGTGATTTTTTAGTTCTTTTATAAAAATCGTAGTTGCTTGCTTCCTTGGCTTCATAAAGATTCTCATAATGTAAATAATAATATTAAAAAGGTTTATTTTCAGTGACATAATAATAAAAAAACTATATAAAGCATCAAAGTTACGTTAATCGAATTCGACTGTAAACAAGACTTCCACTAAATTGACTTTTTGGAATGAATACATAGACCGTTACACTAATTTTTGAAATAAATTTTGCTTTGTAGCCTGGAGAAAATCTTACCGTATCGGTCATTTTTTTCAAGCTAGAATTTTTTTAAATACAGTATCAGAAAGAGCGTGAAAAACTGAGTAGAAATGCATTTCTAACTCATTTTCGGATTTTTGTCCCTTACCTTAATTATTGATCTTTCGCATGACGATATGCTGGAGATGAAAAAAAAAAAGGGAGAAGGAAGAATATGGTTTTTAAAGTAACTTAGTCATGTTGATGTATAATAGTAAACCGTGTGGGACCACAGGAATAACTCCATCTGAGCTGTTTTAATAGAAAATTTGGCCCAATCTGAAAAAGTTAAAAGTGAATGGAAACTTATGATAGGGTAAGGATTGTGTGAGGGACGCAATCCAAAATAAGTCATTTTATTAGTATAATAATCGTTGAATTAAGAAATAATAATAAAAAAAAACAAGGAAGGGATGTAGTGTCTGGGTCTTGTCTCGAGCGCATACGACACTAGGTGGCGCGTGAGTCGTAATCGGACAAGCGCACGAGCCGGTTGTGGATTGTGTTGGTGTGTTGGCGAGCCAGGAATTACTGATGTAATGCCGAGACATTACAGGTACCTTATATCTCCGGTCAACATCTTAAATACTTTAAGGTATCATGCACAGAGTACCAAATTACTGAAATATGTGGTTTTACTTTCAACTCAAGTTCAGCTGTGTAGTCAGCCTTCATCGGCGGACACTACATAATCCATCTTCAAACTCAAACTATTTCTTTATAGGTTTTTACGTACTTTGATGACGTCAGTTAAAGAAAAAGCTCATAGCAAGACCGGCTCTCGCCTCAAAAAATCAAAACGAACGTACAAATCTATAGAACAATAATAATACATAGTTTAAAAAACTAAAAAACACGCTTCCTGTCCGCCATCTTGGACGTACGCTATATTGGATTTAAGTCACGTGACTGTTTTCTTTTCGTATTCTTGACAGCAAACCCTTTCATTAGATACCCATATTATGGGGGTGGATTTCAAACAACCAGTTCGCCATCTTAGGGAGGCCGCCATATTGGATTTGTAATGACGTTTCTTAGCTAGTCATATATTGTTATCAGAACTCAGAGCGTGTGCAAAATTTCATCCTAATCGAAGACCGGGAAGTGGGTCAAATTAAGATTCCAAGATTTTATTACATACATAGTTACTTACAAGTGAAGCTAATATAAAGCGTGTAAAAATGAATAAAATAACGAGAACAGAGGCGATGTGAGACAGTTTGAACCACGTGTGACCAGAACTGGCAGGTTTGAACCACGTGTGACCAGAACTGGCAGGTTTGAACGACGTGTGACCAGAACTGGCAGGTTTGCGCAATGTGTGCGCTCCTGTACAGAAGAATCCGCAGAAGGAACTCCACAGTTTCGCATCTTGTTCCGTACCTCAAAAACGAAAAACGGATCCCGTCCCTAAATAGGGCCTTTAAGATCACTCGGGTGTCTGTCCGTCCCGGAATCAGCCCTTTTGGTGATAGATAAATTAGGCTTTTAAAAAAACGGACAAAATGAGAAACAAAAAAAACAAAAGAATTTGAAAAAATCTTAATAATGTACTAGGTCACTTCTTACATGCATGCCCTTGACTCAAATTTTAGTTTTTTTTTTCTATGTACAGATTTTCGATCTCTACAGTTTTATTAATAGACTAGCTATGTATATGTTATAGATACAGATATTGTGATGTATTGGAGTGACTAACGAATAGTCAGTCATCGGTCGAATTAGAGATAACTCAATATGAGATACATACCGCGGTTGCTCCCCATCCACAAACTTTAGCTGATGTTATGTTTTTAGGAAATTCTTTGGAAAGTTTAACTGGATGAACCACTCCCCCCGACTCAACGAATATATCTTTTTCCAATTTTAGAACAGCAATATTAAAAGTCATGGTATAAAATTCTGCTTCTAGGTTAGCGCGGTTGTAATTTTTATGTCTCCTGAATGCAACTACTTTAATTTCTGCTGCTTTCTGTAAAATAATTTAAGTTCATTAAAATTGCATACATTTATCTACACTAATATTATAAAGAGGAAAGATTTGTGTTTTTGTGTGTGTGTATGTTTGTAATAAATAAACTCAAAAACTACTGTGCCGATTTCGAAAATTCTTTCACCATTAGAAAGCTACATTCACCTTGAGTAACATAGGATATATTTTATTTAAAAAAATTAAGGATCCTTACAAAAACTTCAATAATGTAACCCAAGGTGTAAAAAAAAAACCTCAAATATTCCTAATAATTGAATGGGCTCCAAAACTACTGAACCGATTTCGGTAAAACTTGGCACAAAGATAGAATAGACCTAAGGAAAGTGTGACGGTAGACGTCAGCTGTTAGAATAAAAGATGGTAGTTGAGTGTAAACAGTATAATTAAAAAGTTAAAAATATAAAAAAGTGTATAAATTAAATATGTAAAAAGCAGATCAAATCAGGTATAAAATTAGGTAGATAAGATAATTAGGTGGGTTCGTATTCCACTGAGTTCGTTAGCGCGAATTTATAGACGGAGTACCACTTCCCTGTAGCCGACGATGGTGCAGGACTCGGTTGCGTTGGTTGTGAGCGGGCAGGTCATCAGCGAGAAAGGCAGAGACCTCACCGGTACCGGTAGGCAGGATTTAGTAGAAAGGTAGAAAAACCCTGGAAATTCCAGAATTGGACGTTTCAGAAAAAGTCCGCTTTCATACCATGTGACTGCAACATGGTGATCGGCCGTATAGAAGATTCGCGAAGATTAAGAAGCGGACCCCAAGCATTAAATAGCGATCAATGATGTTGCGATCACAAGCAAAATCAGCTTGTTTAAGAAGAAGAAGAAACAATGGAAAATGAGTGACAGTAAGAATTTATGAAGATGAATATAAAATTACATCAATCTAGTGAATATTACCGTTTTGGTCAAGAATTAAAAAAAAAAAAAAAAAAAAAAAATGTTTATTTCAGTAAATTGCTACATTTTTACAGCGTGTTGCTGGTGTCTCCCTTTAGGCTTAGCACCTGTGTTGGGAGGCACCGCTCTTCTTAGTCTAGACACAATTTTAGTAGATATTTACAAAATAATTAGGAAGATCAAAAAAGAGTAGGAATTTAACTTATAAAATGACTTAAACTTTGACAAACTAATCTAAAGTTAATTCTTCTTCTTTTCAACAAATGTAAAGACAGGGAACAAAAGAAGGAGAACAAAATGACTGCAAAAGCAGCAATAAGGTAAGTATATCTAGATTTTTAAGATTTAGTCTAAGTTAGGGTAGGTTTGAAATTTGCAATTTAGTTTTAGTAAATTAAAATAAGAGAACAAATAGGTACTTATCAAAATATTAATCTAAGTTTATTTGTAGGAACCCTGTGTGCTCGTGTGTTGTGTGTGTGTGTGTGTGTGTATGTGCGCGTGTGCGCGCGAGTGTGTGTGTGTGTGTGAGTGCGTATCGAGGTAAGAGAGAGAATTTATGAGAGTGTGTGTTATAATAAAAAAAGAAACCGAAGTCAACTTTCACAACACAAAGAATAAAGAAAATAGGAGGTGCTGAGGAATGGCTAGCCCTACGACGAAAGTCTTGGGGTCGGATTAAAAACCACTAGCCATTCAACAGATTCTCCACATCGTCATAGGACCTAGGAGTTAGCCAATCTGATAAGATTTTGTTACACTCGTACTTATGTTTAGAATACACATTTAAGTCCTTATTGAGAAGGTTATACAGCTTTACTGCTCGTCGACCATACTGTCTGCTTGCAAAAGCAGTGTTTGTTCTAGGAGCTATAGCCACAATGTCTTTTCTTCTCTTTCTCAGCAGAGAAGTATCGTACCGAAGCGTGCAATGTATTCTCAAAACAACATTTTTAATGTACAGTTTTCTAACAGTAAGAAGGTTAGCGAGTTGATATAGTTCATAGGTAAGGAAACGTCTTGTTTTAAATAGCATAACTTTTATAAGGTGCCTCTGAGCTCTCTCAACTTCCAGGAACCTTGTTTTCGCTGCACCTCCCCAAACAGACACGCAGTACGTTATGACTGATTGCACAAGAGCCAGATATATCTGTCTGAGAAGATCACAGGATTTATTTTTTGAATCAGGGGCTCTCTTGGGCACAACATGTCTTAAAGTTTTAAAAATCCAGGTAAGTTTTCTAATTCGACTTATAACGTGTTCAAGATGTGAAAACCAAGAGAGCCTCTGGTCCACAACGACGCCAAGATATTTAGCTTGGGTAACTTTTTGTATGCTATATTATTATATTTGGGGGGACGATTTTAAATTTAATAATTCCGTATTTGTGTTTTTAGATTTATTTGTGTAGGTTAAATCTTTAATATTTTTCCACAAAAGCTTGCTATTTTTCAGAGATTTTGAGAGTAATTCGCTGTCATATTGTCTCTTTACCTTTTTTAGAAGTTTGTTACAATAATTCCTATATCTAGTGTAGGTAGTTTTGAGTATATTATTAAAAGGATCCTTACGAAGTTTATGTTGAAGTGCGTTTCGATTTTTAATACATCTCAATAGTCCAGGTGTAACCCATGGCTTTATTATACGTAGTCCGGACGGTATATTTAAGATTTTAGTATTTTCTTTGAATATAGAAGTTATAATATAGATAAGGTGGTCAATAACGGCGTTTGGGTCTTTACTAAATAGAAGTTCTGAAAGGTTGGAGCTCTTTAGTTGTTCCAGGGCTTTATTAAAGTCGATAATTGTTTTAGTTTTGATAACCGTAGTCCCTTTTTTAATTTTAGAAATCAAAAGAAATGGAGTAAGGTGGTCAGTTATCGAAGTATGCAAGACAGCAATATGAGCTGATTGCCTTTTAAAATGTAATTTCATCATTACATGATCGAGGCAGTTTCTCTCCCGCGTTGGTATAACGTGCCCCGGAAGAATTCCATACAAGGAAAGACAGTTAAGATAGTACATTCTGTTTTTTTGGTCGTGATGAAGCTCATCCGGCTTAGGCGCAATATTTATGTTAATGTCACCCGTTATTATAATATTTTTTTCTCTCATCTTTATAGTGTCTAAATGCTTGCATAACGAGTTAACAAAACGCTCCGAGTTATGGTTAGATGGAGACCTATAGATACAAAGTATAATATTGTTTAAAATTTCTAATTCAATACATGATGCTTGCTCTAGTGTAACTTCCTTTACTTTATGCTTAAGGTGTTTTTTGACATATATGACTACGCCATCATTTTGGTTAAGCTGTCTGGTAGTGCGATAAGATTCGTAATTAGCAATAATTGGGAGAGGTTTGTTGTCGTCGAGTCTGGACTCTGTAAGGACCATCACATCAGATTCAAATTTTAGTTCACTACTCGTAAGTATAAAATCATCAAAATTGCAGTAGATACTGCGAATGTTTTGACTTATTAAGGTAAAATCACCTTTATTGATACATAGATGTTTATGAAGTTGAGAGATTTCACACTCAAATGATCGTGCGGTTTCAAACTGATCAATATCTTCTAAGGCGTTGAGAGTATCAGCCATTAGGATAAAAGAAGGTAAACACTTCGCGAGAATGTATGGTCTTTTGATAGTTATTGTCGGCTTTCCTGTATATAAAGTGTGTTGTGTATGAGTGAATAAGGGTGTGTGTTTGTCTGATGAATGTGAGTGTGGATGTATGTATTTGGTATACAGAGTGTATGGTCTTTTGATATTTGTTGTCGGCTTTCCTGTATATATAGTGTGTTGTGTTTGAGTGAATTAGGGTGTGTGTTTGTCTGTTGAATGTGAGTGTGGATCTGTGTATTTGGTATAATAATATGGGCATAATTTGTATAAGACGGGTTCCCATAAATAAAGTAAAGTTTTTGACAAATGAGGATTTAAAAATATCGTCAAGCAGAAAGTGAAACGCAAAGCCAGCCGTGATGACTAATGATATTAGTCATTCCTGAATCATGAGGTGATGCACCTGCTGCTCGTTCTTGATCTGGATGATAGGAGCCTGGTCGTCCAGTCGCACAAAGACTTTGCCGTTGCTGGTCCAGCAGAATCTGTAGCCCTTGGACTTCTGCAGGTCACGTGCCAGAAAATGAAGACGTGCCGCAGTAGGAGTGAGGTGCTCCGACACGTACACCGGAGTGTTTTCCTGTGTTGTGAAACCAAGGTTTCTTGCAGTCAGTTTAGTTTTGCTCTGTCTGTTGTATTTTCGGACTAGTTGAAGCATTTCAGTCTTTTTAATAGCGGATGAGGTTTCTACGATAATGGCAGTGTTAACCTTCTCTGAATTTTTACCGCGCACTCTGTATATATCCTTGATGTCATTTTTAACCAGGTCACAATTCATGTTTTTAGCCAAGGTTACAACCATCTCAATAAGGTCCTCTCTTTTCTCATCTTTCTTTTTAGGAACGTTCTTGAGTTCAAAATTAGTCTTGCGGGTGCTACGCTCCATGCTTTCTATTTTATCTTCTAGCAAATAAATATATTGAGCGTCTTCTTTGGTTTGGGTCTCAAGTTTGGAGAGTCGACTTTTAAACTCCGCATGTTCCTCATTAAGGTACTTGATCGATGTTTCTATATTGGTATTCGTTTCTTGAATTTTTCCAAGAGCAGAATTTATACTCTTAAGCTCACTTTTAAGTTCGTCCTTCTGAGCTGCTGAATAATATCCCATCAGTTTTCTCATTTCAGCTTTAAACTCATTCCAAGAGCTCTGTTGGGATATCTCTGAAGGGTTTGGATCGGGAGCCCGACGGCGCATGTTTACGTGCTCATGTTCTACAGGCGTAGAGTTAGCATTTGTCTGGTCTTCAAATAGTCCAAGAGCCCGCGAACGCCAGACATACGTTATTTTATAAAAGCTGAAAATTCTTGTATATGTGCCTCTAGTACAGGTAAGAACGATCCCCACCCATGTTACCTGGGTAGTGGTTCCTTTGGCAGGTAGCAGGTAATAAAGGTATATAAAATTGTATCTTAAATTCGTTAATTTATAAAACTCAATTTTTTGATATTTCATTCGTAGTAATATTAATATTCGCGTTATGCATTGCCAGACACCTACTATGGTTCCAACCCCCTGCCAGACACCCCTAAATTATAATAATTTGTAATTCTACTTACGTTAGATTGTAAAATCTGAATTTTATATATGTTATTTGAGGCACTATAAAATGATGTTTTCTCAGTAGCCAGACAGTTTCGAGGGTTCTATCATCCTGCCAGACGCATTGGAAGGGGCAAAAGTTGTGAGAGCGCGGAGTATGTGTAGTAACTGGAGTGAGTGAAACAGAGCGTTCGGTTTATTGCGATCGTTTACTGCGTATCAGATGTCGTTTATTCCAAATTATCTCGTGCTCTTCTTTTTTTAATTTATCAAGAAATTTTATTAAATAAAATAACTACAGTCTGAGTATAAAATTTTTAAAACAATACATATAAATAATTTTATACTAAATTATCAATCATGTGAAAAAACTAATAACTTGATTCATGTTATTTGGAAGTTTTCCAAAGTTTATTGTATTTAATTATAATTGAAAAATAATCTTTTAATAATTTAAGAACAATTTTTATTCAGTAATTTTCTTCATAATCACCGTTGTCGTCAATGTTTTGATGCCGGGAAACTTCTCACAGAATTGGATGACCTTTACAATTGAGTTGCTTCTATGACAGGTATATATACACTCTAATTCTATATTAAATACGTAGTTCGCGATATAAATTACAATAATTGTTAGTTAAATAAGTAAGCAAAATCACGACATCGATGTTTTCTACGGATTAATCCAATTTGAGAGGTTATGTTTACATTCGAGAAAAGAAGCTTTATATCATGGAGTACTTTATATATAGCGCGACTGCATAATTTTGGTCGTTACACACTACATTATAATGTTTTATTTTGATTACAGGAAAATCGGAAAGTACTGTCCGACGCTTGATTGATGAAGGGTACAAAAGCGGTGGCAAGTTTTCAACGCCTGCAAAGCATAGATTAGGCCGCCCGAAAATAAAATTAGATGACTTTACCATTTGTGCGATTCGTCAGAAAATTAAATTTTCATACACAGTACAAAAAATAGCACCGAACTTGGGCCCTACGTGTACAAGACGAAAATAAACTGGCCATTCATCAAAGGAAGATGGAGAGAAGTATTTTAGGAGTAAGATTGTCAGACAGAATATCTAATACAGAAATAAGAAGAAAAACGAAAGTCACTGATATACGCCAAAATATAAGAAATCTGAAATGGAAATGGGAAGATGTCCTCAAGGAAAAGTGTGGCCCGTATTAGTTCTCCATAGCGAGGGATAGAGAGGAATGGAGGAGACTGGGGGAGGCCTACGCCGAACAGGCGACTTTCATAGAATGAAATAACAATGAAGGATTAAGAAATTTTTTTTTACTAAGCATGCTAAATTAAAATAATACATTTAATAAAGTAATGCAATCTATGACAGAATAAAGGCTCATTTTATTTTATTTATTTTATTTCAGGTAAAAACAACCCATTTGTACAATAGTACCAATAATTTATAAAAACACATTAGTAGGAAAATAACAAAACAAAATTAAATACCAAGTCATGTCATACATATAATAACAGAATGTTAGAATTCACTTTTTGTTTGCACTCTGGTGCGCGCACAGCCAGTGTCTCAGCAATTTCGAATTATAAAAAAATGGAAGTATCAAATTCATTAAAGTCCTAGTATAGATGTTGCCATGCAAACGATAGTAGCGAGCGCCCCCCTTTTTTGTCAACTCTTTATGGTCAAGCTATACTCCGCGCTCTCACAACTTTTGCCCCTTCCAATGCGTCTGGCAGGATGATAGAACCCTCGAAACTGTCTGGCTACTGAGAAAACATCATTTTATAGTGCCTCAAATAACATATATAAAATTCAAATTTTACAATCTAACGTAAGTAGAATTACAAATTATTATAATTTAGGGGTGTCTGGCAGGGGGTTGGAACCATAGTAGGTGTCTGGCAATGCATAACGCGAATATTAATATTACTACGAATGAAATATCAAAAAATTGAGTTTTATAAATTAACGAATTTAAGATACAATTTTATATACCTTTATTACCTGCTACCTGCCAAAGGAACCACTACCCAGGTAACATGGGTGGGGATCGTTCTTACCTGTACTAGAAGCACATATACAAGAATTTTCAGCTTTTATAAAATAACGTATGTCTGGCGTTCGCGGGCTCTTGCTCTAAAAGGAGCTAATGGACATTTCATAGTCAGCCCCTGGCGCGGGCAACACTGTGTCGATATTATCGTTAAGATTCTCCGCCATGATGTACCAGGAATAAAGGAGTATCAGGGAGATTGCAGGTCAGGTAATGTTTATAATAAGTGCAAAAATAAAATAAAAATCTCCAACACTGCGTCAGTTAGGCCGTCTGATGTACCAGTAGCGCAGGAGTACTGAAGAGAAATTTGGTAGCGGACTTGGTCTTGGTGTCTTGACAAAATAATAGTAGTAGTCCAATAATTACCAGAGTTGCATAAGCAAGTAGCAGGTAGTTCTTAGTGTCCTTTGCTTATGTGGCTGATGATGATTATCGACGCGAATGCACAAAACAGCACGGCAGAGTACCAGGCTCGCATAGAACAGTAGAGCTCGATCCAATCGGCAGTAGTCCCTCAGCTGCGGTAGTGTAAAATGGTATTCGTTAGTAGTCCAATAATTACCAGAGTTGCATAAGCCCGTGGCAGGTAATTCTTAGTGTCCTTTTGTGGCTGAGGATTATCGACGCAAATGCACAACTCAGCACAGCAAAGTACTAGGCTCGCATAAAACTGTGGAGTTCGATCCGGTCGGTAGTAGTCCCACAGGCACGGTAGTATGCTGTACGTCAACCGGTTGCTCGCACACCGACGCAGCAGCACCACGACAAGACAAGACGACGTCACCCGCACACAAACAACAGGTCACACACAGACGCGCACACGTCACACCCAGCGCTTAGCTTCACTTGATCTCTTGCCGCCTATGCACTCCTAATTTTTATGTTTGATTTTTGGATCTCAAATTTTAATAAAATTATTTTTAAAAGATGAAACGTCGAGTAGACACAACTGATCTCAACCGGGGTCGGGGGGGAAGAGGAAGAGGAAAAAAAGCATAAGCATTGCAAAATTACACAGCTTTATTTAACAACTGAAATAATTTAAATTAACGAACATGTATAGGTAGGTAGGTAGGTAGGTAGGTAGGTAGGAAGGTAGGTAGGTAGGTAGGTAGCATAAAAAATATCGTAACGGAAATTTAGCTACTAGTAATAATTTAGTATACTATGAGAATTAAATAGCTAGATGCTCGTTATTATTCTAATATTGATTGCTAAGGACTACAATTACACCTTTGTACCATCTATACTGAATTACATTCTAAGTACTTACAACTAAAATAAGATGATGCAACACTTACCCAAAATTGGGGTTAAAACATGCACTTATTTTATTCAAAAATTTGTCAAAAGACTTATTAAAAAGTTACATATTAAAAAGTAAAAATGTATAAATCGATTTAGGTCGATTAATAAAAATAAGCGCACACGTTCAGTGTCGCGGAAGGTATCAGCTGGAGTGACGACGTTAGAAAGATCTCGTATGTTCCCTGCACAGCCGACCGGTTGCGGTGACAGTCTATTGTCCTCCGAACCAGATACTATATAAAAGAACATGACGAATTGTTGTCTGTTTGGTTAATTTTTATAATATAACATATATTATTCGTTCGGAGTAGAATTTCTTGTATATTTTAGATGCATTTTACTTACACTGTGACTATGCACCTCGTGTCCTCCTCTAACATAATACTCATGATCTCCTTCATAACAACTGGCCGCTGTCAGCACCGAGTGAGCACTTAGAACTGATCCTCCACATATCATATGCTCCTCAAAAAATATGGCCACTATGAAATTAAATTCCTGATATTTAGTATACTGTCCGCCATATATTCCGAGTCCACAGTTCCCGCCCTCACACCACGACCGCCTGTTGGGGCTCATCGTGTAAACCATAGCCGTGACAGCCAGGACTGACCACGCTTGCAGCAGCATTGTGCGACGAGACAGAGGAACTGAAATTGTAGTATTCAGTTAGTCGTGTTCTTAAAAATATTACTGATTTAAAAAACCAGACCAGCAGGCTTACTATGTAAGAAGCGACAGGCTCGAGAAGCTGTCAAACGTGACATATTGACAGAACTACTATGGCTTTGATGTCACTATGTCGTAGTACTCGGACTCGCGCATCAAACTTGCAGGTATGTAAATAAAAGTAGGTAGCAGATGTAGGTTTTGGCGAGTAGTTGCGAGATTTAAAGTATGCGGTGCAAAATGGTTGTAACATTTAGTTTTGCGTTTTTGCATTGACTTAGAAATTAGATTTTTTTATTATTGTTTAAAAGCAGTTTGTTCTCAGTTTTTTATATGAATTGCTACTGGATACCTCGACGCGTTCATGAGGAAAAGAGTTCATAATTATAACAAAAATTGGTGTAACTAAACATTTAAGGTTTACGGAGTTTTTCAATAAGTGCTATTAAACGTTGCTTCATTCCCAATTTCAAGATTGTAGGTCGACTGGCAGTATCCTGTCGGTTTTGATTCCCTTGTGAGTAGTTGCGAGTTATAAATATGCGACTTAAAGCCCGACCAAAGAAATAAGAAACCTCGCCATATTGCGGAATTTCAATGGAACTAATTTTATAAGGGAAATTGTTGCCATAGTCGTAAAAATATACGCGTGGCGCCCCCAGAGGAGGTTTCTTATTTCTTTGGTCAGGCTTTAGATTGCTATTTATTTTGATTGCGTTGACATAGAACTTTGATTTTGTTACAGCTTAAAGTTATTAGACTTACTTAGAAGACTTAAGTATTTGATATAAATTTCAATTTAATGGCTCATCGCGTTTATGAGGAAAGGGTCTGTAAGATTGAAATGATTAAATAAATAGCTGATTGCCCCCGGCTACGCCCGCGTTGTTTTTCGACTTTTATGTAGTTATTTTGAACTATCCTACGGAAACTCTTAAATTTAAAAGTATCCAAAATGTTGACCGGGGATATAAGTTACCACCATGCAAAATTCTATTCAAATCGGTTTAACAGTTTCGGAGATAAAACCGTACAATGTGCTAAGCCGTATGAGTTACTATAGTTTTTTAACTAACCTATCGGGAACTTTTTAATTTTCCGGGATCAAAAAAGTATCTAAGATGTTGACCGAGGATACCTATAAGGTACCACCATGCAAAATTTCATCTAAATCGGTCGAACTTTCAGAGATTAGTCCGTACAAACATTTAAAAACTCAGAACATTTTACTTTTTTAACCCGTTTCCCGTAGGAATGAGATATTTTCCCGCGGTAAAAACTGTCTAAGATGTTGACCAGGCATATATACCACCACAAAATTTCATTCTTATCGGTCCAACAGTTTTGGAGATTAGACCGTACAAACAGACAAACAGAGAAACAAAAAACCCTAAAAAAAAATTGTTTGGATATGTTTTATTTCACTTTACACCCTCCTGACTCGGATTTCACCTTTTTTTTTCTATGTACAGACATTATTTTGACCTCTACTGTTTTATTATAATATAGAATGTTACCGATAGAATGCGGATTACGATAATGTGCACAATAACTAGCTATTCTGCAGAATGCCTGATATGATTTGCGCGGTATTTTTGTACACGAAGGTTACCTAGTTGAGATTGCAAACTTAGCAATAAGGGCGTTTTTTGATATTTTAGAAAAACATAAGACAAACGCCACGAGCGAAGACGACGACTGTCGAATTCGTGTCCGCAAATACCGACTCATATTAGGTACTATGAGTGTGCTGTGTGGTACATGGTGTCGTTTCTATGTAGGTACGTTAGTACTATAGTAGATCAATTATGTGTATTTAATTGATGTCAGTAGTTCAGTTCCATACAATACATTCCGCTATTTTTCCCATGTTGATTAGTATGAACTTGGAGTATATTGGTCCATGTAAGAAGAAAAAAAAATCCACGCCCATAAAAAAAGAAAGAAAAGAAAGTGTGAATGTGTGTGTGAGTCCAAAAAATATGTCTCAGCCGGCACCCATAGTACGTTTAGATTACTACTACTCCATTTGGACGCGTAAAATTTTCCTTCCTTCATAATACCGTACATGTCACCCCGTAGAATATACAGAATTGGGAAAACTAGTAAATACTAACTATTTGATAGTCTGTGGAAATGCTGAGCTATTGAAATGTTGTTAATTTGATATTACCTGTCCTTGCTCGGTGCACGATAGTCGCGACACGGCAGACGAGTGGTAATTATTTACCAACAATTAGAAACAGCGCTACGATTTTCAATTATTTTTTTGATAATTCTGTGATTACAGCATCAATTTAATTCCTCAGACGATTAATAAGATAAGTACTTATTGTTGGAAAAAAAAACAAATAAAAAAGTCCATCAAGTTCAAGTTGGACACGGCATGCGGCAATTCAAGCCTACGTCCCAACTTGTAGTATGTATTTATCTATAAATTGTCTATCTAATATAGGCTATAATTATTGAATCGAAAGCTAAGAAAATATCTAGACTTAGGGACAACCATAACCTTTCTACTATATAGCTAAAGTTTTCATATAAAACATAATTTGTGCTTTATTTATTATCAGCAAAGTAAATATTGTAATTAAAACAGTGTTTTTGTTTATTGATTGATTCATTATCTATGTTAGAAATAAAATTGTTTACAACTTTTAATATTGGCTAGGCCCTAATTCAGGCCATTAGTCCAGGCTTTACTCATATGAGCATTCAATAATTATATTATTGCAATGAAAAAATAAACGATTTTTCCAGCTTTACTTGAGCTACCTTAATGTCATGGTTTATGGTTGCCCTCCGCAGACTTCGATAGTGCGATTCCCTTGCGGTAAAATTTCAGGTTACCTATCTTAAATCCGAAAATTTTAATACCGAATATGTTTTTACCGAAAACGGATCGCTTTTTTTTTACTTTCCATATTATCATTTTACCGAAATGATTTTTACCTGATTTTCATTTCCCAGAGTTTCGTTTCTCTTTTTACTTTGTTTACCTAGGTATTGATAAACCACAACAACAAAAAACCACAGATTTGAAAACCAGATGAGTCGAATTCCATATAAATGTTATCCTGAATAATCAGTATACCACAAAATCATGCAAATTGACAAGTAAACATGCAAGCAACCATGCAAGCAAGCATGCAAGCAAGCATGCAACAAGCAAGCAAGCAAGCATGCAAGCAAGCATGCAAGCAAGCATGCAACAAGCAAGCAAGCAAGCATGCAAGCAAGCATGCAAGTAAGCAAGCATGCATGCTAGCAAGCACAAGCAGGCATGCATACATGTCAACCTAACCCGAAGGGTATGTCGGAAGCGAGATGGGCTCGCTTTGCTCGCCCATCTTGCTTCCGCCATACCCTTCGAACCTAACCAACAGTAGTCGGGGTGCCCTGAACTCCCATGCCCGCTTCGCTCGCACCCGCCCTGTCATGGTTGGTTTACAAAACTAAATCCATTATATATTATGGGAAAAGTAAATTCTGTTTAATAAACCTCCAGGATAATTATAATATATGAAGTGAAACAGTTGGTAAAACCAAAAATAATATTTCGATAATATGGTTGTAGTTTTTCTGGAAAATGATACTCCTGTTTAGTATATTTATGGTAAAATGAAGTTATGTCAAAAGAAACATATTGGAACTAAATATTCTATGAACCGTTTTTGGTCAATTAAGTTTCGGTTAAAAAAAATTCGGAAGTACGAAATGTTACCAAAATTTCAACATAATAGGGCCAACTATGACTTGCGTTTAGGTATACAATTGATAAATGGATGGTATAACTTCACGTGTCTCAAAGTAAAGAAATTTGCCCGACAGAGGCGTGATGAATACGTTTTTTTTAAATTTTAATTGTACGGAACCTTAAAAATTGAGATTGTGTGACATGCAATAATATCGCAAATAATCAATTTTGATTATAATTTGATCTGGCCGCAGTTGCCGCAGTCACGCCCGACTGATGCGCGTAAAGATAACTAGTTAACTAGATAACTGGTACACACATAAAGATAACTAGTTTTTCGCCGCGGCTCCGCCCGCGTCATCAGTTTTTCCCGTGGGAGTGAGGTATTTTCCCGCGGCAAAAGTTAACCTATATTCTTCCGCAAGGTCTATTCCATCTTTGTGCCAACTCCGCCCGCTTTAACATTTTTTCCCATGGGAATGAGAAATTTTCCCGCGGTAAATCGCAGCCTTTCCCAAGGTTTATTCTATCTTTGTGCCAAGTTTTACCAAAATCGGTTCAGTAGTTTAGGAGCCCATTCCATTATTAGGAATTTTACACCTTGGGTTACATTATTGAAGTTTTAGTAAGGTCCCTAATTTTTTGAAAATAAATATACCCTTTGTTACTCAAGGTGAATGTAGCTTTCTAATGGTGAAAGAATTATTGAAATCGGCGCAGTAGTTTTTGAATTTATTCATTACAAACATACACACACACACAAATACAAATCTTTCCTCTTTATAATATTATATATGTCGGAGATTGAAGCCAGATTGATCGTTTAAATCGATTGTAAACATCGATGACAGTTTTTATTTTACGTTCTCGAGTGTCAGAGGGTAGAATCGATATAGTTGACCGGTTTGAAGTTGGCGCGGTGACGTTTGACAGGAGGCCCTACTACCGGGAGTGGGACCGGGTGGTTCACTCACATAAATAGCGCTGCTCAGGGTGGGCGAGCCCTTTTTTGGTAGATCGGCAGCCGCGTCGATAACTTTGTGTGTCAGGGATATGTTGCGATTCTGGTGGACGTACTAGTCCGGTGTGTTTTGTGATTTGTGATTCAATGTGAGATCTGGATGTATGTTGAAATAATGGTTGTTGGAATATTGTTGTACCACAGTCCAGTGGTGTCTGTAAACCGTGAGTAAAGTGATCTAATTATCGTGTCGCTAGCAAGGTTGGCTAGGCTATGTGATATTCGTATGGTGTTAGCTATGGCATTATTATCATGACCGCGGGTAGAGTAACTGTAATATGGTCGAGTTACATAAGGTCCGGGCGGGGAGGCCCCTTGGTTGGCCCGTTTGTAATTGTTCAGTGTTTTCCATGCCAGTTTCCCCTTATGGCATTTTGATGGTGCTCGGATCTACCTAAACCCCTTTTAGGGATTGATTAGGTCCCGATCGTTCATGATAACAAGCAACCGAGTCTATGTTGGTATAGTGTGTTCTAATTGAGATGGAATTCGATATAGTTGGTAAAGTCTGTTTCAATAGTGATGACAAATTGGGGTAGTCCTGACAAAGATAGTGTACGATGTTTCCTAAAAGTTATTGTAGCATACGCCCACGCTTAACGTATTTCCGAGTGTAGCCTTTGCGGGTTTCCTTTACTTATTTGCTTCGCCATGCTTGGCCGTTCCCCTTCTATTTCCGACATCAGAAGTTGGGATAAAGGATCTGTAGCCTACAGGGTTAATGATCGGCAGTTTGTAGAACGTTTCTTTTCTTTATTTCGTTGGTAGAAAGAAAGTGTGCAGAAACCAAATGCAAAAGTCGTTAATTTCCCATATGATTAGATTTGCAATCGGAGAATGAGAATAGTTTCACGACTGAAAGATTTTAATTGGTTTACAAATTTTGTGAGACTCTATAGGCCATAGTGTTTGAATTTCATGTGTAATTTGTGATCTTCTTCTGGATTTCAATTTTCGTGAGTCTTTGTAAGTACTAGTTGGGAATTTGACGATTTATGGTGGCTTGATTTAAATTTTAAATTCCATTTCTTACAAGTTTATTTTTCATTCGATCGTTTTGAACGTTTCTAGTGTGGGTAGAAAAAAAATAGTATGCTGTGTCCGAATTATCGATATGGTTAAGATTTTTGAGTGTCAAATATTCGAAGTGATTGATTGGATGGATTAATTGAGATTTTTCTGATTGTAAAACGAGTGAAGTAAAATCGGTTTTACTTGTGGTAGTTGGAATCAGAATCAATCAGTGTTCTTTCTTAACGGTATTCTGGGGTAATGTAGACGCCGAATTATACTAGGTGCGGTAGTATTTCTGTTTCATTTTAATAAGATGTGGGTGCGTCAAGTTTTATTGTGTTTGTGTACCAATCGTTATCGTTAACGTAGTCATGATGTTGTACGCCAAGTAATGCGCGCCTAGTTTGACATTTGCGAAAGATAGCCCGTTGCAACAATAGGTCTTTGCGATTGTATTTTGGCTTAATTTTCGGAGATTATCGGTTGAAATTTTTAGCAGTGTAACCTATTAGACCGTGCGTGATTGAAGTTTTGTGATTTATTGTTCGTTTTGCTACGTGGTTCGGAAACGTGATTCTGGCGCAAAGTACCCACCTCGCTCGATTTAATTGTGAAAATTAGTTTGTTCACTTCTTTGAAAAAAATAATACGGAACGAAATCTGTTAAAATTGAACGATATTAAGAAAGCCGTTTGAAATTAAAAAAAAATTGATAGTTCTTTGTATTTTAAAAGCGGTGTATGAACTTAGCTACCTATAGCTACTGGTCGCTCATGACGAACTTTTTGACGAAGTTTAACTGACTTAGACAGTGTGTTTACCTGACTATGATAATGATGATAATCGGATAATCGAGTGGTGATTTTACTTTGTTTTTGTAAATAGTTTTTAAATCTTGTGATGGGGGTTCTGTTTTCATAATTGATATTGTCCGCCGGATGGAGTCGATGATTTGGGGTTATCCGCCGGATAGAGGCGATGATTGTAGTTTGGAAGCGATGAGTTTGATTTGTTGGCAAAGCGTTGTTTGTTTTCGAGATTTGAGTTTGGAGCTGATGTAGTTTGGGAATCTTTACTCAACATTCCTTTTTCAAAGTATTACCGAAGATTGTAGTTTGTTTTTATTTGTTTCTTTTTGAGTTTGAAGTATTCGAACAATGACTAGTTTTGCTTTCTTTTTTTGAGTGTTTTCTAATATGTGGTGTAGCGATGGTGCAATGACTCTGAAGACGCGACCCGACGGACTGGGCCTTATCTAGTAATCGCATCAGAGGTTCCGGAGAATGTAGGAGGTGCGCGTTGACTGCTTTTTATGCGCAGTAGCTCTTTGCAAGGAGTGGCACTTGCGCGGCTGAGATGGATCTGATCGGTCGCTGGGTTCTGGCAAGCTTGATGGAGGTTGCTTGTTGGGTTGATGTGGTGTCTGGATGGAGGTTGCAAGTGTTTTGTGACGGTGTGGACGTCACGGATGTGTTGGGAGCCTTTGCAGTATTATTGCATTTGATTGGGGTCGTTTAAATCTGATATTTTTATTATCGGGTTTGTGTTTGATAACTGAGCAACTGACGAAGTAGATATTCATGGTCCTCGTCGAAATCGCGGAAAATCGTTGAAAGTTTTGTGTTGTTGAGGGATTGAGTACCATTTAAGTTAGATAGCTAAGATTTTGAGAAGTTTTAAAACTGGAAGTGAGGTTCTGAGTTTCATTTTACTAATTGAGGTTATGTTGTGTTTGGTCTTGGAGAGACCATGGAGTCATGGAATTGACTTGTTGAGTCCAGGAGATGGACATTGGGTGTGGCTATGTGATAGCCGTAGACCGCGAATAAGACACCTCATGTTTGACTTTTAAATTGTTTACTGTTTACGACTGGTGATGTCACGGTGATTGTGACTGTAATGGTACATGATCGCTTTTACCCTAACTGTCTGTGTGACAACCTGTCTGTGTGACAACCTGTCTGTGTGACAACCTGTCTGTGTGACAATAACCTGTCTGTGTGACAACAACCTGTCTGTGTGACAACCTGTCTGTGTGACAACCTGTCTGTGTGACAACCTGTCTGTGTGACAACCTGTCTGTGTGACAAACTGTCTTTGTGACACCCTGTCTGTGTGACACCCTGTCTGTGTGACACCCTGTCCGTGTGAAACCCTGTCTGTGTGACACCCTGTCTGTGTGACACCCTGCCTGTGTGGCAAACGATGGCCTGTGTGGCAAAAGATGGCCTGTGTGGCAAAAGATGGCCTGTGTGTCAAAAGATGGCCTGTGTGGCAAACGATGGCCTGTGTGGCAAACGATGGCCTGTGTGGCAAACGATGGCCTGTGTGGCAAACGATGGCCTGTGTGGCAAACGATGGCCTGTGTGGCAAACGATGGCCTGTGTGGCAAACGATGGCCTGTGTGGCAAACAATGGCCTGTGTGGCATGATCAGATTGTCCAAATGTGGTCAGGAATAGCCGAGCGGTATTAAATGTTGCTTTATTAGTTTTGAATCGGACACACGAGGACGTGTGTCAGCGCAGGATGGCCGTGTCGGAGATTGAAGCCAGATTGATCGTTTAAATCGATTGTAAACATCGATGACAGTTTTTATTTTACGTTCTCGAGTGTCAGAGGGTAGAATCGATATAGTTGACCGGTTTGAAGTTGGCGCGGTGACGTTTGACAGGAGGCCCTACTACCGGGAGTGGGACCGGGTGGTTCACTCACATAAATAGCGCTGCTCAGGGTGGGCGAGCCCTTTTTTGGTAGATCGGCAGCCGCGTCGATAACTTTGTGTGTCAGGGATATGTTGCGATTCTGGTGGACGTACTAGTCCGGTGTGTTTTGTGATTTGTGATTCAATGTGAGATCTGGATGTATGTTGAAATAATGGTTGTTGGAATATTGTTGTACCACAGTCCAGTGGTGTCTGTAAACCGTGAGTAAAGTGATCTAATTATCGTGTCGCTAGCAAGGTTGGCTAGGCTATGTGATATTCGTATGGTGTTAGCTATGGCATTATTATCATGACCGCGGGTAGAGTAACTGTAATATGGTCGAGTTACATAAGGTCCGGGCGGGGAGGCCCCTTGGTTGGCCCGTTTGTAATTGTTCAGTGTTTTCCATGCCAGTTTCCCCTTATGGCATTTTGATGGTGCTCGGATCTACCTAAACCCCTTTTAGGGATTGATTAGGTCCCGATCGTTCATGATAACAAGCAACCGAGTCTATGTTGGTATAGTGTGTTCTAATTGAGATGGAATTCGATATAGTTGGTAAAGTCTGTTTCAATAGTGATGACAAATTGGGGTAGTCCTGACAAAGATAGTGTACGATGTTTCCTAAAAGTTATTGTAGCATACGCCCACGCTTAACGTATTTCCGAGTGTAGCCTTTGCGGGTTTCCTTTACTTATTTGCTTCGCCATGCTTGGCCGTTCCCCTTCTATTTCCGACATATAGATGAATTAATGACAATAGACATGTCACATAATGACACCTACAATGTGATTTGTTCAAAGATGTTATAAGTACTACGTAATAGTACTGTGGTAAGCATGTGACCTTCATGCACGCCGCTTTCATGCTGGCAGCCTCTTTTCGCGTTTGAGGCTTTATAATTGTGAAAAGTAATACCCAGATATATTTGAATTCCGCTGATGCGAGGGAGATGGCCGTAGCCCGCGCTACGAGTCGGACGCCATTTTTCTATTCCCAAAGCTTTGTTAAGATTTTCGTTAATAAGTAACTAATAGGTATATTATGCTCTATTGAAAATGAATGAAATGAATTAAAAAATTAGGGCCGGTTCGTACATGGTGGAGGTGCCTTAGGCGCGTTTTGCAGCCAATTCAAGGAAGGAAAAGCTATCCCAGATGTGAAGAGAAGAAACCGCTACGCCATTCCCCAGAAGAAGAATATAAAAACGAAGAAGAAGCTTCCAAGCAGGCAGCCAAGACGATGTGTGCCGCACGATGCTGGAGATGTTGCAGACGTATGAGGATTTGTGACCTCCAAACGATGTGTTGTGAAGATTAGTAATATAGTGCTGATTTTATTAGTTGTGTCTGAAGGCTTGGCAATGGGGCTTTTATGAAGTTTAGAGAGCTTCATGTGATTTGCTGCCAAAAGTAAATATGCTGATCTTATTTCCGATGCGATGTTTGAAGATGCGATTTAAAAGAGTGCGAAGTGGAGTGACGACTGAAGAGTTGCCGTTTTTTTTACCTACCTAACTTCTAGACTTATTATATTTCTAGGTTTTATTTCTCTCAATAACTATTTTAACTATAAATACACAAGTCTCTAAGAAGACATTTCTATCTTTACTTTTTATTATATTTTGTAACGTTCCTAACTCTAGTTTATGCCAAGCTTGTTCAATATCATATCGCTGCCGATCAAGCTGGGGGCACTGCAACAAGATGTTGATGACAGTTTCACCGACTGATGGGTCGCAATGCACGATGAACTCTTACACCCGAATCCGGACAGGTATTCGGAGAATCCACCGTGCCCAGTCAGAATTTGAGTTTTAATGTTGGTTATTTCCAACTTCCTTCTTATTCCATATGCTTCTATAGCACTTGGGAAGAAGAGCTTCGTCGTTGACGCAGTCTTGCCAGTTACGTACCTTTGGTTCCACTCGTCAAGCGTTGCCAGACGAAAGCTACGCTTGACGTGTGAAACGGGGCACTGGTCGTAGTCCGGTCTCCGTTGGGCTCTCAGCGCTGCTTCTTTGGCAAGCTCATCAGCCCGCTCGTTGCCTGCCAACCCTGCGTGAGCCTTTATCCAGAAAAAGGTAACAGTTTTATTTCTAAGGATGGCTGTTCTTATATTTTTTCTGGTTTTTACGGCTAGTGGATGGTTTTTAATTGTTAGGAGAGCCGCCATCGAATCGCTTAAAATGCCAAATATTGAAGCGATTTGCTTCAACACCTCGGCCCTGTACGGTACAGTAATTTGACAGAGCAAGCTTGAGGGCTTTGGTCTCTTCCTCGTCGTTCCATATGGTTAGGTTAGGTTAGGTTACTTTTTTTTACAAATATGTCAGCCAAGGGAAAATCCATCATGGACGCCTGGGAAGGGTGACACAGGCAGTGCCGGACTCTTACTGGCAAAAATCCCTGACTGCCATTTTATGGTCTCTCTCCGTTATAGACTGAATTTGCGGCTTTTGGTTTCGGCACCACCATCCCACCAAGATAGTGCTGCCCCAACCTGTCCTTCCAGTTTGCTTCCGTCTGTGAAAATTTTTATTGCACCTTCCTCCACGCAGTCCTGCACATCAGTTTCACTCTTTTCAATTATTCAATTTTACCTGACGGTGCCGACCAGTCACCTCAGGCGTCAATCACTAAAGCCGTTACACTAAATTGTAAGTGCGGGTTAGTTTTCGGAGAGAAAACAAAATTAAATGACGATTGACCGAATACGTCCGAAATCCTAACATTACCGACCCCACGTATTGAATGAGAATTTGTCGAATCTTAGCAGGACGATCTTGAGTTGAAATTTTGCTGCTTTAGCTAGCGGCTTCCCACTCATCTATGCTGCGTCTGACATTTGACTCTTTAAGGGTTTGAGGGTGCTTTATTCCCGTCCGTAGCTTTCGGGGTGTGGTAGTCAAACATCTCGGAGGTACACGTCAATATAATATTGACATTATAACATATACTGTACTAAAATAGCAGAATAAATTTAATGAATATAACCAGCAACGAAGACGTTGAAGGGGTCGCCTAAAGCTTTAAAGTTGAGAAAACTTTAAAAAGTCAATGTTAAAAAATGAGAAAATGGTCTAGCCTATATACCTAAGCCTCACAAGGGTGGGTTGGGCGGGGCAATTTTTCGTTTTTCAGGTGTCGGATCGCGGCGTGCGACACGGCGTTGGACGCGGCACGCGACGCTGTATAAGAAAGTAAGTATATTCAGGGGGTCAACAGAAGAAAAATTTGGAAAAAAGTCGAAAAAACAGGTTTTTTATGTGAAATTTAGAAAAAACAATATAGCGGTTGTCTCGTTGGAGCGTCGAAACGCAGTAGGCGTACGGAGAACAAATAACCAGAGTATTAGAAACAGAAAATGGGCAAATCGGAGAAGCCGATGGGAAGTTATTGAAATTTGAAATATTTATATATGTGAAAATTGAAAATCAATGAAAAATTAAGAAAAAACGCTTTCTGTCGCTCCCAACATAGTCTAGCACACTCAAAAATGAAACGAGTGGAAAACACAAAAAAGATCCGGACAGATATCAATATTTTCCAGTCAAATAAAGTTACTATAATGTTATGTTATGTTATGTTATAGTGTCAGTTTTATAAAATTAAGATTGTATAAAATAATTAAAAAAATTAAAATTAACGGACAAAATTTGGAATTGACGAGCTATGGTTTTTAAGCCCAAAAAACTGATAACCACAAAACCGAAAACCCTAAAAACTGATAATCAACCAAAAAACCTAACCTAACCAAACCTAACCTACCATAACATAACCTAACTTATCCTAACCTAACCTAACCTATCGTAACAAAACAAAAGTAAAACCGAAAAATGAAAAAAAAAAAACTGATAACTGCAAAACCGAAAACCCTAAAAACCGAAAAACTGATAATCAACAAAAAAACCTAACCTAACCTAATCTAACATAACCTAACCTAACCTATCCTAACGAAACCTAAAGTAACCTATCGTAACGTAACAAAATAAAAAATATATGAAAAAACGGAAAACCGAAGAACTGATAAACAAAAAATAATGTAAAATTCGAACAACCGAAATGCTGAAAATAAAAAAAAAACTAAAAAGTTTATAAGGCTAAAAAATACTGATAACTGCAAAACCGAAAACCCTAAAAACCGAAAAACTGATAATACAAAAAAAACCTAGCCTAACCTAACCTAACCTATCCTAACGTAACCTATCGTAACGAAACAAAATAAAAAATATATTAAAAAACGGAAAAACCGAAGAATTGATAAACAAAAAAAACTGTAAAATTCGAACAACCAAAATGCTGAATATAAAAAAAAAAACTAAAAAGTTTATAAGGCAAAAAAAAACTGATAACTGCAAAACCAAAAACCCTAAAAACCGAAAAACTGATAATCAACAAAAAAACCTAACCTAACCTAACATAACCTAACCTTAACGAAACCTAAAGTAACCTATCGTAACGAAACAAAATAAAAAATATATTTAAAAAAGGGAAAAACCGAAGAACTGATAAACAAAAAAAACTGTAAAATTCGAACAACCGAAATGATGAAAAAAAAAAAAAAAAAATTTATAAGGCAAAAAAAACTGACGACTGCAAACCGAAAAACTGATAATCAAAAAAAAAAACTAACCTAACCTAACCTATCCTAACGTAACCTATCGTAACGAAACAAAATAAAAAATGTATGAAAAAACGAAAAAACCGAAGAACTGATAAACAAAAAAAACTGTAAAATTCGAACAACCGAAATGCTGAAAAAAAAAAAAAACTAAAAATTTAATAAGGCAAAAAAAACTGATAACTGCAAAACCGAAAACCCTAAAAACCGAAAAACTGATAATCAACAAAAAAACCTAACCTAACCTAACCTAACCTATCCTAACGAAACCTAAAGTAACCTATCGTAACGAAACAAAATAAAAAATATATGTCGGCGATTGAAGCAAAATTGATCGTTTAAATCGATTGTAAACATCGAATGACAGTTTTTTTATTTTACGTTCTCGAGTATCAAAGGGTAGAATCGATTTAGTTGACCGGAGTGAAGTAGGCGCGATGACGTTTGACAGGAGGCCCTACTACCGGGAGTGGGACCGGGTGGTTCACTCACATAAATAGCGCTGCTCAGGGCGGGCGAGCTCGCTCTGGGTAGATCTGCAGCCGCGTTGATAACTTTGTGTGTCTGAGAGTGTGATTCTGGTGGACGTACTTGTCCGGTGTGTTTTGTGATGTGTGATTCGATGTGAGATCTGGATGTATGTTGAAATAATGGTCGTTGGAATATTGTTTGTACCACAGTCCAGTGGTGTCTGTAAATCGTGAGTAAAGTGATCTAATTATCGTGTCGCTAGCAAGGTTGGCTAGGTTCTGTATTCGTATGGTGTTAGCTATGGCATTGTTATCATGACCGCGGGTAGAGTAACTGTAATTGGTCGAGTTACATAAGGTCCGGGCGGGGAGGCCCCTTGGTTGGCCAGTTTGTAATTGTTCAGTGTTTTCCATGCCAGTTTCCCCTTATGGCATTTTGATGGTGCTCGGATCTACCTAAACCCCTTTTAGGGATTGATTAGGTCCCGATCGCTCATGATAACAAACAATCGATTCTATGGTGGTATAGTGTGTTCCAATTGTGATGGAATTCGATATAGTTGGTAAAGTCTGTTTCAATAGTGATGACAAATTGGGGTAGTCCTGACAAAGATAGTGTACGATGGTTCTCTAAAAGATATTGTAGCATACGCCCACGCTTAACGTATTCCCGCGTGTTACCCCTTCGCGGGTTCCCTTTATTTATTCGCCTTTGCCACCCACCACCATCTTTTCTTCTGTCCTTCTATTTTCCGACATCAGAAGTGGGATAAAGAGCCCTGTAGTTTAATTTAATCGTAGTAAAGTAACGTTCAAGCGATTTTATTTTGAATTTGAATTTTAAATTTCATTTCTAAGTTGTTAATTTTTCATCCGAACTTTAGAACGTTTTTTATTGTGGGTAAAAAAAAAAAAAAAGCCATTATGTTGCGTCCAAATTGTCGATGTAGTCAAGACTTTTTGTGTCAAACATTTTAAAGTACCTAATTGGTTTTTCTCGTGAAAGTTACAATCAGAATCAATGTTTTTTTTGTGCGTTTCGTTGTGTATATCAGGTACTGTAATATTTCTGTTCCATTTTAATCGGATGTGACGGCGTCAAGTTTAAATTCGTTAAATTTTGTTGTGTACTAATTTTGCTGTCGTAAACGTAGTTAGAATATTGTACGCCAAATAATGCGCGCCGAGTTTGACGTTTGCGGAAAATATCCCGTTGCATCAATAGGTCTTTTCGATTGTATTTTGGTTGAATTTTCGGAGATTATCGGTTGAAATATTTAGCAGTGTAACTATTAGACCGCGCGTAATTAAATTTTTATGATTTATTTTTCGTTTTGCCACGTGGTTTGGTTTGGTAACGTGATTTTGATCTAAAGTACCCAACTTGTGCGATTTTATTGTGAAAATTAGTTTGTTTAGTTTTTGTAAAAATGATGCGTTACTGGAAATATGACATTGAACATTAAGCTACGTATTAAAATTTGTCTTCATACGCTCCTTCGTAGTCGTAACTGCGATTACAATCGTTCAGGGCGCGATGTGCGGGGGGAGCTGTGAATGACGGTTTTTATTTGAGTCTCGTGGAAGATTTCTCTGCAAATATTGAGCTACTTATTAAAATTTCTGTGTCTTCATACGCTCCATCGTAGTCGTAACTGCGATTTGGATCGTTCAGGGCGCGATGTGCAGGTGGAGCTATGAATGACTGTTTTTATTTGAGTCTCATGGAAGATTTGTCTGCAATTATTGAGCTACTTATTTCTGTATCTTCATACACTCCGTCGTAGTCGTAACTGCGATTGGAATCGTTCAGGGCGCGACGCGCGACTGGGGGTATGAGCATTGAGCTACTTATTGTTTTGTGTTTTCGTACACTCCGTCGTCGTAGTCGTAACTGCGATTTGAATCGTTCAGGGCGCGATGCGCGGCTGGAGGTATGACTGTTTTATTTGAATCTCATGGGAGATTTCTCTGCAATTATTGAGCTACTTATTAAAATTTATGTGTCTTCATTATGCTCCATCGTAGTCGTAACTGCGATTTGAATCGTTCAGGGCGCGATGTGCGGCTGGAGCTAATGACTGTTTTTATTTAAGTCTCATGGGAGACCTGTGCAATTATGTGTACTGAGTACACCGGCTCACATGTGTGACATGGTGAGTCCTTGTGTTTATTTAAGTCTCATGGGAGACCTCTGCAATTATGTGTACTGAGTACACCGGCTCACATTATGACATGGTGAGTCCATGATTTGTTTTGGTAGATCTGTGCGTGTTATGTGTGTTAGTGTAGTTAACAACCGCGAATATTTAATAGCGTTTTAGATTTTTCACAATGGATTTTCATGATACGGAGTGTTCGTTTAAAGTTTCGTGCTTTACCGTTAGTAGAAGTTATCGGAGGGTTACGTACCGTTGAAGTTAGATGGCTAAGATTATGTGAAGTTATAAAACTGGAAGTTAGGTTCTGAGTTCGATTTTACTGTATTGTAGTTGACCGAAGCGGAGGCTTGGATGAGCCGTAGTGCGTAGAAATCGGAGTCTGCTTTGAGTGGTACATTATTGTTTTTTTTAGGGACGCTCTCTTTTAAAGTAAGAGACGCGCTCTCTTTTGAAATAGCGATACTCCACTTTAAGTAGCCCGTGCATGTGCGTGCTTTTGGTGGTACATTGTCGTGTTTTTTTGGGGACGCTCTCTTTTAAAGTAAGAGACGCGCTCACTATTGAAACAGGAATAGTTCACTTTAAGTAGTCCGTGCATGCGCGGCGTGCACCTTGTTCTGGCTGAGGTTATAACGTTGTGTTTGGGTCTTGGAGTCCATGAAGTCATAAAATTGGCTTGCTGAGTCCAGGAGAGATGGACATTGCAAGTCTATGTGATAGCAGTAGGCCGCGAAAAAGATACCTCATATTTGACTTTAACAGTGTTTACGGTTTACGACTAGTGATGTCACGGTGACTTGTGATTGTAATGGTACTTGATCGTTTTTGCTGTAACTGAATTTATCTGGCAGGAATTAAACATTCTTCGATCTAGTATTGTTTTGGTCAGGAATAGCCGAGCGGTATTAAGTGTTGCTTTTAATTAGTTTCGAATCGAACACACGAGGACGTGTGTCAACGCAGGATGGCCGTGTCGGCGATTGAAGCAAAATTGATCGTTTAAATCGATTGTAAACATCGAATGACAGTTTTTTTATTTTACGTTCTCGAGTATCAAAGGGTAGAATCGATTTAGTTGACCGGAGTGAAGTAGGCGCGATGACGTTTGACAGGAGGCCCTACTACCGGGAGTGGGACCGGGTGGTTCACTCACATAAATAGCGCTGCTCAGGGCGGGCGAGCTCGCTCTGGGTAGATCTGCAGCCGCGTTGATAACTTTGTGTGTCTGAGAGTGTGATTCTGGTGGACGTACTTGTCCGGTGTGTTTTGTGATGTGTGATTCGATGTGAGATCTGGATGTATGTTGAAATAATGGTCGTTGGAATATTGTTTGTACCACAGTCCAGTGGTGTCTGTAAATCGTGAGTAAAGTGATCTAATTATCGTGTCGCTAGCAAGGTTGGCTAGGTTCTGTATTCGTATGGTGTTAGCTATGGCATTGTTATCATGACCGCGGGTAGAGTAACTGTAATTGGTCGAGTTACATAAGGTCCGGGCGGGGAGGCCCCTTGGTTGGCCAGTTTGTAATTGTTCAGTGTTTTCCATGCCAGTTTCCCCTTATGGCATTTTGATGGTGCTCGGATCTACCTAAACCCCTTTTAGGGATTGATTAGGTCCCGATCGCTCATGATAACAAACAATCGATTCTATGGTGGTATAGTGTGTTCCAATTGTGATGGAATTCGATATAGTTGGTAAAGTCTGTTTCAATAGTGATGACAAATTGGGGTAGTCCTGACAAAGATAGTGTACGATGGTTCTCTAAAAGATATTGTAGCATACGCCCACGCTTAACGTATTCCCGCGTGTTACCCCTTCGCGGGTTCCCTTTATTTATTCGCCTTTGCCACCCACCACCATCTTTTCTTCTGTCCTTCTATTTTCCGACATATATAAAAAAAGGGGAACACCGAAGAACTGATAAACAAAAAAAACTGTAAAATTCGAACAACCGAAATATTGAAAAAAAAAAAAAAAAAATTATAAGGCAAAAAAAACTGATAACAGCAAAACCAAAAACCCTAAAAAAAAAAACCTAACCTGACCTTACCTAACCTAACCTATCCTAAAGTAACCTATCGTAACGAAACAAAATAAAAAATATATGAAAAAACGAAAAAACCGAAGAACTGATAAACAAAAAAACTGTAAAATTCGAACAGCCAAAATGCTGAAAAAAAAAAAAAAAAGCTAAAAAGTTTATAAGGCAAAAAAACCTTTTTCGTTTGTTTTTGTTTATAAAGCAAAGTTTTTCAGTTATCAGTTTTCTTGGCCTTATAAACTTTTTAGTTTTTTTTTTTTCAGCATTTTGGCTGTTCGAATTTTAGAGTTTTTTTTGTTTATCAGTTCTTCGGTTTTTCCGTTTTTTTATATTATTTTTTATTTTGTTTCGTTACAATAGGTTACGTTAGGATAGGTTAGGTTAGGTTAGGTTAGGTTAGGTTAGGTTAGGTTAGGTTAGGTTAGGTTAGGTTTTTTTTTTTTTTTTTTTTTTTTTTTTTTTTTTTTTTTTATTTATAGTTGTTCCTCTGCCATGAGCAGAGACATTTTGTAATGAATATTTTATTTGTTTATTTTAGAATTATATTATTGTTATTTTATTTTATGGATAATTTTAGTTTATTTATTTATCTCGTGAATATTATTATTTTTATTCAGTTTATACTATCATTATACTGTATATGGTGTGCTTAAAATATACTACAGTATATTTTGCCATCATATTTTATTTTCTTGTTTTATTTTTACATGCTACGATTTTGACTATTTTTGTGCAATATTCCAAAAATTTTTCCCTATCTTTACTAATAATTATTTCACTTATGTTTTTTTTTATAATTTTACTTTTTATTACACATTCCAGGTTAAAGCGCTCTTTCGCGAATATTGGGCATTCGGTCAATAAGTGTGGTACCGTTTCAGCCACTCCAGGTTCACATTCGCACGAGGGATCCTCTTTTAACCCGAAACGGTTAAGATATTGTGAGAATCCTCCGTGTCCTGTCATTGCTTGTGTTAGAAAATTATTTAGTTCAATTTTTCGTATTGTCCTATACGCTGCGACCGCTCCCGGGAAGAACATTTTTGTCGTCGAGGCGGTGTCACCTGATATGTACCTCCTGTCCCATTCGCCGAGCGTTTCCTCACGGATAGTTCGCTTGACGAATGAGACAGGACATAGATCATATTCCGGTTTCCTCTTTGACCCCACGGCGGCCTCCTTTGCAAGTTGGTCAGCTCTCTCGTTCCCCTCAAGTCCGGCGTGAGCTTTAATCCAAAACAAAGACACAGCTTTGCCTTGGTGAGATATAGTTCTTAGATTCTCTCGTGTCTCAACAGCAAGCGGATGGAGGGTACTGAGGTTCGTGACTGTTTGAAGTGCCGCCATGGAGTCGCTGTATATACCAAAAGAAGAGGCCCTGTAGTTCAGGATCATTGTCGTGGCCTTGCATACTGCGAGAAGCTCTGCCTGATACACGGTACAGTACGACGGCAAATTGAGTTTGAGGGTTTTAGTTTCGAAGTCCCTATTCCATATGGATAGGGCTGCTCCGACTTTACCCTCTATCTTACTGCCGTCCGTAAAAATCCGTATTTCGTGGTCACCGCTCAAGTCCACACTTTGCTGATCGGCGAGACAGTCAAACCTAAGGGTGATTTGTTTCGCAGGATGGGGAGCCTCGATTGCTGGGGCCATACGCTCAATCTCTCGATCTCCTAGTCCCGGCAAGGGAATCCCCATTCCTTTTTTGGCCTCGTATAGTAAGGCTGCCTCACGAATACGGAGGTCAAGGGGAAGTATCCCAGCCAGAACCAGTGCCGAGTTCAGAGAGACCGTGCGATATGCCCTGCATAGTTTTTGGGCAAAACCCCGTTGAATTGTATCAAGCCGCTTGATGACCCCCAATTTCTTCACAGCTGGTGCCCAGGCACTAGCAGCATACAGCACAATAGGTTCCACACAGGCCTTATAAATGATGCTTATTATTTCCGGGTGCAATCCCCAACTGATTTTGGCGGCCCTGGTTAGTTTCTTATAAATGCCGATTACTTTTTTACAGACGCCGGTTACGTGCTCGTTGAAAGTCAAATTCCGATCGACGGTAAGTCCCAGAATTTTTATCTCATTAGACATGCCAATGTCGACCCCGCCCATGCTTAAACGTGGTGTGTCGTACTTGAGTTTCCTCGTAATAACCATCGCTTTGGTCTTGTGTGGCGCAAACTTTAGTTTATTTTGGACACCCCACATCCGAACATGATCGAGAGCGGCATTGGCACGTCTTTGAACCTCTTGAGCTGTATTACCGTCGAACACCATAATCACGTCATCAGCAAAGGCCTGTGTGTAATCTTTTCTTTTCTCCAATGTTTTCAGGAGCGGATCAAGCAACAGGTTCCAGAGCATCGGTCCACCGATAGAGCCCTGGACGCAACCCTTGCTAGTTTTTCTGCAATGCTCCTCCCCAGCGTATCTTACTTTCACGAGTCTCTCACTCAAGTAGCTATCGAAGACCCTTCTCAGATTTACTGGACACCTTTCCTCAGCCAGTCGGACTCTTATTGCCGGCCACCATGCACTATCGAAGGCTCCCTCTATGTCCAGAGAGATTACGGTTATCAGCTTTTTCTCGTCTAATTTACTTTTAATGTGTTGAATCAGGGCATAGAGGGAGTCTTCAGTGCCCTTCTGGGGCATGAATCCAAACTGGCGAGTACTCATCCGTGGCAGAAGGTGGAATCTGAGGCGGGCCACGAGCATCTTCTCAAATATCTTGCCCAGCACCGGGAGGAGGCCTATCGGTCGGTAGGATTTAGGGTTGGTGTATGTCTCTTTGTTGGGTTTTCTCAAGGCAACAACAGTAGCTTCCTTCCAGCATTTAGGAAAGTAACCTAACTGCAGACACTTGTTCAGCAGTCCCAGAAACAATTCTGGGTCGCTGTTTATGGCATGGCAACAAATGTCTGCAGTGAAGCCGTCATCTCCAGGAGCTTTTTTCGAGTTAAACGTTTTCAGAGCTGTCACGAGTTCAGTCATGGTAAACTCGGGATCATGAATATCATCATGACTTCCTCTGTTTACCCTGTCTGCTTCCTCTCTTGTTCGTTGATGCTCGGAACCGTCATTTTCTTTTTTGTCTTCAGGATAAAATGTTTCTGCAAGTAATTCGACAGATTCTTTTGTGTTCAACATTCTTCCTTCGCTCTCCAAAGGTAAGTCCTCATCTCTTTCTGTTGTTCGTCCTATCACCCTGTATATACCTTCCCACAGTCCCTCCTTATCCTGCTTCCCACAAAATTCCTTCCAGCTCTCTATCTGACATTTTTTAGCTTCAGACTCGTATTTAGCTTTAGCTTCCAGATACTCGTCCACGACCTTAGCTCTTCGGACAGGAGCAGCACAGCGAATTCTGCGTTTTCTGGTGGTGACCTCTTTTTTCATAGCGGCTAACTCCTCAGACCACCAAGGCATAGTAAGGACTTCAGTGTTTTTCTTTCTAGGGATGGAAACTTCGCATGCATCATTTATTATTTTAGAAAAAGTGTTAATTGCTGTGTCTAACTGAGTTACGTTATTGATTCTTTCTACTTCTGTTATGGTTAACTTATTTTCAAGCTTTAACTGGTCCAGTTTCTGACGAAACTGACTCCAGTTCGCTTTTTTAGTGTTAAATATTCTGGTTGTTCTTGCGATTTTTGTGCCTTTGGCTTTTTTAAGACGAATATTGAACGCTATGCCACTGTGGTCAGAGGACGTCAAATTGACTACTACTTTCCATTCTTCCAGTAGATCGAGCAAGTCACCAGAACAAGAAGTAATGTCTACAAAGCTGGTGTATCTTTGGCCCCCTCTGATGGTGTCAAATGTTGGCGTGTTACCGCTATTTACTATTTGAAGTCCCAGCTCATCCAGTGCTCCCAACATTTCCTCTCCCCTGTGGTCCACCTCAGTTCCTCCCCACCAAGGATGCTTCGCATTTGAGTCCCCCCCAACAATAATATTAGAATAACCAACTTCCTCGCAAATTTTTTTCAACTGTTCCAGGTATGGCCCTATAGGTTGGTCTGGTTCAAAATAATAGGAGATTAGGGTGATCTTCCAAGCGCTGGTTTGGACTCCCACCACAGCGATGTTATTAGTGGTGAGTTTCGGGTACTGCTTGACATCAAGGTCGGGATCAAAGATAACTATTGCGGCCTTGACTACCCCTTCTCCCTGCTCAGCGCTTTGAAAGACCCGCACACCTCTATAACCTCTCATAGTTTTTGTGCCACCTATGTAGGGTTCCTGGATCAGGGCCATGGCAATCCCTTGTGTTTTGCTTTCTAGAAGTAATTCTTCAGTTGCCAATTTTTTCCGTTGGAGATTTGCTTGAAACATCCTGTAGTGGGAAGTGGGGCCAGGTGCAACCTTAGCAGTAGGCTACTGCGGAGCGAGCCAGTGCTTCCCATTTTCTTCGTACTGGGCATTCGTTGCTGAATGCATTATGCTCTCTCCGGCTTAAATCGGCCTTACTGCAGTTCTTGCACGATGGCAACCCTCCGGCCAGCCACTCGGCGCATTCTGTTTTTAGGTGAGGACCACCACAGTGACTACATAGGTCCACGGACTCCCTGCAAAATCGCTTGCCGTGACCATATCCCAGACAACGCGAGCATTGCACAAGTGGAGACTGGTCTTCAGCTCTAACCCGTTGCAGGTCGATGTGCAGTGTCCCCACCGCGGTCACACGCCTCCATATAGCCGGGGATGTACTTAGTACCACGTGATTGGTAAGGGGATTTCTGGCTTTCTTCCTGTACTTGATAACAAGGCGATCCTCCCCGCTGCCGAGTCCATGAAAAACATCTCGATTCTGATTCCTCAAGGCCTTCAGTATGTCCTCATCACTGTTGATCAGTAAGACATCCTTGAGGACAAGAAGCGGATCCTTGTTCTCCATCTCTTCGACAACGAGGTGATCTCCTGCTACTTTAAGCCTTTCCTTGATCTTTTCTCTCTCCTCCTTTGTTTTACAGCCCATGACAACTTTCCTATCCTTAGCCTTTCTGACTCTTTCCACCTGAATCCAACCTTCTTTTGCGTCAACTGCTTCTCTTACTCTTTTAAGAACATCTTCTCCAGATTCAGTTTCGTCCCTTGAGGCGACTACTACTGAGTGTAGGGCTCTTCTATCTGAGAATCTGTTTGAAGGAGGACCCGCAGTCACGTTGGCGTATGTTGCTCTATCCGCAGAGTCTGTCTGTTTCTGCAGGAGTTGTTTCATTTCATCAATTTTTTCGCTATTTTCCAATAACAATTTTTTATTTTCCTCGATTTTTGTTATAATAAGGTCACGCTCTGTACTATCATTTATTTGCTTTTTAGGTTCTCCGGTGCTGTTTTGCGTCTTTTCTCCTATGTTGAGGCCCTGTTTGAGCTCTTTTAGTTCTGCCTCAGTTTCCCTCACTAGTCGATACAGGTTTTCTACCGCCTGCGTCACCTCTGTTTTAATATCGGTTTTTAAGTTTCGTGAGTTGTTTAGGTGTAGTTTGGCTTTTTGTAGATACGCTCTAGCTTCGGTTGTTCGGTTCATGTACTTAACCGAGTTCGGTGAAGTCTTATTGCCCTCCGTGGAAGATCTTCGAGCAGTGACCCTGACACTCTGCGAGAGGCTCGTAGTTGGTTTAATCTTAGTGACAGTGAGGTCAGTCTGCAGTGGTGCCTGAGAACTCTGAGGTGGAGTTTTAAGTACCGTTACCACATCAGATGTACCACGTCTTTCATTTGACTCGAGGGACGAGTCTGTCGAGGAGGTCAAGGTAAGTGGTTGCGATTCCACTAGTCTGTCCGGCGAAGTTCGGCACTGCGCGGTTTTCTTGACTGGGGTTCTAAATCCATACATTTTGGTAAAAAAGGGGTAACTTACTAGGGTACTTGTCAATAAATTAAAACAATAGAACTACTCAATGTATATCCCTTTATACCAAAAAGTCATTCGTAATAAAGCTATAATTTATAACTCAGTCCAAAATATAGACTACTTAATAAGCTAGCTAGCTAGCAGGGTCCTAATATATAGGAAGGACTCAAAAAAAATCCCAAAAAACAAAAATAAAGAATAAAATTTTTTTGCAAATTGACCGAGGTGATGTACCAAAACCACACAAGGGTGGGTTGGGCGGGGAAATTTGCTTTTCAGGTGCCGGATCACGGCGTGCGACACGTCGTTGGATGCGGCTTGCGACGCTGGACACGATGGTAAGTATTTTCAGGGTAGCGGTAATAGAAAAATTTTTGGCAATTTAGAAAAAACCCTGAAAAATGGGTGTTTTTGAAAAAGTCAATATGGCGGATGGCGCGCAAGCGCGTCGTCACGCAGTCAGGATGTGAAGAACAATGCACCAGGCTATTGAGAATTTAAATCACGCGAATCGGTTAAGCCGATCGCGAGTTATGCAAATTTGAAATTTAACAATGTATGAAAAAACTGAAATTTCGCTAAAAACTGAAAAATTCGCGCAAGATCGCTCCAAAAAGTGCACAGCACACTCGGGTAAAATTAAACACGCAGGAAAAACAAAAAAGTCCGATCAAAATATCAATATTTTCAGTCGAGATATAGTTAGTTTTAAAAATGTCGAGGTTGACCAGGTAGCCTCGGTCGATAGGTATTCTATAGAAATATGTTTTAATTTGAAATTTTTCGCTTTTCAGGTGCCGGATCACGGCGTGCGACACGTCGTTGGATGCGGCTTGCGACGCTGGACACGATGGTAAGTATTTTCAGGGTAGCGGTAATAGAAAAATTTTTGGCAATTTAGAAAAAACCCTGAAAAATGGGTGTTTTTGAAAAAGTCAATATGGCGGATGGCGCGCAAGCGCGTCGTCACGCAGTCAGGATGTGAAGAACAATGCACCAGGCTATTGAGAATTTAAATCACGCGAATCGGTTAAGCCGATCGCGAGTTATGCAAATTTGAAATTTAACAATGTATGAAAAAACTGAAATTTCGCTAAAAACTGAAAAATTCGCGCAAGATCGCTCCAAAAAGTGCACAGCACACTCGGGTAAAATTAAACACGCAGGAAAAACAAAAAAGTCCGATCAAAATATCAATATTTTCAGTCGAGATATAGTTAGTTTTAAAAATGTCGAGGTTGACCAGGTAGCCTCGGTCGATAGGTATTCTATAGAAATATGTTTTAATTTGAAATTTTTCGCTTTTCAGGTGCCGGATCACGGCGTGCGACACGTCGTTGGATGCGGCTTGCGACGCTGGACACGATGGTAAGTATTTTCAGGGTAGCGGTAATAGAAAAATTTTTGGCAATTTAGAAAAAACCCTGAAAAATGGGTGTTTTTGAAAAAGTCAATATGGCGGATGGCGCGCAAGCGCGTCGTCACGCAGTCAGGATGTGAAGAACAATGCACCAGGCTATTGAGAATTTAAATCACGCGAATCGGTTAAGCCGATCGCGAGTTATGCAAATTTGAAATTTAACAATGTATGAAAAAACTGAAATTTCGCTAAAAACTGAAAAATTCGCGCAAGATCGCTCCAAAAAGTGCACAGCACACTCGGGTAAAATTAAACACGCAGGAAAAACAAAAAAGTCCGATCAAAATATCAATATTTTCAGTCGAGATATAGTTAGTTTTAAAAATGTCGAGGTTGACCAGGTAACCTCGGTCGATAGGTATTCTATAGAATTATGTTTTAATTTGAAATTTTTCGCTTTTCAGGTGCCGGATCACGGCGTGCGACACGTCGTTGGATGCGGCTTGCGACGCTGGACACGATGGTAAGTATTTTCAGGGTAGCGGTAATAGAAAATTTTTTGGCAATTTAGAAAAAACCCTGAAAAATGGGTGTTTTTGAAAAAGTCAATATGGCGGATGGCGCGCAAGCGCGTCGTCACGCAGTCAGGATGTGAAGAACAATGCACCAGGCTATTGAGAATTTAAATCACGCGAATCGGTTAAGCCGATCGCGAGTTATGCAAATTTGAAATTTAACAATGTATGAAAAAACTGAAATTTCGCTAAAAACTGAAAAATTCGCGCAAGATCGCTCCAAAAAGTGCACAGCACACTCGGGTAAAATTAAACACGCAGGAAAAACAAAAAAGTCCGATCAAAATATCAATATTTTCAGTCGAGATATAGTTAGTTTTAAAAATGTCGAGGTTGACCAGGTAACCTCGGTCGATAGGTATTCTATAGAATTATGTTTTAATTTGAAATTTTTCGCTTTTCAGGTGCCGGATCACGGCGTGCGACACGTCGTTGGATGCGGCTTGCGACGCTGGACACGATGGTAAGTATTTTCAGGGTAGCGGTAATAGAAAATTTTTTGGCAATTTAGAAAAAACCCTGAAAAATGGGTGTTTTTGAAAAAGTCAATATGGCGGATGGCGCGCAAGCGCGTCGTCACGCAGTCAGGATGTGAAGAACAATGCACCAGGCTATTGAGAATTTAAATCACGCGAATCGGTTAAGCCGATCGCGAGTTATGCAAATTTGAAATTTAACAATGTATGAAAAAACTGAAATTTCGCTAAAAACTGAAAAATTCGCGCAAGATCGCTCCAAAAAGTGCACAGCACACTCGGGTAAAATTAAACACGCAGGAAAAACAAAAAAGTCCGATCAAAATATCAATATTTTCAGTCGAGATATAGTTAGTTTTAAAAATGTCGAGGTTGACCAGGTAACCTCGGTCGATAGGTATTCTATAGAATTATGTTTTAATTTGAAATTTTTCGCTTTTCAGGTGCCGGATCACGGCGTGCGACACGTTGTTGGATGCGGCTTGCGACGCTGGACACGATGGTAAGTATTTTCAGGGTAGCGGTAATAGAAAAATTTTTGGCAATTTAGAAAAAACCCTGAAAAATGGGTGTTTTTGAAAAAGTCAATATGGCGGATGGCGCGCAAGCGCGTCGTCACGCAGTCAGGATGTGAAGAACAATGCACCAGGCTATTGAGAATTTAAATCACGCGAATCGGTTAAGCCGATCGCGAGTTATGCAAATTTGAAATTTAACAATGTATGAAAAAACTGAAATTTCGCTAAAAACTGAAAAATTCGCGCAAGATCGCTCCAAAAAGTGCACAGCACACTCGGGTAAAATTAAACACGCAGGAAAAACAAAAAAGTCCGATCAAAATATCAATATTTTCAGTCGAGATATAGTTAGTTTTAAAAATGTCGAGGTTGACCAGGTAACCTCGGTCGATAGGTATTCTATAGAATTATGTTTTAATTTGAAATTTTTCGCTTTTCAGGTGCCGGATCACGGCGTGCGACACGTCGTTGGATGCGGCTTGCGACGCTGGACACGAT
Organism: Teleiodes luculella; assembly: GCA_948473455.1. Classification (NCBI taxonomy): domain Eukaryota; kingdom Metazoa; phylum Arthropoda; class Insecta; order Lepidoptera; family Gelechiidae; genus Teleiodes; species Teleiodes luculella. Next base: position 25,923 of record OX419610.1, on the reverse strand, counting down.
GGTAAGTATTTTCAGGGTAGCGGTAATAGAAAAATTTTTGGCAATTTAGAAAAAACCCTGAAAAATGGGTGTTTTTGAAAAAGTCAATATGGCGGATGGCGCGCAAGCGCGTCGTCACGCAGTCAGGATGTGAAGAACAATGCACCAGGCTATTGAGAATTTAAATCACGCGAATCGGTTAAGCCGATCGCGAGTTATGCAAATTTGAAATTTAACAATGTATGAAAAAACTGAAATTTCGCTAAAAACTGAAAAATTCGCGCAAGATCGCTCCAAAAAGTGCACAGCACACTCGGGTAAAATTAAACACGCAGGAAAAACAAAAAAGTCCGATCAAAATATCAATATTTTCAGTCGAGATATAGTTAGTTTTAAAAATGTCGAGGTTGACCAGGTAACCTCGGTCGATAGGTATTCTATAGAATTATGTTTTAATTTGAAATTTTTCGCTTTTCAGGTGCCGGATCACGGCGTGCGACACGTCGTTGGATGCGGCTTGCGACGCTGGACACGATGGTAAGTATTTTCAGGGTAGCGGTAATAGAAAATTTTTTGGCAATTTAGAAAAAACCCTGAAAAATGGGTGTTTTTGAAAAAGTCAATATGGCGGATGGCGCGCAAGCGCGTCGTCACGCAGTCAGGATGTGAAGAACAATGCACCAGGCTATTGAGAATTTAAATCACGCGAATCGGTTAAGCCGATCGCGAGTTATGCAAATTTGAAATTTAACAATGTATGAAAAAACTGAAATTTCGCTAAAAACTGAAAAATTCGCGCAAGATCGCTCCAAAAAGTGCACAGCACACTCGGGTAAAATTAAACACGCAGGAAAAACAAAAAAGTCCGATCAAAATATCAATATTTTCAGTCGAGATATAGTTAGTTTTAAAAATGTCGAGGTTGACCAGGTAGCCTCGGTCGATAGGTATTCTATAGAAATATGTTTTAATTTGAAATTTTTCGCTTTTCAGGTGCCGGATCACGGCGTGCGACACGTCGTTGGATGCGGCTTGCGACGCTGGACACGATGGTAAGTATTTTCAGGGTAGCGGTAATAGAAAAATTTTTGGCAATTTAGAAAAAACCCTGAAAAATGGGTGTTTTTGAAAAAGTCAATATGGCGGATGGCGCGCAAGCGCGTCGTCACGCAGTCAGGATGTGAAGAACAATGCACCAGGCTATTGAGAATTTAAATCACGCGAATCGGTTAAGCCGATCGCGAGTTATGCAAATTTGAAATTTAACAATGTATGAAAAAACTGAAATTTCGCTAAAAACTGAAAAATTCGCGCAAGATCGCTCCAAAAAGTGCACAGCACACTCGGGTAAAATTAAACACGCAGGAAAAACAAAAAAGTCCGATCAAAATATCAATATTTTCAGTCGAGATATAGTTAGTTTTAAAAATGTCGAGGTTGACCAGGTAGCCTCGGTCGATAGGTATTCTATAGAAATATGTTTTAATTTGAAATTTTTCGCTTTTCAGGTGCCGGATCACGGCGTGCGACACGTCGTTGGATGCGGCTTGCGACGCTGGACACGATGGTAAGTATTTTCAGGGTAGCGGTAATAGAAAAATTTTTGGCAATTTAGAAAAAACCCTGAAAAATGGGTGTTTTTGAAAAAGTCAATATGGCGGATGGCGCGCAAGCGCGTCGTCACGCAGTCAGGATGTGAAGAACAATGCACCAGGCTATTGAGAATTTAAATCACGCGAATCGGTTAAGCCGATCGCGAGTTATGCAAATTTGAAATTTAACAATGTATGAAAAAACTGAAATTTCGCTAAAAACTGAAAAATTCGCGCAAGATCGCTCCAAAAAGTGCACAGCACACTCGGGTAAAATTAAACACGCAGGAAAAACAAAAAAGTCCGATCAAAATATCAATATTTTCAGTCGAGATATAGTTAGTTTTAAAAATGTCGAGGTTGACCAGGTAGCCTCGGTCGATAGGTATTCTATAGAAATATGTTTTAATTTGAAATTTTTCGCTTTTCAGGTGCCGGATCACGGCGTGCGACACGTCGTTGGATGCGGCTTGCGACGCTGGACACGATGGTAAGTATTTTCAGGGTAGCGGTAATAGAAAAATTTTTGGCAATTTAGAAAAAACCCTGAAAAATGGGTGTTTTTGAAAAAGTCAATATGGCGGATGGCGCGCAAGCGCGTCGTCACGCAGTCAGGATGTGAAGAACAATGCACCAGGCTATTGAGAATTTAAATCACGCGAATCGGTTAAGCCGATCGCGAGTTATGCAAATTTGAAATTTAACAATGTATGAAAAAACTGAAATTTCGCTAAAAACTGAAAAATTCGCGCAAGATCGCTCCAAAAAGTGCACAGCACACTCGGGTAAAATTAAACACGCAGGAAAAACAAAAAAGTCCGATCAAAATATCAATATTTTCAGTCGAGATATAGTTAGTTTTAAAAATGTCGAGGTTGACCAGGTAGCCTCGGTCGATAGGTATTCTATAGAAATATGTTTTAATTTGAAATTTTTCGCTTTTCAGGTGCCGGATCACGGCGTGCGACACGTCGTTGGATGCGGCTTGCGACGCTGGACACGATGGTAAGTATTTTCAGGGTAGCGGTAATAGAAAAATTTTTGGCAATTTAGAAAAAACCCTGAAAAATGGGTGTTTTTGAAAAAGTCAATATGGCGGATGGCGCGCAAGCGCGTCGTCACGCAGTCAGGATGTGAAGAACAATGCACCAGGCTATTGAGAATTTAAATCACGCGAATCGGTTAAGCCGATCGCGAGTTATGCAAATTTGAAATTTAACAATGTATGAAAAAACTGAAATTTCGCTAAAAACTGAAAAATTCGCGCAAGATCGCTCCAAAAAGTGCACAGCACACTCGGGTAAAATTAAACACGCAGGAAAAACAAAAAAGTCCGATCAAAATATCAATATTTTCAGTCGAGATATAGTTAGTTTTAAAAATGTCGAGGTTGACCAGGTAGCCTCGGTCGATAGGTATTCTATAGAAATATGTTTTAATTTGAAATTTTTCGCTTTTCAGGTGCCGGATCACGGCGTGCGACACGTCGTTGGATGCGGCTTGCGACGCTGGACACGATGGTAAGTATTTTCAGGGTAGCGGTAATAGAAAAATTTTTGGCAATTTAGAAAAAACCCTGAAAAATGGGTGTTTTTGAAAAAGTCAATATGGCGGATGGCGCGCAAGCGCGTCGTCACGCAGTCAGGATGTGAAGAACAATGCACCAGGCTATTGAGAATTTAAATCACGCGAATCGGTTAAGCCGATCGCGAGTTATGCAAATTTGAAATTTAACAATGTATGAAAAAACTGAAATTTCGCTAAAAACTGAAAAATTCGCGCAAGATCGCTCCAAAAAGTGCACAGCACACTCGGGTAAAATTAAACACGCAGGAAAAACAAAAAAGTCCGATCAAAATATCAATATTTTCAGTCGAGATATAGTTAGTTTTAAAAATGTCGAGGTTGACCAGGTAGCCTCGGTCGATAGGTATTCTATAGAAATATGTTTTAATTTGAAATTTTTCGCTTTTCAGGTGCCGGATCACGGCGTGCGACACGTCGTTGGATGCGGCTTGCGACGCTGGACACGATGGTAAGTATTTTCAGGGTAGCGGTAATAGAAAAATTTTTGGCAATTTAGAAAAAACCCTGAAAAATGGGTGTTTTTGAAAAAGTCAATATGGCGGATGGCGCGCAAGCGCGTCGTCACGCAGTCAGGATGTGAAGAACAATGCACCAGGCTATTGAGAATTTAAATCACGCGAATCGGTTAAGCCGATCGCGAGTTATGCAAATTTGAAATTTAACAATGTATGAAAAAACTGAAATTTCGCTAAAAACTGAAAAATTCGCGCAAGATCGCTCCAAAAAGTGCACAGCACACTCGGGTAAAATTAAACACGCAGGAAAAACAAAAAAGTCCGATCAAAATATCAATATTTTCAGTCGAGATATAGTTAGTTTTAAAAATGTCGAGGTTGACCAGGTAACCTCGGTCGATAGGTATTCTATAGAATTATGTTTTAATTTGAAATTTTTCGCTTTTCAGGTGCCGGATCACGGCGTGCGACACGTCGTTGGATGCGGCTTGCGACGCTGGACACGATGGTAAGTATTTTCAGGGTAGCGGTAATAGAAAATTTTTTGGCAATTTAGAAAAAACCCTGAAAAATGGGTGTTTTTGAAAAAGTCAATATGGCGGATGGCGCGCAAGCGCGTCGTCACGCAGTCAGGATGTGAAGAACAATGCACCAGGCTATTGAGAATTTAAATCACGCGAATCGGTTAAGCCGATCGCGAGTTATGCAAATTTGAAATTTAACAATGTATGAAAAAACTGAAATTTCGCTAAAAACTGAAAAATTCGCGCAAGATCGCTCCAAAAAGTGCACAGCACACTCGGGTAAAATTAAACACGCAGGAAAAACAAAAAAGTCCGATCAAAATATCAATATTTTCAGTCGAGATATAGTTAGTTTTAAAAATGTCGAGGTTGACCAGGTAACCTCGGTCGATAGGTATTCTATAGAATTATGTTTTAATTTGAAATTTTTCGCTTTTCAGGTGCCGGATCACGGCGTGCGACACGTCGTTGGATGCGGCTTGCGACGCTGGACACGATGGTAAGTATTTTCAGGGTAGCGGTAATAGAAAAATTTTTGGCAATTTAGAAAAAACCCTGAAAAATGGGTGTTTTTGAAAAAGTCAATATGGCGGATGGCGCGCAAGCGCGTCGTCACGCAGTCAGGATGTGAAGAACAATGCACCAGGCTATTGAGAATTTAAATCACGCGAATCGGTTAAGCCGATCGCGAGTTATGCAAATTTGAAATTTAACAATGTATGAAAAAACTGAAATTTCGCTAAAAACTGAAAAATTCGCGCAAGATCGCTCCAAAAAGTGCACAGCACACTCGGGTAAAATTAAACACGCAGGAAAAACAAAAAAGTCCGATCAAAATATCAATATTTTCAGTCGAGATATAGTTAGTTTTAAAAATGTCGAGGTTGACCAGGTAACCTCGGTCGATAGGTATTCTATAGAATTATGTTTTAATTTGAAATTTTTCGCTTTTCAGGTGCCGGATCACGGCGTGCGACACGTCGTTGGATGCGGCTTGCGACGCTGGACACGATGGTAAGTATTTTCAGGGTAGCGGTAATAGAAAAATTTTTGGCAATTTAGAAAAAACCCTGAAAAATGGGTGTTTTTGAAAAAGTCAATATGGCGGATGGCGCGCAAGCGCGTCGTCACGCAGTCAGGATGTGAAGAACAATGCACCAGGCTATTGAGAATTTAAATCACGCGAATCGGTTAAGCCGATCGCGAGTTATGCAAATTTGAAATTTAACAATGTATGAAAAAACTGAAATTTCGCTAAAAACTGAAAAATTCGCGCAAGATCGCTCCAAAAAGTGCACAGCACACTCGGGTAAAATTAAACACGCAGGAAAAACAAAAAAGTCCGATCAAAATATCAATATTTTCAGTCGAGATATAGTTAGTTTTAAAAATGTCGAGGTTGACCAGGTAGCCTCGGTCGATAGGTATTCTATAGAAATATGTTTTAATTTGAAATTTTTCGCTTTTCAGGTGCCGGATCACGGCGTGCGACACGTCGTTGGATGCGGCTTGCGACGCTGGACACGATGGTAAGTATTTTCAGGGTAGCGGTAATAGAAAAATTTTTGGCAATTTAGAAAAAACCCTGAAAAATGGGTGTTTTTGAAAAAGTCAATATGGCGGATGGCGCGCAAGCGCGTCGTCACGCAGTCAGGATGTGAAGAACAATGCACCAGGCTATTGAGAATTTAAATCACGCGAATCGGTTAAGCCGATCGCGAGTTATGCAAATTTGAAATTTAACAATGTATGAAAAAACTGAAATTTCGCTAAAAACTGAAAAATTCGCGCAAGATCGCTCCAAAAAGTGCACAGCACACTCGGGTAAAATTAAACACGCAGGAAAAACAAAAAAGTCCGATCAAAATATCAATATTTTCAGTCGAGATATAGTTAGTTTTAAAAATGTCGAGGTTGACCAGGTAGCCTCGGTCGATAGGTATTCTATAGAAATATGTTTTAATTTGAAATTTTTCGCTTTTCAGGTGCCGGATCACGGCGTGCGACACGTCGTTGGATGCGGCTTGCGACGCTGGACACGATGGTAAGTATTTTCAGGGTAGCGGTAATAGAAAAATTTTTGGCAATTTAGAAAAAACCCTGAAAAATGGGTGTTTTTGAAAAAGTCAATATGGCGGATGGCGCGCAAGCGCGTCGTCACGCAGTCAGGATGTGAAGAACAATGCACCAGGCTATTGAGAATTTAAATCACGCGAATCGGTTAAGCCGATCGCGAGTTATGCAAATTTGAAATTTAACAATGTATGAAAAAACTGAAATTTCGCTAAAAACTGAAAAATTCGCGCAAGATCGCTCCAAAAAGTGCACAGCACACTCGGGTAAAATTAAACACGCAGGAAAAACAAAAAAGTCCGATCAAAATATCAATATTTTCAGTCGAGATATAGTTAGTTTTAAAAATGTCGAGGTTGACCAGGTAGCCTCGGTCGATAGGTATTCTATAGAAATATGTTTTAATTTGAAATTTTTCGCTTTTCAGGTGCCGGATCACGGCGTGCGACACGTCGTTGGATGCGGCTTGCGACGCTGGACACGATGGTAAGTATTTTCAGGGTAGCGGTAATAGAAAAATTTTTGGCAATTTAGAAAAAACCCTGAAAAATGGGTGTTTTTGAAAAAGTCAATATGGCGGATGGCGCGCAAGCGCGTCGTCACGCAGTCAGGATGTGAAGAACAATGCACCAGGCTATTGAGAATTTAAATCACGCGAATCGGTTAAGCCGATCGCGAGTTATGCAAATTTGAAATTTAACAATGTATGAAAAAACTGAAATTTCGCTAAAAACTGAAAAATTCGCGCAAGATCGCTCCAAAAAGTGCACAGCACACTCGGGTAAAATTAAACACGCAGGAAAAACAAAAAAGTCCGATCAAAATATCAATATTTTCAGTCGAGATATAGTTAGTTTTAAAAATGTCGAGGTTGACCAGGTAGCCTCGGTCGATAGGTATTCTATAGAAATATGTTTTAATTTGAAATTTTTCGCTTTTCAGGTGCCGGATCACGGCGTGCGACACGTCGTTGGATGCGGCTTGCGACGCTGGACACGATGGTAAGTATTTTCAGGGTAGCGGTAATAGAAAAATTTTTGGCAATTTAGAAAAAACCCTGAAAAATGGGTGTTTTTGAAAAAGTCAATATGGCGGATGGCGCGCAAGCGCGTCGTCACGCAGTCAGGATGTGAAGAACAATGCACCAGGCTATTGAGAATTTAAATCACGCGAATCGGTTAAGCCGATCGCGAGTTATGCAAATTTGAAATTTAACAATGTATGAAAAAACTGAAATTTCGCTAAAAACTGAAAAATTCGCGCAAGATCGCTCCAAAAAGTGCACAGCACACTCGGGTAAAATTAAACACGCAGGAAAAACAAAAAAGTCCGATCAAAATATCAATATTTTCAGTCGAGATATAGTTAGTTTTAAAAATGTCGAGGTTGACCAGGTAGCCTCGGTCGATAGGTATTCTATAGAAATATGTTTTAATTTGAAATTTTTCGCTTTTCAGGTGCCGGATCACGGCGTGCGACACGTCGTTGGATGCGGCTTGCGACGCTGGACACGATGGTAAGTATTTTCAGGGTAGCGGTAATAGAAAAATTTTTGGCAATTTAGAAAAAACCCTGAAAAATGGGTGTTTTTGAAAAAGTCAATATGGCGGATGGCGCGCAAGCGCGTCGTCACGCAGTCAGGATGTGAAGAACAATGCACCAGGCTATTGAGAATTTAAATCACGCGAATCGGTTAAGCCGATCGCGAGTTATGCAAATTTGAAATTTAACAATGTATGAAAAAACTGAAATTTCGCTAAAAACTGAAAAATTCGCGCAAGATCGCTCCAAAAAGTGCACAGCACACTCGGGTAAAATTAAACACGCAGGAAAAACAAAAAAGTCCGATCAAAATATCAATATTTTCAGTCGAGATATAGTTAGTTTTAAAAATGTCGAGGTTGACCAGGTAGCCTCGGTCGATAGGTATTCTATAGAAATATGTTTTAATTTGAAATTTTTCGCTTTTCAGGTGCCGGATCACGGCGTGCGACACGTCGTTGGATGCGGCTTGCGACGCTGGACACGATGGTAAGTATTTTCAGGGTAGCGGTAATAGAAAAATTTTTGGCAATTTAGAAAAAACCCTGAAAAATGGGTGTTTTTGAAAAAGTCAATATGGCGGATGGCGCGCAAGCGCGTCGTCACGCAGTCAGGATGTGAAGAACAATGCACCAGGCTATTGAGAATTTAAATCACGCGAATCGGTTAAGCCGATCGCGAGTTATGCAAATTTGAAATTTAACAATGTATGAAAAAACTGAAATTTCGCTAAAAACTGAAAAATTCGCGCAAGATCGCTCCAAAAAGTGCACAGCACACTCGGGTAAAATTAAACACGCAGGAAAAACAAAAAAGTCCGATCAAAATATCAATATTTTCAGTCGAGATATAGTTAGTTTTAAAAATGTCGAGGTTGACCAGGTAACCTCGGTCGATAGGTATTCTATAGAATTATGTTTTAATTTGAAATTTTTCGCTTTTCAGGTGCCGGATCACGGCGTGCGACACGTCGTTGGATGCGGCTTGCGACGCTGGACACGATGGTAAGTATTTTCAGGGTAGCGGTAATAGAAAATTTTTTGGCAATTTAGAAAAAACCCTGAAAAATGGGTGTTTTTGAAAAAGTCAATATGGCGGATGGCGCGCAAGCGCGTCGTCACGCAGTCAGGATGTGAAGAACAATGCACCAGGCTATTGAGAATTTAAATCACGCGAATCGGTTAAGCCGATCGCGAGTTATGCAAATTTGAAATTTAACAATGTATGAAAAAACTGAAATTTCGCTAAAAACTGAAAAATTCGCGCAAGATCGCTCCAAAAAGTGCACAGCACACTCGGGTAAAATTAAACACGCAGGAAAAACAAAAAAGTCCGATCAAAATATCAATATTTTCAGTCGAGATATAGTTAGTTTTAAAAATGTCGAGGTTGACCAGGTAACCTCGGTCGATAGGTATTCTATAGAATTATGTTTTAATTTGAAATTTTTCGCTTTTCAGGTGCCGGATCACGGCGTGCGACACGTCGTTGGATGCGGCTTGCGACGCTGGACACGATGGTAAGTATTTTCAGGGTAGCGGTAATAGAAAATTTTTTGGCAATTTAGAAAAAACCCTGAAAAATGGGTGTTTTTGAAAAAGTCAATATGGCGGATGGCGCGCAAGCGCGTCGTCACGCAGTCAGGATGTGAAGAACAATGCACCAGGCTATTGAGAATTTAAATCACGCGAATCGGTTAAGCCGATCGCGAGTTATGCAAATTTGAAATTTAACAATGTATGAAAAAACTGAAATTTCGCTAAAAACTGAAAAATTCGCGCAAGATCGCTCCAAAAAGTGCACAGCACACTCGGGTAAAATTAAACACGCAGGAAAAACAAAAAAGTCCGATCAAAATATCAATATTTTCAGTCGAGATATAGTTCGATATATAGTTGGGTTAGGTTAGGTTAGGTTAGGTTAGGTTAGGTTAGGTTAGGTTAAAAGACGGCGCCGGGTCTCGACGGTGTACCGGCAAAAGTGCTAGCTATCGTCGTACGATTTATGGAGGACAGATTTCGGGACCTCTTTGATCGTTGCTTTGAGGCTGGGAAGTTCCCGAAATCTTGGAAGGAGGGACTGTTATGCCTGCTGCGCAAAGAGGGACGACCTGCTAATGCACCGTCAGGGTATCGACCAATAGTGCTCCTGATAGAGGCGGGGAAGTTCTTCGAAGGGATCATAGCTTCCCGTCTGAAGGAGCACTTATCTTCGACCGGCCCAGATTTGTCCGACAAACAGTTTGGTTTCCGGGAAGGCCGGTCCACAATTGATGCCCTGAAGAGACTTAAAAGCGTCACCCAGGAGGCTGCAGAGAGGGGAGAGGGAGTGTTGGCTGTATCTTTTGATATAGCCAACGCCTTTAACTCTATACCTCACTCCGCAATTTTAGAGGCCCTCCGCTATCATGGAGTGCCTCTTTACTTGCAAACCTTGTTGGCCGACTATCTTAAGGACCGTGAGGTCCTTTTCATTAATAGAGACGGTAACTTGGGTCGTAGAAGCGCTGAGACCGGTGTTCCACAGGGGTCGGTACTTGGGCCGCTCCTGTGGAATATCGGTTATGATTGGCTGCTCCGAGGTGCACTTCTGGCGGGCATGAGTGTCATCTGTTACGCAGATGACACTCTGGTCACAGCCCGAGGAAAAACCTTCGAAGCGGCAGCGCGGCTGGCCTCGGCGGGTGGGACCTTAGTCGCAGAGAGGATCCGTCGCCTGGGTCTGCGGGTGGCTCTAGAAAAGACAGAGGCTCTTTTCTTTCCTGGCCCCCGGCAGCGTACCCCTCCAGACCCTCACATCATCGTCGGCGGGGTGCGGGTGGAAGTGAAGACCCAAATGAAATATCTGGGCCTAACGTTAGACGGGCAGTGGCGTTTCGGAGCGCACTTCAGCGCACTGTCAGCGCGTCTTATCAAGGCGGCTGGTTCCTTTAGCTGGCTCCTTCCGAATGTAGGAGGACCAAAAACCAGATGCCGGCGCCTTTATGCCGGAATCCTAAAGAGCATGGCTCTCTATGGTGCGCCAATATGGGTGGACGCAGTCGCTAGGAGAGAGAATGCGGCTCTCCTCCGCAGGCCCCAACGGGTCATAGCAGGGCGAGTGGCGAGAGCCTATTGCACTGTGGGGCACTCTGCCGCTTGCGCCATTGCCGGCACTCCTCCCTGGGAGCTGGAAGCTGGCATTTTGGCTGCCGTTTATGAATGGACGGCAGCGCAGAAAGCGCAGGGCTGGCGACTGGCACCAGACGAGATAAGCGCAAAAAGATTAGAAGAAAGGGCAGCCATGTTCCGGTTGTGGACAGAGGAACTGGCTCGAGCGCAATATGGACGCCGCACTCTGGACGCTATCGGTCCAGTCGTGGACCAATGGGTAGAACGTCCGCACGGCTTTCTCACCTACCGTTTGGTGCAGGTGCTATCCGGGCATGGATGCTTCGGAACGTACCTTCATCGAATCGGAAGGGAGGAAACCGCGTCGTGCCACCACTGTGGTGCGGCGGAGGACACAGCGCAGCATACCCTCGCAGTTTGTCCAAACTGGGAGGAGCAGCGCCGTGTCCTTTGCGCAGTCGTTGGCCAGGACCTTTCACTGCCAAGCGTGGTCAATGCCATGCTTGATAGTGAAGGAGCCTGGAAGGCGGTAGCTTCCTTCTGTGAAGAAGTTATCTCACAAAAGGAGGCCGCGGAGCGTGAGCGAGAGGATGACCCATTCGCACCATCGCTCCGCCGACGTAGAAGAGGGATGAGAAGGCGGATGTATGACCGTCATCTCCTCATCCCTGGTGGTGGTCAGCAGGCCGGAGACGCGGGGGCGCCGCCGCCTGCATTGCACAGGCCACTACCTTCGTCGGGTGGAAATAACTCGGTGTTCCCGGTTATTCCCACCAGCCCCCCCAATCAGAGGGGGCATGCCGGGCCCGGCCTTATGTAGGCGGGCAGGTCGCCGGTGGAGATGTGGAAGACTAAGGCTCGTCCGGATACCCATGTCACCACCACTCAGGCGATGCAGGAACACCGCGGGGTTTAGTGGGTATACCCCGTCCTTATCAGGACGGAGCCGTGCCCTTTTCAGGGCGCCGGGAGTCCCACACACGCCTTCCGTCTCCCCCAACGGAAGGTAAGGTGCGTAACGCATTCCCCGCGTCAAAAAAAAAAAAAAAAAAAAAAAAAAAAAAAAAAGGTTAGGTTAGGTTAGGTTAGGTTAGGTTAGGTTAGGTTAGGTTTTTTTTTTTTTTTTTTTTTTTTTTAATGTAGTACGTCATTTGTTTCTTCACCACAGGGCGAAGACATTATTTTCAGTACTTAGATTCAACAACATTTTTCTTTTACTCTGGGTATGGGGGTGGAGGGCTCCGGTCTTTATCGGGAGCCCTGCCGATTTTCGCTGTGCAGTATAGTATACGCCAAAACTATGCATATTTTTACGCCAGATCAGCAGGGAATTTACGCAAAAGCTTTTACAGACTTTTAATAATATAATTAATTATTATAATTATGTATGTGTACAAGGAGCTTAAACTATAATATGGCAAGGAATATCCATTTGCTCTTTCCTTTTTTTTTTTTTTTTTTTTTTTATTATTATTATTATTATTTTTTCCGTCCTCTTTTTCTTTGTCCTTTTTTTTTTATTATATTTTTTTTTTATTTTTTTTCCTTTTATTTTCTTTTTCATTCCAGGCCTTACAATCATTACCTAACCTTAAATATATATTACTGTATAAAAGTACTCCTTTGTACCTACATTAAGTATTTCCCAGAAATACAGTGTAAGTACTTTCTTAAGCTTATTTTAATATTACTTATTCTATTGTAGTTTTATTCCTATTTATTACTATATTTGCTATTTCTAAACAATAATCTATGAATTTTGCTCTGTATTCTTTCTTACTCATTAGAAAACTCAGCGATTGCTTATTAACTATGCAGTTTAATTCATTTGCCAGATCTATTCGTCTCTTTTCGGTTTGAGGACATTCCGTGAGGACATGGATTGTGGTTTCTTCCACCTCGGGGTCACATATACATTGGGGGTCGTCTTTGCACTTGAATTTAAAGAGATACGCCGAGAACCCTCCATGGCCTGTTAGGATTTGGGTTAGTTTGGGGTTGACTTCTATCTTACGGGTTATTTGATATGCCTCTTCTGCGCTGGGAAAGAATTGTTTGGTTGTCGATGCGGTGTTTTCGGTTTTATACCTTTCATCCCACGCCCTAACCGTTCCCTGTCTAAGCATTCGCTTTATATAAGAGAGGGGGCATTTGGCATAGCTGAACTTCGACTTCCATTTTAGTGCGGCCTCCTTGGCTAGCACATCCGCCCTTTCATTTCCGTCGATCCCAATATGTGCTCGGATCCAGAAGAACCGCATGCTTTTTCCCTGCTCTCTTAGGGCTACCAAATTTTTCCTAATGTCAACCGCCAATGGATGGAAATTGTCATTGTCTTTCAGCAGCTCCAGGGAAGATCTCGAGTCGCTGAAGACACTAAATTTTTTCTCCTTTGCCTTCAACGCCATGCGTGACGCCTCTTTTATTGCAAAAAGTTCCGCCTGGAAGACCGAGCAATATGACTCCAAGCCGAATTTCTTCGCTTGAATCTCCCGGTCCTCCAAACGCCAGGTCAAGGCGGCTCCCGTCCTACCCTCTATTTTGCTCCCGTCGGTGAATATTTGTACGCCTTGTAGGCCGTGGGTTTGTACTGTCTCTTGGTTCAATTCTTCCAGACACGTGAAGTCAATTTCTACTGCAGTAGCCGGGTGTTGTGCTTCCAAGAAGCTGGCTTTCCTTTCCAGTTCGCGATCGCGGATTATGTCTGGTATAGGATTCCCACGTTTAGCTTTGAACATTTGGGCGGCCTCCTTAATCCTGAGATCCAACGGGAGCAGACTTGATATTATCAGGGTTGAATTAAGCGAAGCCGTCTTATATGATTTGGCGATTTTCTGGGTAAAACCTCTTTGCATAGCGTTCAGCTGCTTCCTGACCATCCATTTTCCAGTTGCCCCCGACCACACGCTGGACGCGTATAGGATAATGGGTTCGATAACGGCTACATATATCGTCCTGATCACCTCAGGGCTCAGACCCCAGTCAACTTTCGCTGCTCTAGCTAATTGTTTGTACAAATTGGTGGCTTTTTTACAGATATAGGACACGTGTTGGTTATAGGTCATTTTGTTATCTATAATGAGTCCTAGGATCTTCATCTGGTCCACCAATTCGATCTGTGTGCCACTCATGTGAACGACTGGGTTGTCAAATTTAAGTTTCCTGGTGATCACCATTGCGCTGGTCTTGTGAGGAGCGAACTTTAACTTATTTGCATTTCCCCAGTCGCTCACAAGTTTCAAAACTTTGTTGGCTTGCAGCTGAATTTCCAGGGCAGTATGCCCACTGAAGATCAGGACGATATCGTCCGCAAACGCTTGAGAGTGCACATTTTGGTTGTCCAGGAGATCCAGTAGCGGGTCCAATAGGATATTCCAAAAAGTTGGACCCCCTATCGATCCCTGTACGCAACCTTTTGTAGTGTTCTTTGTGCACTCTTTACCGGCGTATCTTACCCTAACAGTTCTCTCTGCAAAGTAGCTGTCCACCAATCCACGCAAATTAACCGGGCATCCCTTGTTCATGAGTTCGCATTTGATTGCTGGCCACCAAGCGCTGTCGAAGGCGCCCTCGATGTCTAATGACACGACTAGATTAATTAATTTTTTATCTACATTATCCAAAATGTGGTTTGTCATATCGTATAGGGCGTCCTCCGTACAGCGCTGGGGTACGAATCCATATTGCCTGGGGTTAGATTTTGGCAGAACGTACCATTTCACTCTCCTGATGAACATTCCCTCAAGAATCTTGCCGAAAAGGGGAAGAAGCCCTATGGGTCGGTGCGCCTTTGCGTTGGTATAATCATCCTTCCCCGGCTTCCGCAAAACAATAACCGTAGCTTCCTTCCACGCCTTCGGGAAGTATTCAAGCTCTAGGCATTTGTTCGCAATCGCCAGGAAAAGATTCTCATCCACCATTATGGCTGAAGCGCATATGTCGGCTGTTAGGCCGTCGGACCCGGGGGCTTTTTTCGGGTTACTTCTTCTCACAGCACTCCGAAGTTCTTCCAATGTGAAGGGTGGGTCACGAATATCCACATTCGTACATTCCTTCATGCGGCTTGCTTTTTCTCGTGTCACTTTATGCTGCTGGCCTTCGTTGAGTTCTGTGTCGTCAGGAAAGAATGTTTGAGCGAGATGTTCTACCGATTCTTGCGGTGTCAGTGCTACTCCGTCCTTGGTCAGGGGCAGATCTCCAAATCGCTTAGCCGTGTTTGCAATTACTCGGTAAATTCCCTCCCAGAGGGTTTCCCTGTCTTGCTTAGTGCAAAACTGCTTCCAACTCTGCGTTTGAGATGATTGGACCTGTTCCTCATATTTGGCCTTTGCATTTAGGTATTCCTCCACCACGCGAGGACGTCTGTTTGGCGCTGCATTGGATATTCTACGCTTTTTTGTCACCATATCTCTTTTCAACTCCTCAAGCTGGGCCGTCCACCAGGGGAAGTGATCTGGGCTGCGCTTCTTCTTCTTGGGGATAGACTTTAGGCTAGCTGATGTTACTGCTTGGGTGTATTTCTCAACGAACTCCTCTAATTCTTCAGTATTCACTATAGCCTGCAAGGATCCCAAATCGACCGAGCCTGCTCTGAATGCTTCTTCAACCTCATTCCGGAATTCACTCCATTTCGCTTTTTTGGTGTTGAAGATCCTAGTGCTCGACTCGATACGGGAAGCCTTGGGCTTTTCGAGGTTGAGTTCCATTTTGATGGTATTGTGGTCTGAGCTGGTAATCTTTTTGTCCACCTCCCAATTGCGAACTCGAGCCAGCAATTCCGAGGTGCACACAGTAATATCAACATTACTCTGAAGAACCCTGCCTCCCCTCACTGTATCAAAGGTTGGTTCCGAGCCCTCGTTTAGGATATGCAGATTGAGCTCGTTTAGTGCGCCAATCAGCTCCTCGCCCCTAGAATCCTCGCACCCGCTCCCCCACCATGCGCTCCAGGCATTCACATCACCACCTATTAGGATGTGTTTAGTGCGAATCAGCTTGATGACGTTTTTTAATTGGTTGATATAAGGGCCGATCGGGAGAGTGTCTTCGAAATATACGGATACGACTCCCAGTCTCCATTGGTCAGTTTCCAATACTGCTGCCGCGATATTCTCTGTGCACCAAGATGGTTCCGTAATTACGTCTACATCGCTGTTGTAAACTATTATTGCTGCTTTAATCGGCTTTTCTCCTTTTTTGCGGCACTGGATGGTCCTGGAGCCAGGGTATTCTCTCACTACTCCCGTCGCCCCCACATACGGCTCCTGAACTAAAGCAGCACTTGCGTTCAGCTTGTTGGCACCCATCATCAGCTCTTGCGTGGCTAGTTTTTTTTCTCTGCAGGTTTGCCTGGAGCACAAGGTACCGAAGCAGGTGTGGAGGAGCATTCAGACTCGTTGGGACCACCTTAGCAATATGCGACCGCAGATCGTGCTAAGGCGTCCCATTTCTTTCTTATGGGGCAGTCGTTACTGAACGCGTTGTGTTGTTTGCTGTCTTTCTTTGCCCTGGTGCAGTTCTTGCACATTGGCGGTTCGCCCAACGCGCGTTCCGGGCAGTCTTTTGCCAGATGCAGTCCCCCGCAATGACTACATAAGTCCTCGGTCTCCGTGCATCTTTTCCGGCCATGGCCATATGCAAGGCACCGTGTGCATTGTATGACCGGTGACTGGTCCAGCACTTGTACTCTCTGCAAGTCTACATGGATCCTTCCCGCCGCAGTGAGGGCTCTCCAAATCTTTGGTGAGACTTGGAGCACTACGTGGCACTCATGCGGGTTCCTTGCCCTCCTTCGATATTTGGTTGCTACTCTGAACTCTGATTCGGGGATATTTTCCAGGATCTGGCTGTTCTGAGTTCTAATTGCTTTAATAATTTCCTCGTCGGTATTGTAAGACAACAAGTCCTTAACAATTACCAACGGGTCCTTATTTTGCATGGTCTCAGTTTTTAAGCCTTTGTCCTGGATCCTGGTTGCGACCCTCGAGAGCTCATCCTTGTCGAGGCAACCAACTATCACTTTCTGTTCCCTCGCCCTTCTAACCCTATCCACCCGGATTCCCGTTTCCTTCGCGTCAACTGCCGACCTTATCTTGCTGATTATTTCTTCACTGCTGTCATCTTGCTCTGATGAAACAATCAGCGAGTGAATTGGAGCTCTTGGCTTTGTGGTGGTCGCTCCACTAGTTGGTGCTGCCTGCGGGTTGGCGGATGTGACCGGTATCGCTGCGGCTTGGGCGTAGCTAAGGGCTTTTTCTACTTTTGCCTCGATGTTACCTATCCCTTCCTCAGTTCTAAGAGCACTCCGAGAACACTTTCCGAGCTTACTATTCAAGTCTGCTTGCACATTTTCTAAGCTGGTTTTAATGCTTTTGCCAATGTCGTTTAAAATGATGTTCTTTACTTCCCTGATTTCTCTGAGTATCTCTTGGCTATCGGCATCTTGCAAAGGCTCTTTGTCTACGGCTATGACTCGAGCAGGCTTAGCGCGTGCTTCTTTGCCCTCCGATTTGGGAATCAACTGGTACATGTCCTGAATACATTGCCATACCGTCTGTTTAATTGTCCTTGAGATGTTACCGGACATGTCAAGCTGAGCCTTTGCCTTTTGCATGAGAGCTCGCCCCTCAGCTTCGGGTGTCCTGGATTTGACGACCGTATTTGATTTGGTTTTTGCCTCTAGCTTGTCTATGCTCTTACGCACCTGGTCTCTTGACTGAGGCGTCGTCAATTTTGGGCTTTCCTCGGCTTGACTAGCCTGCGAGGATGTCGTTGAAGCTGACGAAGTTGTGGAAGTAGAGGGTTGCTGCGCGGCGTTCCCAGGCGTTCTGGCTATCAGGGACATGTTGTCAAGTGTCCTCACGTGTATAAGGCGTGAGCGTCAAAGTGAACTAACTTTCCGGTTCAAAAGAGCCGTACAGTCAGAGATAAAAATAAAAATAAATAGAATAATTTATTGTCAACAAAAGAGTCAAAAACAATATAGAGCAATACTCAAGATAAAAATAAAAAATAATAACAACTCTGTCAAAGAGTTAGGTCTTAATAACTAAGAATAATGCGTAAAATAACACAATATATTTATATTTCCTGTCTGCTACTAGTCAAAGTGACCTGATATTAAAGGTGGTGCCTTCAGGTATAAAATCAAATAATGTAGAGCAAGAAAAATATTTTGACTCTATGTACAGTCAAACAGTCAATGCCGGTGGATAGTCCTCCTCGAGACCTTTTCAGAGACACCAAGCACGGTTCTCTACTCCTACTAGTTCCGGAGATATGGCCTTTTAAAGTTTTCTGGTTTCAATCCAAGATGGCCGCCAAAAATGGTTGCTGTTCGTTTTCTCCGGAACTATCCAACGGAAAAACCCCGTGTTTGGGTTTAAATTTATGGGCTCGACGAGACCTACCCAACGGTGGCCGAAAATTAAGTTTTCAGCCTGAAAAAATTTTGACGCCTGAAATTGCCTGAAGACCGACTAATCTGGTAGATTCAGCTAGGGGAAGGTCAATAAAAGAAACCCCAGCTCTCTGCGACCTCTGGTTCAGGATTTATTGATGTTTAAAACTTTTCCAAAATGGCCGCCGAACTGTCAAACCTTAGGTTTGACGGCCGATAACTCCCGATCCAGAAGTCCCAGAGATCCCGCGTTTGGACCTGGTTAGTCAGCTCGACCTCCTCTTTCAGACAAGACCGCTTTCAGGACCCTGAAAATTTTCGCCTCCGATCCGCCTGAAATTCAGGATATATGTAGATGGTAGTCCTGCGATCCCGGAAGTGAAATCCAAAATGTCCTGCGACTTTTCGTTCGGGAGTAATCGCGGATCAGAGGAAAACAAGATGGCCGCCGAGCTGTCAAATCACGGAGAGAATTGGCAATATCTCGACAACCAATGGTCGTAGAGACTCGCGGTTTTGACTGCACAGCACGGCTCGACCCTCCGCACGTTAAGAGACCGGTTTCAGGCTGAAAATTTTCTTGGCCCTAAAAACGCCTGAAACCGGGTGGGTCCGGTAAAAGTATAAAATATAAGGTCGCCCGTAGAAATCCGGGTTTTCTAACTCTAACGGTTCCGGAGCTATCAATTTTTTAATTTTGAAAACCAAAAACCAAGATGGCGGATTTTGTTCAAATCCGTCAATTTAAAAGCTACCGCCCCGTAGTTTGGGCTTAACAAAGCTGCAATAGGTCAATTAAAGACAACTACGTTGTTAAATTTTGATTATTTCTATTAATTTTGAATTAAACTCGAAAAATGACTAAAAATTAAATATCTCCGGAACCAAAAATGATAAAAATACAATTTAACCGCCAAAAATCGTCTAAAATACACCGCTACAATACACAATAATAAAACAAAATATTTCCATATAAAAATTTTGAGAAATTTAAATAAATATGTTTTTAATGTAAATTTTATTAATTAGGCAAAAATAAACAATATAAAAATCTGGAAATATTTTTAGTGCGTTATATAGGCTAGCGCGCAACAGATAAGAAGATAAAAATGTATGGTCCTGCCTAAAGTTTTCCTGTTAAAAAGGGTCAAAGTTTGAAAATTTAAATTTAAATATTAGCCAAAATAATAATCGTAAAATTATTTTAAAAGTACCGGCGTATCCAGGGCTGTCCGGCGCTGATATCTGCGTCCCCAAAACGATCCGCACGCCGCTCCTTCTTGGTGCACGTGTCCACGTGGTTTTCAGTTTTTCGGGAATTCCCGAAAATTGGTCAGCTGGATTTGGCTGAAAACCACCACGTAGCTGCTCCTCAAGATTTCCCACCCGGGAAAAAAAGAAAAAAGTGGGGTCGTCGCTTTGGTTTTCGCTCCACAGGCCTCCAAAGATTTCAAAAACTTGTAAGTTTTTAGGTTAATTGGTTTTTCGCACTTTGCCGGTAACACTGAACTTGCCGCAACACAGCACTTATGCACACTTATGGGGCGCGTGAATGCGCAACTTTTGACACCAGAATCACTGCAATCCGATCACAAATGCCAATTTTATCGATTTTTTAGTGCGGAGCACGTGTATTTCGTGGCTTTCACGGGCGCGGTCGGGCCAGAACTGGTTAGGTTAGGTTAGGTTAGGTTAGGTTAGGTTAGGTTAGGTTAGGTTAGGTTAGGTTAGGTTAGGTTAGGTTAGGTTAGGTTGGGATGTTTGGTGGTCGCCTCCTAGAGTGGGAGGTGGGTAGTAGTCGTGTGGGTACTTGTACCTCACGAAGGCTATCTGCTTCCCCGGCACATCCCGGGCAACGCAGCTGGCGACTGGAGATTGGTTTACCGATCTCCTCTTTCCAGCTGTGGCTAAGAACCACCAAAAACCCCAAGCCCTGGTGTTATCAACCGTGCCTGTGGCTGCGTGGCTGAGGGGGAGCTCAGTCGCAAACGGTGGGGCCCTGATACCTGGCGCCCTCAGGGTCTATCCTTAGCCGGCCCCCCGCATGCGGGGCTCTGCGGGGTGGTGTGTTTATTCCCTTGCTATTCGTGGGAACAAGATGGATAATAATATGGAAAATAAAAGAAAAACTGTGGAAGATAAACAATCTGACCTGGCTGGTTTACTGGACTCTGATTCAAATACGCGATTAGGAAAAGTTGTACAAGGTTTGGCGAATAATTCGTCAAAAAAGAAGGGAACAAAACAAACTCGTTCCAGAGGTGGTGCTCGATCTTCTGTTTCGAGCCCTGCTCCTCCCTCTGTTGTTGTCTTCGGACAAATAGCGGATGCTGGGGAAGAATCTGATAGCTCTATTATGTCTACCGCTTCAAACTTTTCGTCGGTTTCACAACCTCGAAAAAGAATGACGCCTGATGATTGTGACCTTGAGTTGTTTTGCACCCCAGGGCCTACAATAAAGAAGACTAAGTCGATGGCGTCCCTTCCAAGTGTTGAGGACCTTTCTTCTGAAATGCGGAACCAACCGAATGCGGATTTGGCAAGTAGGGCTTTTGAAAGCCTTGAAAAGGTGGAGAGAGTTGCCTCCATATCGAAGAATTTGAAGGGTGACATGGTTCGAGCTTTGCGGGTCTCAGCTCGGGTGGCTCAAGCTGCTATTACTGAGTTGGTTCAAAGGACCTCTTCTGAACACCTTGAAAGGGAAAATGAGATGCTACGGTCTGAACTCGGTACTCTCAACTCTAGAGTGGCGGAACTTTCTCGCGAGTTAGCAGAGCTCAGGAAGTCAAAAGTACGGAAGGAGGACAGTGTTGCGGCACCCAGTGAGTCTCGTGGCACTAATGACGAGCTTATTGAGCAGATCAAGGCTATGATTGATGGCAAGCTGGCCCACTTCGAGTCCAAGCTATTTCCACAAGAGGTCGTACGACCACCACTTGGGAATAAGGGTACGAAATCATCGTCAGTTCCTCAAGAACCTGGAAAAGCTAACGTACAAAAGAAGGCCAAGTCAAGGAAAAAGAAAAAGAAAGGAGCGGTAAAGAGTATGGTGTCAGTACAGAGAAATCCGGAAATGCCAAGGTCTCAGCCCGCGACTGTGGAACAGCCTCAACCGGTGCCTTCTACTCGTGCCTCACGGGAGTCTGAGTGGATTACTGTTGGCGCTAGAAAGGCAAAAGTGGCAACAAAATCCAAGGAAGGCAATATTTCAAAGCAAACAGCTCCTAAAAAAGACAGAAAAGGGAAGAATAAAACTGTCAGACCACCAAAATTACCTCGTACTGTGGCGGTCGCAGTATCCATTCCTGAGGGAGCTCAAGTTACTTATGCTCAGGTAATGTCCGCAGCCAAGGAAAAAGTGCGGCCAATTGACTTGGGAATAACTGAAGTTCGGCAAAAGCGAGCTCTAAATGGTGGCATCTTGTTGGAAGTGATGGGAGATAACGGAGCTGCTAAAGCTGACCAGCTAGCTCATAAAATGAAGGAAGCCCTAAGCGAAATGAATGTCATTATTTCGCGGCCAATGAAAAAGGGCGAGGTGCGAGTAATGGATCTGGACGATTCTATCTCCGAATGGGATGTAGCAACAGCGGTTGCAGCAGCTGGAGATTGCGCTCCTGAAGAGGTACTTGTGGGTGAAATAAAAAACAACCGCAGCGGTTCCCTTGGATCAGCCTGGGTCCGTTGCCCGCTAACAGCAGTTCATAAAATGGCGGCTGCAAAGCGTATCCGGATAGGTTGGGTATCGGCTAGAGTACAAGTGTTGGAAACAAGACCATTGCAGTGCTTCCGGTGCCTCGAGCAAGGACACGCACGTCATCAATGCACTAGCACGGTAGATCGTTCCACGCTTTGCTACAAGTGTGGGAAACCAGAGCATAGGGCTGCCCAATGCACAGCCGCAGCGCCTTCATGCCCGGTATGTGCGGATCTTGGTCGCCCTTCTGACCATCGCGTAGGTAGCAAAAGGTGCAACCCTCCGAAAAAGGGGAAGACAAGAAAAGTCGTGATTAGGCCTGAGTCTGGCACACAAGATCGCCCTCATGCAGCAGAAGGTGAAGCCGCTCCTATAGGTGCGGGGATAAACGCGGGTAATTACCCGACCCAGGAGGCAATGGAGGCTTAAAATTCAATCCGCCGCCAAAAGTTCTTCAGGGTAATATCAATCACTGCCGCAGTTCGCAAGACCTGTTCTTTCAAACTGTTTCGGAGTGGTCGATTGCCTTAGGAGTTATCTCAGAGCCGTACAGGGTCCTACAACATCCGCGGTGGTTCGGTGATACAGCGGGTGAAGTAGCTATTTACTGGGGCGGTGCGCATGGCGACCCCCCGTGTCGCAAAGTTGATTCCGATTCGGGAATCATCGTTGTGGAGTGGGGATCTCTTGTAGTATTCGGTTGCTATATTTCACCCAATTGCAGTCTCATTGAATACGAGGAGTATCTTAGCAAAGTAGAGGTCTTTGTCAGAAAGTACTTCCCTCGTCCAATGCTTGTCTTGGGTGATTTGAACGCGCGTTCTCCACTCTGGGGAGACCATCAGGACAGCGTTAAAGGGGAAACCTTGATTGAGTGGGCTGCCAGCCTTGATTTACGGCTTCTAAATAGAGGGACAGTTAGCACCTGTGTTCGGTGGCAGGGTGAGTCCATTGTGGACCTTTCCTGGGCAAGCCGATTGGCCGAGCAAATGGTTTCGGGATGGAGAGTTGCGGAAGAAATTGTCACATTGTCAGATCACCGTTTCATTGTTTTCAATGTGAACCACTTTCGTCAGTACGGTACACGATCTCGTCGATTCAGCGCTCCGCGTGGCTGGGCGCTGAAGAAGCTAGACAAGGACCTTTTGTCTGCGGCGGCACAAACTGCTGCTTGGGTGCCTCCTCCGGAATGGGACGATCCTGCCATGCCCGAGAGTGAATCTCTATGGTTCCGGGACACAATGACATCTGTCTGCGATGCTGCGATGCCAAGGGTGAAAAAGAATGCGAGGTTTCCCGTTTACTGGTGGTCTGAACACATTGCTCGTTTACGTGAGACTTGCCTATCATCTCGTCGTCTTTTCACGAGGACTAGGAGAAGAAGGCTGGCTACTGAAGATGAGAAGACCAGGGCTTACGCGGCTTACAGATCAGCAACCGTCTCTCTGCAGAAAGCAATAGCAGATGCTAAAAGCAAGTCATGGGGCGAGTTGCTGGATGGACTGAACAGAGATCCATGGGGTCGTCCATACAAAATGGTGCTAGGTAAACTGCGCCCCTGGGCTCCCCCTTTGACGGAAACCCTTGATGTAGATTTCACTCGTGGAGTAGTGGATACACTTTTTCCGTGTATTCCGTCTGCGCCACAGTCCTTGCTGGACGCATCTTGGTCAAGTGAACTTGAGATCTCTGATGCGGAGCTTATATATGCCGTAAGACGATTATCCGCCCGAAATACTGCACCTGGTCCTGACGGTATTCCGGGTCGAGCAATAGTCATTGCTATGGAGGCGTTGGGAAACAGGCTAAAACGTCTTTTCAATAGTTGCTTTCGCCACGGAAAATTCCCGAAGATATGGAAAGTTGCCAAGTTGGTTCTTTTAAGGAAGGATGGGAGACCCGTGAACTCGCCTTCAGCGTATCGGCCCATTTGCCTGTTGGAGGAAGCGGGAAAGCTCCTAGAGCGTATCATTGCTCTTCGCCTCAATAAACACCTGAGAGAACAAGGTCCGGACCTGTCAGAGAATCAATTCGGCTTTCGGCAGGGCCGTTCTACCGTAGACGCAATCCTGAAAGTTCGGTCAATAACTGAGGAGGCAATATCTCAGGGGAGAGTTGTTCTAGCTGTCAGTCTTGACATAGTCAACGCTTTCAACTCTCTTCCATGGAAAGCGATTTTTGATGCTCTCATCTATCACAATGTTCCTGCTTACCTCAGGAACCTGATTGGTAATTACCTTTCCGATAGAAGCATCTGTTATCTCGACTCGAATGGGGAAGAACAGACAAGAGAAGTCGTTTGTGGGGTGCCCCAGGGATCAGTGCTTGGCCCTCTTCTGTGGAACCTTGCTTACGACGCCGTGCTGCGGACTCAACTGCCGCACGGCGTTAATCTCGTCTGCTACGCTGACGACACTTTGATTTTGGTTGAAGAGGAATCATTCGAGAGGGCGACGAGATTAGCGGAGCTAGGTATAGCACGCGTTGTTGGAAAGATCCGTGAACTCGGCTTAGCGATTGCTCCTCAAAAAACTGAGGCGCTATGGTTCCACGGACTCCCGCGAGGAGCGACTCCGCCCGCAACAATGGTGCGGGTAGGCGACACCGAGGTACAAGTAGGGCAATACCTGAAATACTTGGGCCTTTACATTGATGGACGATGGAGCTTTGAGGAGCACCTAAACCGACTGGTCCCTCGGATCGAGAAGGTAGCGGGCGCTATGCAGAGATTGCTACCCAATCTTGGGGGCCCACAGGAAGGAGTCCGTCGCCTTTACGCGGGTGTTGTGAGATCCATTGCGCTTTATGGTGCACCGGTATGGTCTGATAAGCTTTTATCGGTGCGCCGCCACAGAGGGAAACTGAACGCTGTCCAAAGGCGTATTGCAATTCGGGTGGCACGAGGATATCGTACCATATCATTTGATGCAGCAACTATTTTGGCGCGACTGCCTCCTTTTGATATTCTGGCGGAAATGGATGCGATTGTGTATCACTCTCTTCATCGAGAGAGTAATACTTTAGCCGACGGAGAGCTAGACACGCTGCGCCAAAGAGCCCACAAACAGGCTATAATAAAATGGCGGACCCGTCTAAACGAGCCTCAAAGTGCTCGACAGCGGGTGGTTTCGGCTATTCTGCCAAACTTTGATGCTTGGTTAAAGCGAGAAGGTAAAGTCACTTTCCACGTGACCCAGATACTCACCGGTCATGGCTGCTTCGGTGAGTATTTGCACCGCATTGGAAGAGAGCAGTCACCACAGTGTCATCACTGTGGGGATAGTCTGGACTCAGCGCAGCACACGCTTGAGATTTGCTCAGCTTGGGACTCCGAGCGTCAGGCACTGATCCAAACAATTGGGCAAGACCTATCATTACCAGCAGTGATAACCGCTATGCTAAATAGTAGCGAAGCGTGGGACGCCGCTGTCACTTTCTGTGAAACCGTCATGGTGCAGAAAGAGACTTCGGAACGGGACCGCGAAAGAGCGGATCCCGCAAGACGGCGACGACGGAGGGCTCTGACAAGCAGAGTCACTCACGCGCGTCGCGGCCCAGATTAATCTGGGCCGTCAAACCGTGTAGCCACGGTCAAGAATATGGCTACGGTCCTCCCCGCCTGTCGTAAGAGTCGACTAAAGGGGATCATCGGGATCGTGGGCGATTGCGGCGGGGGCCGTGACGTCCAGTCAACGATCCCGGGGAGGGCAGCGACATGTTGTGGTCAGCAAGTCGCTGCGCACCAAAGAGGTGCAAAGGGCAGGTTATAGATCGACCTGCCCAGGAGGAGCCTTCGGGCGCTGTGCTAGGATAGCACCGGTGTGTTCCAATGGAGATCCCGGAGCTATCCGAATAAGCACGGAGGATGGCCACCGTGGAGTTTTTAGTGGGTAGAAATCCCACATAACCTAGTTCCTCCCCCGAGGGGCTGGGTACCTGGATCGCAGGTTTTCTCCACGTCAACA